>CM032430.1:10949792-11549792 GCA_019049465.1 Dryas iulia moderata | reverse complement strand
AAGAGATAATTAATTAATATTAACATGTGCAGGACTTTCAACCCTCTAATTAAGAAAATGGTGCGGATGATTTCGCATAGCCAAAGTTTATGTAAAGACAGCAGTTAAAAAGCTTATATTTCTTTTGTTAATAATACATAAAATTAACTAGTCGGTGGGGCAAACGTTACTGGTTGTAGGTTCGATTCCCACTCGGAGGAAAATGGGGAACTGAGTGCCTTAACACTAGGTCCCGCCTGTCTGACCTGATGTGTGCGGGATACTACGTTAAGCTAAAAAAAAATTAATAAAGTAAATATTATAGACACTATTATTACCAACACTTTTATATAACGTGACACATACGCTACTAAATCAATGCATAGTTTATGCGTCAAGGGAGCTATTACTTACTTTGGGGCTAGTAGAATTATGCGTTCAAGATATGCGTACATATTCCGGTGTTTAGAAAAGTATGCAGAGATAACCGCGTAACAAGTAATAAAAAATATTAAGCATATTTTCATTTTCTTATGAATAATCTTTGTGTAGTGTTTCTTAGGAATAATCTGTGTGTAGTAGAAATTTGTGATAATCTCCCGAAAGAGATATTAATAACATAAATAACCTATAATAAACGTGAACGAAGTACAACGTAGCTCGAATAAGAACGTATAGCGTAGTTTAACTTTCGGATGTTTTCTACGAGGCATAGGTTCCAATCCTGTAACATTCAAAAATGTTTACTTACTTACATTTTTGCAAAATATATATTTTTTATACATACATATATTAATATATTTTTGTTATTTTAAGTAAAAGACACTTTAAAAAAAAATAATATGTCATAGAGGGTATGAGATTCAATTTTGAAATCACTTCATTTAGTCATTTACATCTGCTGTAGCTCTAAGTGTTATTTTCTAAATTTTTCTCCTACCTTAGAAACATAGAATGAACTTAGTACCAATACAATTGTTTGCCCGAAATCAAGACATTACCTGTTGAGTGACGGAACTCAACTCCTTACTTTGTCTTTTTTTATTATAAAAAAAAGCGTCATATATCTTAGCACGAGCAGTGGATAGCGTTATGTTGAAACTTTGCGCATCGCGTTGCTCCCTTTGACAACAGTTGAGCTTTAGCTCGAAATGCTTCCACGTTATTAAAGACCGCCTGTGGGTTGCATCTCTGTGAAACTAGCTTACTTTCAACTTCATTAGTAAAGCAATATGCGTTGCTGTTTTAATTTACTAATTACTAGATGTTAGTGACAGGCAGAAATGTTAGTAAGTTTGTATTTATTTTTTTCCGCAAGTGCAGTAGAGAGAACCTAGTGTTAAGACACTCTATTCACCACTTTTCGCTTGAAATCGAGACACTATATGTTAAGTGGCGGAACTTAACGCCGTGCTTTGTCTTACCCAGAGCGAAGACATGTAACTATAGTTATGTACTCAAATTTTAGTTTAAACTAAACTCTAATCCTTAAATGTGACTTTTTATATAAGTTATTAGATTTGTTAATTAATTTTAAAAAAAAAGAAGTCCCGCTGAGTATCTAGTGCTGGTTCTTCTCAGGTCTGAGGCATTAACTTTAGTGAACCTATGGTAAATAATTTGACGTTCAAAAAATGAATTATTTGACTTTGACTTTAATATAAAATTATTTGACTTTGTCTTTGATATATAATACAGTCAGCTTACTTCGAGTAAGCTGACTATTATATATCAAAGTCAAAGTCAAATAATTTTAGAGTGAACATAAGGTTTTAACTTTCCGTTGTCCGTATCGCATAATCACATGTATACTGACAATTAAACCTCCATGGCACTTGTTATTTGTATTTATACCCGTGGAGAGCGGGTTAACAATACAATTCCCCCACACCGTTGGGTAGCGTCCCGTAAAATGCGGGTATCCCAGCTTGGGTGGTGGTAGGAGATTCGATCTCCGACTGGCTCGCGACCACTATCATGTCAAAGACGAACCGTCAAATATCTGATGATGTGTTCCGGTTCGGTGGCATGTAAGCCAGCTTTCCCTATTCTCACCATCCCTTTCCTACCTCCCTCCTTCCATCCTTCCTCCCTAATTTCGGCAACATATCCACATCTCCTCTGGCGTTGTGGATGTCCATGGGCGAGTGTAAGGTCGTCCTTCTGCTAGTTTGCATCCTTTACTCAATAAAAAAAAACCATACATATTATACAATTAAACAACATAACAAAAAATGAAAAGAGAATTAAGTACTTTGATGCTACTTTTTCTCTATATAACTTATGAGAGAAAGATAAAACTTCTTTTTACCAACTTACAAATTTAATCATTAGATAGCTTTTTCAATTTCAACAAAATTGTACACACTCTTGTATAATACGCCCCAGAGGTTTGGACAAGTGTCATCACTTTTATAATCCTAACCCGAGCAGGGTTAGGATTTACGATTTGTGTTCTTTTTTATAGTTATTCCTATCCGTATCCAGCTATTTCCATCTATATATTTAAGCTAGACTGCTTTTTTAATAAATTATTATTTTTGATATAAAAATTTGCCTAATGTCTAGACACTCCTTTCTTTATTTTTCTCTCGAAATCGAGGCAATGTGTGTTAGTGACGGAAATCCAATGATGCTTTGTGTTTCTAGCAAAGTAGAGATATGAAAGTAATTTAAATATCATATTAATTATATAGAATCATATCATTCCTTCGAGTGGAATCGAATCAACGATCAATCATAATTACAGTCAGGCGCTGTTTAACTGCGCCACGATGGTGTCAAATTTAATCTTTAGGTAACTTGAAAGGTTAGTTCTGACTTAGCTAGTTACATTATATATACCTAGACTTTTTCCTTACATTATATTTATAAACAGGTAGTTCTATTTTATTTTTTGATTATAACCGATATTAAATATTAAGAACAGGCCAGTAGGGGCCAGTCGTGGCGCAGTGGCACAAGCGAGTGTAAACGACTGCTTGTGGGTACGATACCCACTCGAGGAGTAGAAATATTTGATATATCTCCATTTTCTTCGGTCTGGTATTGAGGCAAAGCGCGGCGTTAAGTTCCGCCACTTAACACGCAATGCCTCCGAATTAGACGGAAAGTGGAAAACGGAGTGTCTTAATACTAGTTTCCCTCTACCTGCTGTGTGCGGAATACAGCGTGAAGCGTAAAAAAAGATATTAAGAACTCATGATAAAGTATTAACATCGCCTTTTCTCTAAATAAAATGTTTACCATAACTTGCTTATTTCCAAGGTTACGAAAGCCGTTAGCCAAAATATAAGCAATTTGCCACTATAACTGGTCCCATAAATTAGTGCACCATGTGCACAATATTGAAATTTTCCCCACACACGTATACCAAGTTTTGGTTAAAGAATTATTTTTCAATGTAAATGCACTTGGCAATGTTTTATATGAGCATTTTATAATTTACAACATTTTTCATAGATGGCGGAACTGATATTTTTGCCAAGTTATGCCAAGTTAAGTTTGGTTATAAAATTGCAAATATTCAAGTTTCTTTCAAAATTGTAAAAATTGCAGATTTTATACTTGAGTTGCTTAATTTGAAAAAATGCCGTATGTTACTTGATATACGCCTTCACTTTCAGAGTACCATCTAACCACATTTGAAGATTTTAATAATGCCGTTATGCCGGCGTTAATTTCCGTCAGTAAAAGTAAAATTAACGGCGAGCTTTTATAGTAACTTAATTCAATTTTAACAAATATGTGCAATTTTAAAACAATCTTAAACAAAGTTAGCATAACACGCAATGCCTCCGAATTCGGCGGGCGGAAAGGGGGGAACGGAGTGTCTTAACACTAGGTTCCCTCTGCCTATCCTGCTGTGTGCGGGATACAGCGGAAGCTTAAAAAAAACATATTTTGAAACTTAAGTTTCCTTTTAAAACTTACACACAAAAGCTAAATATGGCGTTATTGCAGCTATATTTACAAATATTAGTCATTTAGACGAAATAGATGTCTACTGACCTTCACAGTTCTATTTCAAGAACAAACGACTATTATAAAATGCGCGCTTTATTTTAATGAACAAGCGAAAACAACAATGGATGCTCATACAAATATGAAACAAATTTTTAAAATGGCTTGGCCCATTTTGAACCAATATCAATAATGAAAAGATTATGATGTCAGCATTGATTTTAGTTAACTTTGCGAATATTTTGAAATTTTCGATCTTTATTTCTATTTTCTTATTTTGAAATGAAATTTTTGGTATTCGAAAATACATTTTTAGAAAATTCGACTTTTCGAACACTTTACTGTAGTCTGTGGTCACTGGTTTAATTCCGGTAGTCTAGGTTTAGGTCTAGGTTAAGTTTCATTTCAAACTGTGTAATAATAGCGTAAGTCAAAGCGAATAATAGCGAAAACAAAAGATCTTATTATATATTTTGTTTATTTTATTTACGTCTTCTTCTTATGTAGAAGCCATCATGCTGAAGGACAGCGTATGACTGTAAACACGATTGGTTGTGGGTTCGATTCACACTCGGGAAAATTATTATATTTCAATTAATGTAATATCCCCGCTTTGGTATCTTAAGACAAAGTAATCAGTTTTATCACTTAACATGCAATGTTTCGTAGAAAATGGATAATAAAGAGTGTTTTGACTATAACTACCCCGCTATGCGAAAAAAGCTTAAAGCTTATGTTCCCACGTCCCCATGCTATCATGGGTAGAGAGTGACCAATGACTCTCCACTTCATGGGTAGCGATTAATTTTACTACACGTCTCACCAATCTTCTTTGCCTCGTCTAAAGTTGCACGTTATCTGTTCGGACAGGGAAAAAATATACTGCTAATGTAAAATTATAAAGGATATTATAATTTTATTGAATTATATTAAATGTTTAATTAATATTAAACACCAGAAACATTAAAAAACCTTAAGAGACAGCTTTCGCCTTTACTGCCAACAAAATAAAAAAAATCTCGGTACCAAATAGACCGTCGAGGAAGTTTCGTCTAACAATTTCGCAATTCCTACAGATCACTCCAAACAATGCCTATACCAATGGTCCTAGAAACGTTCAATTAAGGCATTTCAATCCTTATTCTTAGAAGAATAACGTTGAAAATGCTTTAATTTTCGATTACAGTGGGCCAGACAGAGTGTAATCGATAAATGAAATATGCAGCGCAGAACTACAGGGAAATAAGAGGTCCTCTTCACGATTTTTTCGTCCTTGTCGTCGTTTTTGCAGCAATTTTTCAAAAGTTCCTCTTCAAATGCTGTCTGGTTTTTGCTTGTTAAATTAAATGTTTGCTCGTTTAATTATATAGAGGGTATGGTGGTTCAATGGAACAGTGTCTGCTTGTAACGTCGATTGATGGTAGGTTCGATTCCAGATCAGTTATACATTTTTTTAGCTTCACGCGGTATCCCGCACACAGCAGGGTAGGCAGAGTGAACCTAGTGTTAAGACTCTTCGTTAACCACATTCCACCGGATTTAATATTATTATAATTATTATAATGTCATTATTTTCATTTCTCCGCCCTGGTAAACAAGACAAAGCTTGGCGTTGTGTATCGAAATCGAAAAATGGAGTGTCCTGACCCTAGGCTCTCTCTGACTATGCAGATATGCAGATAAAAGCTTGAAGCTGAATTATTTAATTAAATGCTTGATAGTTTAAATTGGTAAATTGAAATGCAATTTACATTTATACGAGCGTGTGTGAATTTAAATACGGATATTATTTATTTATTGTCACGCCATCGTGGAGCGTTTGTGATGGGACATGAAAAATATGTCGTAAAATTCTTTCTTATGAGAAAATAGAATTTTAAGATTTATTTCAAAACACAGTTTTAAGCTACGAAAGCTGTTAAATAATTTAGTAATTGAAAGAGAATTTAATAAAATATATTTAATTTTTAGCGATTATAGTCCATTTTGCACAAAGTAAACTTAGATCTATATTTTTAAAAGATTTTTTTCTTAATATAGGTAAAACTCTTCGGCTTTACAATTTCAAGACTTCTTAAAGTAATTAAAGAGAACCAAGTGCTAAAACACTCCGTTCTTCACTTTCGAGAAATTGTGTGTTTTTAAATATATTCGTTACTCTGGGTGCGAATCTAATCATACATTTAGCCAAACAATGTCCCACTGGAACACTTGGATGGTATTTTAGTTGTAGGGGCTTTTGGGCTTTAAAGCTTACTTCATTGACACATGAAAATACGTTAGTTGTATATCAAGTATCAAGTCTCTTCAATAAAAAAAACAAAAGAAAATATTGCTAAATTCTTCCTGCCTTTCTTGCATCATGCTAAAGATAATATCGTCTGGTCCTAGGTGGACAAGACTGGATACAAGTGCATAAACATAACTTTACGGAAGAGCGACATACGACACAGATATATGTAGATCACGGGGCGAAGCTGCGAGTGGTTTGCTATTATACAATATGCTCATAAAACATTCGAAAATAATCATTTTAATAATTCACCTTCATGACAACAACTGAAATGAAAACGTTAGGAACTCTCAAAATCGGTCCTCTAAAGTAGTATTTTTGCATTTGTACCAGTCTACTTAAATCGTCCGATACGATAGAAATATAAATGCATAGGTCATTTAATTTTTGATACCGTCTAGACTACGAGAAAGCACTGCAGTGGCTTAGGATGCATCTTCCGATCGATATCTCCATGTTAACTGACAGGCGTATCCTTATTATCTTAGCTGCAATGTTCAAAATGTTACTGATTAAATTGCATTCAAGATACTTTTGTACGAGAGAAAACCACCCTTAACTCGATATTGTACGGTATTTTTTGAAATATAATACAAAAATTGTTATTTTTAAAGGAAATTTTGTTTGAGTTTATTCGCCGTATATACTTTTACCATTCCTTTCGGTTCTTAACTTTTGGTCGCATTAAAGTTTTCCCATTAGAGACTACTGTCGTGTTAACTTTAAAATATTTATGATTTATTATTCTTAACAAAACTAAATGTTGTTAGCTTTGTTGTATTGTAGTTAAAGTTATTGTAACTAGTCATATAATTCAACTAGCTTAGTTACTTATCTAAGGCATTTTTAAATCAATTTAGTTCTTCACTTTACGCTCAGATCTGAGACATTATGTGTTGAGTTTTTTTTTTATTGAATAAAGAAGGCAAACGAGCAGAAGGTCCACCTGGTGTTAAGTAGTGACCTTCGTCCATAGACATCCACAACATTAACATTGTGGATGCGTTACCAGCCTCGGGGATGTAGGACAGAAGGAGGGAGGAAGGATGGGAATGGTGGGAATAGGGAGAGCTGGCTTACGTGCCATCGAACCGGAACACATCATCAGATGTGGCGGTTCGTCTTTGACGTCTTTGACTTTGAATAGTGGTCGCGAGCCAGTCTGAGAACGAGTCTCCTACCACCAAGCTACTGAGTTACCCGTCTTTTACAGGATGCTACCCAGCGGCGGGGGGGAATTGTATTATTAACCCGTCCCCCCACGGGTTAATATTGAGTATTAGAAAAACGATTGATTAAGATATGCATATGGTGCAGTAGGACAATGTCTTACTGTAACTGCGGTTAGTAATGGGTTCGATTCCCACTCGAAGAAACGATCGTACATTAATTATTTCTCCGTTTTTATGAACAAGACAAAGTATGGCGTTGAGATCCACCACTCTACACGTAAGTCTCGTCTAAGTTCTAAAATGGTGAAGCTGTACAATATAAACGTTGTATAAAGTCTCAATAATCGCTCATACACTCTACATACACTAGATAACATCACATAAGCCATAACTTTAAAAATATTACCAAACATTGAACAAAATGATACCCACCTTTGGTTTTTCACATCGGGGAGCTGATTTTGGTTAAATCTCTTATTTATAAGCTACTTTCGTATTCAAAATTGAAGTGCCAATATATTTTATGACTAGCGTTTTGTAGATTGTAGGGAATATGTCGCGAAGGTAAATCCCGTATCGAGGGTATAAAATACACGCACGGAATACATAACGGCGAATGGATCACGGAAGTATCAACAAGAATAAAATATACACACTTGAATACAAGTGGTAACCTGCAACTATTTTTTAAACATTTTTAAAGTGTTATTCTACACTTGAGAAAATTGAAAAAGACATTTAAAAAAAAAGAAAACGTATAAAAATTTGAACGCAGCGGGATTCGAACCCGCGGCGGATTCGCCCGATCAGTGGTGAGAGCGCCTGAACGGTTTCAGGAGGCGCGGGTTCGAATCCCGCTGCGTTAATAGCTTATGTTTGGACCCATGGTTATTTACGACTTTCATTCTAAATTTCATCCAAATCGGACCAGAAGATCAGCCGTGAAAGCGTGACAGACAAACACACAAACTTTCGCATTTATAATATAAGTATGGATATAAAACAATTGTGTTTGCAGATAACTCCGTGCTCTTTATCCTCTCGCTCTTGTATCATAGATATATTTTTGTATTTCATTCTCTTAAGATGTTTAAGCCGTGCTACGCTAAAGTGATTGAAATTGATTTAGATAAAAAAATAATACAATAAATGATGGACTTTCTTAGAAATCTGTAGATAATTTTGTCTTATTTCTAAGCATAGACCTTAGTCTAGGCTACTTTTTCTGTACTTATACAGAAAAGTAATATTTATATATAATGTTTAGAAAATGTTTTATAAATATTACCTTATTATTACGAGTTTTTTTAGCTTCATGCTGTATCCCGCACACAGCAGGGTAGGCAGAGGGACCCTAGTGTTAAGACACTCCATTCCCCACTTTCCGCCGAATTCGGAGGTATTGCGTGTTAAGTGGCGGAACTTAACGCCGCGCTTTGCCTCAATACCAGAACGAAGTAAAGTAAAATGATAAATATTTCCACTTCTCGAGTGGGAATCGAACCCACAACCAGTCGCTTTACAGTCACACTTTATGCCTCTGGCCTCTTTTAAAGTTATTATTACGAGTAAATAGAAAAAAAGTACCTAATACGAGTACTATCTCATTGTATTTAAGTAAATTTGCAATAAATTATAATCTATGCTCACTCTCTATATGAATTTCACGTACAACTCGGTCGAGTTTTAAGTAGAATTACAGTTGTATGTATGTAATTATAGTCATGAGATATTATAATATTATTTCTTCTAATATTCTTTATCAGGACTAACCCTGTTCTACCAAACAAACAGTAAAGAATCTTATCTTCAAAGGTTTACTACTAAAATTAATTAGTAAACATGCCCAACAGTTGACCCTATTCCAAACTACAATGCCCTATAACCAAGTCACTCGTAAATGATCCGTAACTGGCGTGAAAATTTGCATTATGATATTATCTGGAGCCTTGGCCCGATTGCTGGGTCAAACAAAATGCCAGCTCCAGGATACCCTCGCGTGATTTCACTCCTTACAAATATAAAACGATATAATCTTTATTTAAACATGTTTCTTATCAGCTGGCGAGGGGAAAACCCTGTGTTTATTCGTGTGTTGCCATTAGTCCTTAATAATTGAGTATGGTTAATTTAATTGTGGTTTAGTAAGGTTTGGTTAGGTTGGCGACCCATATATAATTTTGTTATGTTATGTATTGGTTATATGAAATAAAATGTAACTAAAAAGAAAAATAAGACCAGTGGTTTAGAATATTGACCTAAACGGAATAACAATCGACATTGGCTTAAATGTTACCTTCTTTTTGGTTTTATTATATGTGTTACGCCATATAAATGAGGAGTTTTACTAGAATTCTTTCTGCGATCTGTTCACTTTAGATAATAATTGTACTGGGTGTAATCAAATCAAACAATCTTCGTTGTCATATTTTTTTTCTTTAACTTCACGTGTATGTAGCAGGGTAGGCAGGGGGAACCTAGTGTAAAACATTCTGTTACTCACTTTCCGCTGAATTCTGGAGGCATTGCGTGTTAAGTGGCGGAACTATAGAAATATTTCCACTCCTCGAGTGGAAATCGAACCCACAACAAGTCGCTTTACAGTTACACTTTGTGCCACTGCGCCACGACTGGCCCCGTACAAAAATATTTTGTACCTTGCTGCGACTTGCTAAAAAACTTTTCAAGCTGGTATATAAAAATGCAGCTTTTTTTTTCCTGCAGAGCATCAAGGTAGTCAGGGAGAACCTAGTGTAAAAACACTCCATTCTCCACTTGTTTTGTATGTCTTACAAAGATTACTTAAATCGTTACTCTCATTTCGACAATAAAGACCATCTGTTTATATTTCACCTTCACTTCTACTATTCTATGTATAAGTACATATGTACGAACACAAAGATATCGGCCGTAATATTAGGAAGTACAAAAAATATTGTTTTATTTAACTCCAATTATTAACCTTTGCAGAGCATTGTATAAGTTAAAAGTCAAGGTTCAAGTGTGAATGCTGATTATTTTAAAGCTTAACTCGACCCTTAAATTGTATTAAATTGTAAAAAATGTTATACAACGTTTTAAAGTTATTTTTAAACATATAATACAACAATTTTGTATGATGATGCAAATATAGTATATATTTCACAGCTTACAGCAATAGCAGCAGAGATAAATAGAGCGTTATACTACTTTTACTGAGCGCCTATAATTCGTTGCGGCTCCTATCCCTACAAATTATATATATGGATATAATAATGTTCAAAAATTTGAAATTACAACATATACATACATTGAAAAAGAGATTTAGAAAACGTATAAAAATTTGAACGCAGCGGGATTCAAACCCGCGCCTCCTGAATACCATTCAGGCGCTTACACCACTGAGCCATGCGTTTTACTATCAGTCTCGTCGAAATTTTTATACGCTTTATACAAGTTATTTTTGTTGTTATCATGTCAGCAGAGAGACTTTTACAAATTTCTGCTACCTGCTGAGATAACACTTTCAAAATGTTTAAAAATACATACATATTAAAATATATTTTTTCCCATTTTCAGGCTACCTCTTCCATGGCTTCTCTATGGTCTAATCAATGGGGAACCAGTTCAAGTGAACTCCAAGGGCATGGTGTGCAGCATCGTGCTACTATTCGCCATGCTTGTGTTTGTCATCATCAGTATTGCCTGCTTCAGGTGGAAGATGAACCGAGGGTTGGGCTTCACCATGTTTCTTTTATACTTCGTCTTCGTCGCCGTCAGCCTTGGACTCGAATACGGCTACCTACATTGCCCTAGCGAGTAAAATTTGTAGTTCCCAGTGTATACAAAAACAAACAAAGGTTTTCAAATTAAATTGTTAAATTTTCACGCTTCATACGTTATTCATATGTATATGAACGTCTTGGGAGCATTTTAGTTTACCAACAGACAACTGATATGGTAATAATTATGATACAACTTTTATTTTGTTATAAGAATTTTTGAATTGTTAATATTGTATTTATTAAGAGATGGTTGCATATATTATTTACAATATCAATGTACTTAATACTGGAGAAGAATATTCGTTAGTGACTCACAGAGTACTGAGTGAAGCTTTACCCAATAATGTTATAGAAGGACTTAGCACAGACAAAAACATATTAAAAACTTTTATTGAAGCTCAAACAAATCAGTTGTTCAAGCACAAAACAATTATAATAAACAATAATCGCAATACAATAATATTTGTACACAGATCTGTCGATAATGGCGTTTTATAGAGGAGAATAAGTAGTGGTATAGAATGTAGATATTTATATAATAAATGTTAGTTGTTTATTAAGCTTTTACAGTAAAGTTTAGATTTAGCTGATCGAATGTTTCGTTGGTAGTACCAATTCATTGATTTTTTTCATTGTTTTGTAAATATTTTGACTGTAATAACTTTGTAGCCGTTAATTTTGTTGTGTGTTAGGTCGAATTGTAATTCGTCCATATCCGCGAGGACGTAGGATATGTGTAATGTTTTATACGATTTTTTACACAAATTGGATAATCACAATGAACAATTTAATAAAAATTACACCGTTGAAGTTAAATAAAATGATGTTAAGTTATTTAAACGATATTAGAGTTAAAAGACAGTTGAGCGATTGTTACATAAAAATTAAGCCTCAACATATTGATTGAGTCTTAATTTTTGAATTAAAACCTAATCCACTACTAGCGCTGATAGTGTTAGTTAGTGTTAGTAAGGATATAAGTATTAAACGTGAAAATAATAAACAAAATACATATAAAGTTGTCACATTTATAAAATTAAACGAAGCAAAAGCGAGTGATTGTCATAATTTGCCTTCCAAAACTCAAATAACGTGCATTGAGTCCTCGCAACAGTGTTCTGTACATTAGTCAATGTATCGTCTATATTATATTTTGTCATATATCGATGTTAAAGTATTATAAATTATACAAAATGATGGCCGAAGTTGTCGCTGCACAAACGTTAGTCCTGTATATACACGTAGAGGAGCGGGGCAAATGTGACCACGTGTTGATGTGACACTTGTACTCCATAAAATGTGCCTAAGAGTTGGAAAACTCAGACATTTTTAGCTAGCTTCTATTCAACATACTATTACTATTATAACGGGTTCACTAAATATTTTCATCTGATAGTTGTATGTAGTGCTATAGTTGACGAGACGCATGTGTCCCGCTCAGGTATACCTATATAGATACATTTTTACACTCCATCTTTTATCTCTTGTAACGCAAATAGGTACTTTATCTTGGTTGTTAAATTTATTTCACAACTCTATATGTTCACTTAAATCTATTTCTATTTTAAATTTCTCAACTGTTTTAATTCTACACGGTTTAATACTCAAGAATATACTTCTTTGGCTGCACACAATGCTTGAACATCTTTAATAAGCCGTCCGTAGTTTCCTTTCGCTGTTATTTAAAAATTGTTTTAATTAAACTAATGGTGACGTTGAATTTTATTGATAATTTTGTAAAAAACATTTGTTAAGATCCCACGAAGTATATTAATAACCCGCCTATTTGACATAGCAATAAATAGACTAGAATAGATAGATAATATTATTATTAAGCTTTAACAATTCTGACCATTGTACTCGTATATCGCTCAAATGGCGTATTTATCAGAATGCTAGAAAACATTTCGTACACGCACAAGTATTCTTCAAATGAAGACGTTTGCTTTGAAGCGAGAGGTCAAGTCAATAACGCGCAAGAAACAATATATTAGGCAAATAACGCGAATGAAAATCAACCAAATTCTATGCTCGGCTTAGTTTTGGACGAATAACATATCGATAAGTATCAAACAATCGAATGTGTCATATTCTGTGATAAGGGTATGCTTATGAAGTATCTATATGAAGATTGAAAGATGGTTTCTCTTCTATTCCACGCATTTTGTACATATTAAGATTGGATTTGAATTTCTGTAGTTCGCTTAGTAGCGCCAATGTTGATAGTACAGTTTCATATGTTGTCAATTGTCTAACCGTTTCAATTTCTTCTTCTTCTTCTCTACTACCAAATAACCTGCATTTAACCACTTAACTAGTAAATATATGAAACTGAACAATCACGTGGCCATTCTATACAATTAATGTAAGTTACAAACGAATTTTGCTCTCAAATTAAAATTTCTTAAAGGTCGGTGATATTTAACATCAATTTAGAAGTAGAAAACAGTTATATACTGATATCTAATTATATTATACTGGAAAGCACCAAAACCATGCGGGTACATTAGATGTCGAACATCTGAATCGAGAGTGTCTCGCCCAAAATAACTGTAATAGTAAATCGGATTTTTAAAGGTGATAATTGTACTTGAGTTTTTATATATTTTCTCTCTTCCTTCTAGTGATGCTATCATTTTTAAGTTTTTTATATCATATATTTCTGATTTATGATTTCCTTTTAAATAATATTCTCAGCTAACTTTATGTTTTATGTGTGTGACATTCTCGTTGCAGACGCACGAACTGTATCTTGTTTAAACGCCACTTCTATTCTAACGCTATGTTACTCATAATTATACACTAGCGTCTTCTATCTATCTCTTATAACTATATTATTATTATTAAGTAGAAATTGTAAATTAATCATCCTTCCATTGTTTCTAGACCTTGCGTTTAGGTTTAAATACGGAGGTCTCAAATAATTTAACTAATCTATATACATAAATACGTATATAATATCACGACGTACCGCGTTGTTCATCATAACTTGTAGTCGCATCAATTGCATTTGTTCAGTACCAAATAGCACATCGAGCTAGAGCCATTCTATTTCAACTTTATTATAACTAGCCTTCGATTTCGACAGATAATCTCGTATTGATACATTTTCTGAAATGAAATACTTTATTACTTCTCTGTAGAGTAAGAATTAGGCTTAAAGCTACATTAAATATTTAAAAACGTTAATTAACTTGAGTATGATATCCAGGTAGAATTGTTACTAGAATGGTTTTTATATAAAATATAAAATTTTAATGATAAATCCAAAAATATTACATTACACCTTCTCGGGGGAGAACGTTTGATGAACACCATATTCCTAGTTCCAGAGTTAAGGTTTCAATGTAATTCTTGTATGCTATAGATAGTCAGCTTTAAGTGCTCTTTGCGCGAGAAGGTGTGATGGATTTAGTCAACGACGTTTTTTTCGTAGCTGAAACATCTCGACTTCGTAAATATGGATGAGTAAAATACAATTGCAATTATTAATACTTAAAAAAAATCCTAAATATTGATATTACTAAGAACGCTTTTAAAAATATTATGGTTGTATTACAAATTTTATATATAAAAAGTCAGCAAAATATTAATTTTTGTCTACTAAAAAATTTGAATTTGAAGTAATTCTCAAGAATTCTAGTACACTTGGCATTAGAAGAGTAAAATCAATTGTATTAAAAAATATTTGTGATGCACTCACTAATGACATAATGTCATCAAATCGAATAAAATTCTTTGTTTTAATATATAAACGCCAGTTGACCACTTACGTAAAAGAAGGAAAATACAAAAAAATTTGGTCTTTTCAGGTTATGTGAACTTGTTACTAAAAAGAATAAGGTTTTCGAAATCGAGATGACAGCGTAGATTGTTAATAGTGATATTATAAATTAAGGAAAAGTAAAAAAATGTTATTAATTTTAACAAAGTAGCTAAGTTTTAGAGATTTTCAACATGTAACGATGCAATGGGAGCGGCTCTTGATGGTTTTACTTATGTAAATGTTGTATTTCGGTCTTGTCTAACAGTATTATAATATTGTAGAGTTTCGATCGTTTCACTGTGATTACTTCAGACTTTTAAAATCTTGCACAATTGTTAAACTGATGTTTGTTTGGTAGCTTTTACCATTCAGTTTAAATTTTAAAATAATTATTATATTTCTATGTATGTTCTGAATTTTCTTAGAAAGAAGAATTTATTGGTACAACATGAATTTATCAATCGCAAGCAATATACTCGTATGTACTTAGATACTAGTGAGAACGGAAACGAAGTACAACAGTAGTGTTCTTTTGCATTTCGTTACGTTTAAAGAGTTTTGTAATTTTAACACCGTTGTCCTTATCAAAGATTATTGATTGTTAAATATTGATAATAGTTTTTTAGTATATCGCAATTTGAATATTTACAGAATTTGTTTTGTATATTAGTGTTCGAATTTGGCGTATGTAAAGAGCATCGGCGTGTCGACCGTATTATGAAAAATTACAATAAAAATATTAAAATAGTGAGTTATTATGTGTATTTATTTTAAGCTTTCTTATTTTCTTAAGCTTCACGATTTTGCCTTGAAATCCTAAAGTCAAAAGGCTCCTTTTTTCCGCCAAAAATCGGAACCATGAGTATTCATAAGCAGAGCTGCACGCCCCACTTTGTCTTGTTCAGCGAAGTGGAGAAATGGAAATAATTAAATCATGATTATTATTCTGATTGAGAATCGAACCCACAACCAAATAGAGCAATACACTGTCCCGTTGCCCCACCATGGCCTCATACTGTCTAGTTATGCTTGTTTAACGTTCAATACAGTAATTCTACGAGATCTCACCAAATTTATATTTAAATTAAGAGTAACTTATTAATAGATAACGTCAGGATTAGGTTCATATTCAAGTTAGAATGAAAACTTATAATATACTTTATTTACCAAGGTCCTAGGGTATTATAAACCCGCTTAACTTTAATACCGTTAGCTGTATGGCAAAGCAAATCGCTGAGAAGAGCCGCCAGAAAAGATTTTTAATGATCAAGGGAAATGTCAATTAATGCCTTATTCTTAAAAGGCATATTTTTTACCTTTCCCACTAGTTTTTCCTTAGCCAGTCATTCTTGTTTCTCACTTTCCCAACTTAGTTCCCCATTTTCCGTCCTAATTCGAGACGTTGCGTGTGCACACCGGGGCGAACAAATTAAAACAATTAAATTATAATCGTTCTGCCATATGGGAATCAAAATCACAACTAGTTGTGATTATAGTAAGTCGCTGTTCCACTGCATCACAATGACCTGGCGAAAATATACCGTGTATTAAAATATTAAAAAAAATACGCAAATGGGAAAAAAAATATGGTTGTTTATTAATTAGTTAGTGATCGTGGTGTAGTGAGACAGCCTCTAACTGTAAACGCGATGGTTGAGGGTTTCCCCTCGAAGGAATAACATTTTTAAAATAAAGTCAAAGTCAAAGTCAAATAATTTTATTCAAACTAAGAAATTGCATGCTTATTTTTTTTGAACGTCATAGTTTACCACCGGTTGACTTAAGTTAATGCCTTAGACCTGACCTGAATCATTTTCATTTCTCCGTTCTGGTGACAAGACATTCAACAGAGGAAGTCTCGGATTCAGACTGAGAAACGTCAGAAGCGGTGTCTTGACAAAATGAAATTGAAGCTAAAAAAAATAAAACAATATATACAATGAAAATATTTATTTAAATGAGTACATAAAATAAATTTACAATATATAACTTATCATTTTAACATATTTTTAATTTATTGTAATTTCGCTCTCTTTTTATGCTAATTTTAATATGATATAAACATTTCCTCTTTATAACCGTAAGATCTCTTTCCTTTGTTTCCATAAAACGTGACATTAGTGAAGTCATTTGAAATCTATTGACGCGTTCGAAGCGCCTTAAAATTATTAAAAATATACTTATTTTTGTTGTTAGCATCTCTGTAGAGAGATTTTTACAAATTTCTGCTACCCAAAGATTATTTTACGAACAATCATTTGGCAAGAGAGAATGAAATTTATTAAACACTTTAAAACATTTTTAAAGTGCTATTCCACACTTAGGAAAATTGAAAAAGACATTTAAAGAAAACGTATAAAAATTTGATCCCGCTGCGTTCAAATTTTTATACGTTTTCTCTAAATGCCTTTTTCATTTTTTATAAAAAATATATTTAAGTGCTGAACAGACTGAACTGAAATAACTTTAGTAAATAGCCAATTCATGCAAAAATATATACATAGCTTTATTTTTATTTTATTAAAAGTTATTAGACGAAAGAAGTTTTATATATCTTATTATAAATATCAATTAACACTTATTGTTCCATTTTTTATATATATTTTACAGAGATCAAAAATCAATTAATATCACTTTCTTACTCATAAAAGAGCCATTGCATATTATGTTGCGGAACTTAACACCACCTAATGTTTTCACTGATTTTCTGAGCAGAAATCGAACTTTTATTCATCGAGCTTACAGTCAGAGACTGTTTCACTGCGACTAAACGTCAAATATATAAATAGTGAATACAAATAATTTAGTAACTGTTTTTTAAATAAATAATTCAGAAAATTTAATTCCCTATCTTATGATTTCTTAAATATTATATGAGCTTTTCAGTAGAAAATTACTTTTTGCTTATACATATAACCACTATATACTATATTTATAAGATATAATGTTAACATACTTAAACAATAACTATAACATAATAATTAATATATAAAATTTACCAGTAATTGATAAGAAATATATTTTGAAACGGTGGACCTTCTTAAAATTCTCTTAATAACTTCACCTACCTATACGTAAGACCTTTTTAATACCGATACAAAATTTGTACACGTGTCCGGATATGATGCTAAAACAATACTTTTTTTTAACTTAAAACTTATGTCCTGGTCAAAATAACGAGAAATTTTAATTTTAGTTAATAGTTAACATTAGTTAAGCATTAACTTTACTTAGTTAAGCATTAACTTCAGTTAAGCATCTTTCTTTTCCGTTGACAGAACGGAACGGAATTTTTTTAACGGATTTCCGTTTCAAAATATATTTGTTTAGAAGTAAATACCCTAATACATATCAAGAAAGGGTCTAAAAATTATACAAAATATTTTATATTAGAATATTTTATAAATTTCGTTACGACGGATTTTTTATTAGGTTTAAACGGTAATTGGCTTTTCCTTATAATATATAGATACATATATATTATATAAAGCGAGTTATATGGAGCTGGAAGGACAAAATTTAGGACAATTTATTTAGTTACAGGTGCCTATCTACTGGGAAGAAAGGAAATTACGTCTCACTGTTTAGGAATTTCTAGAAATAAGTGGTCTAATTTCACGCATGCATTGCAGCTTCACCCCTTATCATGCATAGCAGAGTATCAGAGAGAACATAATGTCAAAACACTCCGTTCTCCGTAACATATATTTTTAGATACATTTTTTTTTAGCTTTACGCTGTATGCCGCACACAGCAGGGTAGGCAGAAGGAACCTAGTGTTAAGACACTTCGTTTCCCACTTTCTGCTGAATTTGGAGGCATGGCATGTTAACTGGCGGAACTTAACGCCGCGCTTTACCTTTGACACCAAAGCGAAAGATATGGAAACCCCTCCATTTTTATTTGTTATCAATAACAAACTATATAATTTTGTATCATTATCACATTTTTTATTTAACAATGTACAAGCTGTTTTGTTATAGAAAGTTATAAGCAGCTTAACTCACCTTTTTGTTCCGCATAGCGGAGTAGTCAGGAGGGCCTAGTTTCGAGAAAACGTCCTTTCCGTTTTAAGTTTTAGTTTATTATTTAACATATTTTTAAAAATATACCAGACGTACTTATAAGGTTTTAAAGTGTTATTCACACACTTAGGAAAATGAATCCGACTGTGTTAAAATTTTTATACGTTTTCAAAAATATCTATATACTAGTTTTAATACATAAATATTTACAATTTTTTTTTATTATATTAAAATAAAATTACTGTTATAATAAAAATACAGCAAAAAGTTAAGCTTAAATTATTTGAATTTAATATTGCAGTAATATTGAAAATTTTTTCATTCATAACTTTTCATAAGCATAGCAAATATAATTAAATATATAGATGTTTTTCAACTTCACGCTTTCTCTAGCATAGTATCAAGATACTCTGCTCTCCATATTTCCCCATAATCACTCTAAGTGGCGGAAATGACGTCAATCACGCTTTGTCTTATATTAGCTAAATAAAGGACGCTTTTATGGTAAGCAACCATATCAAAAAGAAGGAAGTGTCTGCGTAAACGATACTTAGTATATATAGAGACATTTAACAAAACGTTTAATATTAATTTTACTAATATTAAAAATATATTCTATTTCTAACATTTATATAGACAATTACAAAATCTATTTACCTATTATTATTTAGCTAATATCAATTATAACTGAAAACTATGAAAGAGTTTCTATTCTATTGCAGAATTAAAAATATTCAAATTAATTATAAAGATGATATTTACATACAAAGTTTTGAACTTAATTTGCAAACAGTACTTTGTAGTTGCTGGTACAACGTAGAAAGACCTTCAATCCTTTCAAAACAGTATTGGGCAAAATTTAATTGCAATTAACAATTCATTATTTGTCTAAATCACATAAAAATCACAATTAGCTGAACGTTACTGTAAGTACGGTAAGTAAGTAATGATTTTAATTTATGTACCACAAAATGCAAATGAATTATTTTTCACATGAACAAATAATTAATAGTTAATTGCAATTAAACTTTAACCAACACTGTTTCAAAATAATAAAATTAAATTACAAAGAAAAGAAATCATTATCATAACTTAATAATATTCATTCTATCTTTTAAAATATTTTTTATTTTAGCTTCACGCTGTATCCCGCACACCAAGGTAGGCAGAGGGAACCTAGTATTAAGACACTCCGTTCCCCACTTTCCGCCAAATTCGGAGGCATTGCGTGTTAAGTGGCGGAACTTAACACCGCGCTTTACCTCGACACCAGAGCGAAGAAAATGGAAATATTAAATATTTCCACTCCTCGACTGGGAAACCCACAACCAGTCGCTTACACGCTTGTGCCACATTTTTTAGAATATCTTACAGAATTAATTTTATTAACTTATGAAAATGATTTCTTCTCTTTGTAATTACGTTTTAACGTAATTTTTTGGAGAGATAATGTATTTTAAGTTTAGATATCATTTGCTTATCTTGGACTTTCCCTAAAGTAGCTTGTATGGAAAATTTAGTATTATGGCAAATACGCTTCTCAGTACTATATTGTGAAAAAATCTTCAAATATCTCAGGCTATGAGTTACTCTTTACTTTACTCTACAACAAGGCATCGCGAAGGCGTGTACGACAGAATAGTAGGAAAGCTAATAAAGCTGCAATGGCTGCACCTGCAAGTAGTGTTTCTTCCCTCCTTGTGCCACCAGCACGATCTACTACCGCACTCTGAAAAAATATAAAATAGATTTTGTTTTGCTTGTTATTTTTGTTATTTTTTTTAACTTTTTTTGTTATCTTATATGATGGATAAAGAGATGATAAATGAGTACATTAGCGGAAAGAGTATCGCTCTTACTGTTTTTGAAGAAGAAACGGTTGATTTGCTGTGAGTTCGATTCCCGTTTGAGGGATTGACAATATTTATATTATTTTTATTTCTACTCTTTAATATTTAAAACTAAGCGCGGTGTTGAGTTTCGCCAATAAGCCTAGTTGACTTCAAACAGGAAGTACAAGAGTGTTTCAGAGCCTCCTATAAAATAGGAGAACGAGAACGAGAGAATTTATTAGAATAACAAAAACGTAACAAAATGGAGAATTCCATTAAAAAAACACTAGTTGTTTCTTTATATACATCTATTGTATGTATGTAGTATGTATGCAAGTATCTGATTTTGTTTCCTTATATTTTATTATATTTTTTTTATTTCTAGAAAGGAAATAAAATAAAAAGAAATCCTTATTTTAAAATTGCCCGATCTTCTATCTTGTTGTTTGCTCCCACAGGTTGACTTCAAAAGATAAATCCACCTTTGTGTAAACATTTCTGTACATCTTTCTCATGTATATTTTATTAAGTCTAATAAAGAATATACTCTTCTTACCCATCCACCATGTCGGATAGCCCACGGCGTTGCACATTGCGCGACGTGCCTCGCCGCCCAGTCCGCCGCCCTGCACCAGCCACCCACTCTCACAGCCCGTCCCACCACTTCACATAAAAACGCTAGCACTACTAATGCCCTTTGTTCTATGTGTACACATGCCTGGAAACACAATATGTTTAGTTATTTAACATAATAGATTGGTTTATCTCTGAGAAAGAATAATAAATAAGAATAAGAACTTATAAGTAAAACTCGTACCCCGTACAGGGACAGGTTAAAAACACAATTACCTGCTTTTAAACATTTTTAAAGTGTTATTCCACACTTAGGAAAATTGAAAAAGACATTTAAAGAAAACGTATAAAAATTTGAACGCAGCGGGATTCGAACCCGCGCCTCCTGAATACCGTTCAGGCGCTCTCACCACTGAGCATGCGTACTACTAGCGTTCAATTTTTTATACGTTTTCTTTAAATGTCTTTTTCAATGTTCCTAAGTTTGGATTTTACTTTAAAAATGTTTAAAAGTATTTAATAAATAGCATTCTCTCTTGCCAAATGATTGTTCGTAGAATAATCTTTGGGTAGCAGAAATTTGTAAAAATCTCTCTACAGAGATGCTAACAACATAAATAAGTTGTAATAAAACGTATAAAAATTTGAACGCAGCGGCTAGTAGAACGCATGGCTCAGTGGTGAGAGCGCCTGAACGGTATTCAGGAGGCGCGGGTTCGAATCCCGCTGCGTTCAAATTTTTATACGTTTTCTTTAAATGTCTTTAACACAATTTCCGTGCTGGTGGGTAGCGTCCTGTAAGAGGTGGGTAACCCAGTAACTTGGTGGTAGGAGATTCGTTTGCATTATCATTTCAATTTCAAAGGTTTTTATTTAGGGTGGTAGAGGTAGAATTTGTAAGTTTTCCCTTAATATTATATTAATTTTACAAGGTTATGTTAATTTTTTTAGGCATACGCCCATATTAACAAATATTTACTTTCAAAAATGCAAAAGACTTTTTATTTTTTAAACATGTAAGTAACTGTAGTTCCTATTACATTAAAGTGTTGTTATATATATGTAAGCATTGCTTAAATACTTTATTTATATCTTGTACAATTTTTGTTTTATTTGGTGGCCAGTCGTGACCACAAGCGTGTGACTGTAAACGATTGGTTGTGGGTTCGATTCCCACTCGAGGAGTGCAAATATTTAATATTTCCATTTTCCTCGCTCTGGTGCCGATGTAAAGCGCGACGTTAAGTTTCGCCACTTAACACGCAATGCCTCCGAATTCGGCGGAAAGTGGGGAGCGGAGTGTCTTAACACTACGTTCCCTCTGCCTACGCTGCTGTGTATTACACAGCGCCGTACCATGCGGGATACAGCGTGAAGGTAAAAAAAAGAAAAAAAAATTGACATCAAAAAAACAAAAAGGGGATAATACCAACTTTATCCTCTATTAAAATTGTGACAATTACATTGCAAGTTAAATAGTGGTACTAAACGCCGCGCTTTGCCTTACCTGAAAGAGTGTTAAATATTAAAGTATAAAATATGCAAAAAATATTGTAGATACCTGACAAAGCTCCTGCATAATGTCTTCAAATTCAACTTCGTCTAAGCTCAATAGTGGAATATGTTCCGCCCTCGCGGCCAGACGAGCCCGAGCCTTTGTGTCCCGAAACCTTAGAGCAGCTCGCTCTAGCGCCCTCCAATCTCTCCAGTACATCCACCAACCCCTATAGTTAATAAAATGGAATGAAATGATAGTAAAAAACAGATACTGATAATAGAAATATTTTTGAAAAAAATCTGACTCTGAAAGACATTGTCTTGAGCAGCGGTACTCAGCACTCCGCTTGTTCTTGTCGCCAGGGCGGGACGGGGATCAAAACCACAACAAATCACCTTTAGAGTTAGATGCTGTGCACTATGGAATAATAATAAAAATGATTTTTTTTTTTTTTTAATATTGTTTTTAATATTAAAAAATGTATATCTATGAAAAAAATATATAGAAAGGCTGTATTGTATATACAGTTAAACATTAAAAAAATTAAACAAAAATTAGATAAGTCATAATTTAACGATATCAAAAAACATTTTACTGAAAAAGAAACGAACAAACTTGTAGAAAAACAACTAGACAAAGAACATCGTCATTCTTACTGTTTTCCCCAAACAAAACACTTTGTACAAAACTATCTTATCTTTTCTCCACCTATTTTATGCCTTTTGACTGTTATTCCTTTTAATATGTATATATAACTAGCATTCAAAAGTAAATAGTCATACCTTGTATCAGGATTAGCAGGAACCATCATACAAGGCGGGGGGCGCAGTTCCTCTAACCTCAAGTGCTGCAACAGCATTGCTCTGAACAGTCTGACCCCCTTCTCCTCCTCCTCACCCTCAAGGTACGGACCTCTCCAGTGCCCTTGGCAGTCATCACGTCGTTCTTCGTCTAAAGATACTTGCCGACGTAGGGGAGCCCGTGGTGTGTTATATTCTTCTAGTGATTGGACACTCCGAGCTGGGGGAAAACGTTGATAAAAAGCTTTGATATAAATATCTGGGTTATAATTAAAAATACTACAAATAAAATTGAATATTTTGATTTTCTCTAGTAAGAAGACAAAGCACACTATTAAGTTGTGCCACTCAACATCAATGTGTTAATGTCAGAAAAAGTGAAGAAAGGAGTGTCTTGGTTCTCTCTTAGTTAGTACAAAGCTAAATAATTTCAATAAAACAGATCTGTGTTCATATTAAATATATTATTTAGTTATATTGAACCAAACAAAATCACACAATATTCAAGAAACGGTCGGAACACCTACAACATACTAAATTAATAAGCAACACTATTAATCAACATATACAAACTACAAGTTGACATGCAATTAACTATTTATCAAACCACTTAATCCATTATAACCTAACCAAATGAAAAAATGTTATATAAAACGAAAATATCAGAAGAAATGGTCAATTTCTTACCTGGTAAGGCTCGAGGTGGTGCAAAATTCATAACGGAGCTGGTGGTCTCGTAGTGTAAGTCTTCTCCTTGGGTTCAGGGGAGTAAGTGAGTTGCTAAACATGAGTGACCTTGCGTATTTCATGTCAAGTCACGGCCCTGACACACATTCCTGGGCATGCGCAGTGCGTATGGAAAAAATGTTGGTACTTGGTAAGCATGTTCTCATTATATATGTATGATGGTTATGGAATTATTTTGGTTCTTTTAGACAATGTAAGGGGAGTCCAATCAAAATTGGATTGTTTCTATACTATATTTTAGTAGAGATCCGCTCGTGGCTTCCTGTATAAATGACACGACTGAATCTTCCTGTATTTTCGCTCGCTCGCGATGTAATCTAAACTATATTATTTATAAGGTGATTGAAATAAAATAAATACTAAATGTTAAAGAGAAATTACTAAAATACTATAGTCAAACCTGAACTTAAATCGGTTTAGCCGTGTATGAAATTATCACGCACAAATATACAGACAGACAAACAGAAAGAAAAATAAAAATCATTATGGTTCTATTACATTTACATTTTTGTTATAAATATGTATATATGAGGTAAAAAAATATAGGCGATTATAGAAATAAGCAACTTGACTGTATACTTGCTGCTTATACAAACACGTTACATGCTACGTTTCTATTTATACTATGTCTTATCAATATTAGAAACGCCTATGTAATAAATGTAATTATTCCCTGAATGACATTTAAGCCACCACCACCCCTTTCAATTGGAACATGCGAACAACGCTACAGTAGCAATATATATGAACCTTTTAATAGAAAGTATTCTAAGCCATATGTTATTATTATTAATAGAATATATTAAAAGATGAAAATGTAATATCAATAGAAATATTAAGAAATAGTAAATAGAAGTATGTTATATTAATAATATGTAATAGATATAAGTTACATTTAATATTTAAGAGATTAGATTAATATTGAAAAACTAAAGGAAACTGGACTCTCTTATGGTATATTTTATAAACTTAGTTAAAGCTTACTTTAAAGTTTTAAGATCTGATATTGTGAAAAAAAGGCATGTACATATATAAAAAAAGATTTTAAAAAAAAAAGGTACGGACCTTATGTCCGTAGTGATATAAATCAAGTCATAAAAACCACCATACTTTGTAAATAAAAGAAAAAATGGTCGTCTTCTCGCAGTGAGATAGCTTCTAACTATAAAGGGAATGGTTGTAGGTTAGATTCCTGATTGGGGGAATTATTATAATAAAATAACCTTTATTCGCTCCAGTAGCTAAGACAAAGCTCAGCATTGAATTCTGCTACTAAATACACAATGACTCGATTTTATGTAGAAAAATGAGTCGTTTTTTTAAAAAAATACCAATTGGCAGAAAACACAAAAACAGATATTTTCTATGAATTTATTTAATAAATACGATATAAAAGAAGGCAAGGTTTATTTTTATTCCTGTCCTAAATAAGCTTCAGTCGTCTGAAAATTCCATTAACAATGAGAAGCCCCACTGTTATTCTAATCGTAGGTCGACACTGTATATAATGTTTACATAACAATGTCAATCCTCGTTGATTATTTTTTTTTAGTTTTATACTAAATTAGTTATGTTAAATTCACTTTCTCTTTTTTTTATAATAGGGAAGGCTGACAAAATCTAGTCTCAAGACTTTTAAACAACTTTTTTAAATTGTTATTCCGCACTTAGCAAAATTAAAAAAGACATAAAAATGTATAAGAATTTGAACGCAACGAGATTCGAACCCGCGCCTCCTCAATATCGTATTCATTAAAAGTATTCAATAAATAGCTTTGTCTTTTGCCAAACGATTATTTGTAGAATAATCTTTGGGTAGCAGAAATTTGTAAAAACCTCTCTACAGTGATACTAACAACAAAAATAAGTTGTAATAAAGCGTATGAGAATTTCGGCGCAGCTGGTAGTAGACCGCATGGCTCAGCGGTGAGAGCCTGGACGGTATTCAGGAGGCGCGGGTTCGAATCAAGCTGCTTTCAAATTTTTATACGTTTTATACGTCTTTTGCTAATGTCAACACATTCCGTTCTCAGCTTTTTCTCCAAATTTGAGATATTGCATGTTTAATGGTAGAACTCAAGACCGCGCTTTGTCTTACTAGAACGGGGAAATTAAAACGATTTCACTATAATTATTCCATTGCCTAAGGGAAAATTGAACCCACAACCATCTTATTACATTGATTTATAGTTCAACATCTATAAGTGTATGTGATAAAATATAATCTTATGTTTAATTTTTTTTCGCTTCACGCCATATCCCGCACACAGCAGGGTAGACGGAGGGAACCTAGTATTAAGACATTCCGTTCCCCACTTTCCGCCGAATTCGGAGGCATTGCGTGTTAAGTGGCGGAACTTAAAGCCGCGCTTTGCCTCTGATACCAGAGCGAAGGAAATGGAAGTAGTAAATATTTCAACTCCTCGAGTGGGAATCGAACCCACAACCAGTCGTTTACAGTCACATTTTCGTGCCACTGCGCCACAACTGGTCCCTGGTATATATAAAACCATATTACTAATTTGTTTGCTGATATTAAGGTACACATTAGTACAGTCAGGTCAGGTCAGGTCAGGTCAGTCAGGTCAGGTCACGCGTGTTTCTGCGCTCTCATTTGACTCGATGATTTATTTGTGAAAAATATACATAATATTATTATATACACTGTATGATGTATAGCAACAGTGTGTATCGAATACTTTAGCCAAGGTACCGGTGATATTTTAAGAACAAATATCACTTTTATACATATACATAAAATGTGGTGAAGAGGCGTGGCGTTATGTTTCGCCACTTAATAAGAAACCTCTAAAGTGTTAGCGTAAAGTGTATAACGGAGTGTTTTAATAATTGGTTCTCTTATCTATGTGCTGTTATCCCTATGTGCTAGAAGCACATAAGAACACATTATAGAATAATGAAGAAAAAAAAGATTTTGATTTTCAATAATTACTTCACGCTGTATCCCGCACAGCAGGGTAGGCAGAGGGAACCTAGCGTCAAGACACTCCGTTCCCTACTTTCAGTCGAATTCAGAGTCACTGCTTGTTAAGTGGCGTAACTTAACGCCGCGCTTTGCCTCTGATGCCAGAGCAAAGGAAATAGAAATATTAAATATTTCCACTTCTCGTGTGGGAATCGAACCAACAATCAGTCGTTTACAGTCACACGATCGTGACACTGCGCCACGACTGGCCCCAATAAATTAATTATAATTCCTTTCCTCTACACCGCCCTAATACACGCAAAATCTCCATTTTGGGCGTAAAATTAAAAATTATCAAGAAATAAGAATACCTGGACACTAGATTATCTCACAGTTAATTTATTTTTGTCTTTCCATTACCATTATTTAAAGATATGCCAATATAAAGCAGATCGTCGAGCGTCTGCCAGCTAATAACAGTCTCAATTGGTTATCGTATCGGGTCATTGTGCAACTACTCTACTCCTATCACACAGGAAGGACCACATTTGCCCGGATTACATTCAGATAAGTCAGTTACGCTTAACACACAGATGCTACGCTACTATATAATGAAATATTTGTAAATTTTAATAGTGAAATGTGTTTAGAAATAGGAAATGTTTAAAAAATGACGCTTGAAAATAAAAGTGGAGTGGAAAAAACAGTTGGTGTACCAAAAACACAATGTTGCAGAAATATATCTGTCTTTGCGTGTGTTTGTGGTGTATTTTCATTAATTTTACATATAAATAGTTACGTTTATAATAATTTAAATGAAGAAAATCGTAGGATAGAGACTGATTTTGTTAAATTAAATGAGTTTTTAAATGTAGAAGTGGATAAGAGGATGAGTGCTTATGTTACATCGCTGAGAGATGTACACAGTGTCAGGTTAAAAAGAGATGCTATGGTCGTAAGTACAATATTCTTTGTTTTAAGTAACTATACAAATAAATGAAAAATGACAAAAATATATATACATTCCGATAAAACATTACATAAAAATTAAAGAGGGTGTATTGTCTTTGTCATACCTCACATACCTTATACCTACAAATTCTTGTAACTACCCCTTATTTACTAATCTACGCTCATATTATAAGTGCGAAAGTCCGTCTGATAATATGTCTCTCTGCATGTGACGCTTTCAAGGGTAATGTACCGGCCTGATTTAGGTGAAATTCGGAATGAAAGTAATTGAGACCCCAGGGTCAAAAAAGGGTTAAAAAAACAATTCCTAAAAGTTTGAAATAAAAGATGAAAGTTTAGTTACGCTGGTGAAGCTGCGAGCGATCCCTACTGTGAAAATAAAATTTTGACTTAATATAACTTAAAAATGTGAATCTTAAATTAGGAATTAAGTAATGTATACATAAATTGTAATAAAAATATCAATAGTTATTAACCATAATTTTTTTTAAAGAATCAATCTCCTGTTCAAGAGGATAACACTGTAGCACCACACGTGGAGTTTTTTAATCCAAAAATGCGAACAGAGCTTGAAGAGAAGGATGCAATTGAAATGAAACGCACCGGAGCAAAGGGTCCAGCGCCTGGTGGAGACACGTGGGTGTGGCTGACAAGTTATTCCCGAGTTCCAGTAAGAATTACATTCAATGGAAATTTAATTAGTATAAAAAATGAACGAAGTTGGATTCGAACTTGCGTCTTTAGAAAACCATCCAAGAGCTCTGGCCACTAAGCCATGCGTTCTACTACCGGCTGATTTCTATAGAGAGTTATAAATGAGAGAGATTTTACTGATTACTAGTGAAAGAATTACTTCGATACGCCAATTACTTTCCGAGTTATAAGTAAAACAAGTTGTAACCGGCCGGTGAACGTGTGACGTCATCCTACAACACGCTCATTCTGGCACTCTCAGTCCGCTCGTGGTCGCGTGCCCGTTCGTCGTAATTATACTTAAATACTTTTTAAAATGTCTTTAACACTTTCCTTCTTTACTTCTATAACGCAGTCATCAGTAAGCGCGCCAGGCGAGGCACCAATCATGAGCCAGTCATACTTAAAAAAAAGATCAGATTCTGCTATTTTTACATTATGTATCTTTTGTTGTACACTGAGCAACTTCGTGCATTTTTGAAGCTGTTATACATCCGTAGCGCATCTCAAACCACAAATTTAGATCTGATTGAGCTGTTGTACCCTCTTTTACTTGAAAACATCTTGATTCCGTCATTTCGTTCTTACAAAATGTTATAATAGTTTCGACGTCAAAATCAACACAGGATTTTTTGATATGATTCAATTATGAATGGATCTATCTAAATATATCTTTTCAACTTCTTTTTTTCACATATAAAATGTGAAAGAAAACACTTTATTTCAAGTTCCCTGAGTTTTAATGTTAAACCATTGTCAAAAATATTTTTCCATTCTGACCGGCTTCATGAAGTATGTATCGATATCAATACCACTTGTACCAAAATCTTTACCTTCAAATCAAAATCATTTTCGGTGTGGTACCAATACCTGAGTGCTTAGATTTTTTCAAATAACACTTGGTAGCATTCGTTGAAGGCTCTTCACTTCGACGATGTAGCCACATTAAAAATGCTATGCTATAGCATATAGCTATGCTATATGTGTACAGCCACCTCTTCTGGCGGCACAATCACCGCAAGTTACATTTAAAATTTTCTTGATTCTTTTCATTGCATTCTGAAATACAATGATAAGGTGTGGTACGTACACGGTGTTCTGGCGTGATTCTCCATTTAACCGTACATACATCACCTACTCTTTTTACTTTAACATAACCTGTTGGTTATGTTCAAGTAACCGTTGGCGATGACCGGTTTCAAATAAAAATAATTATATACATATGCCATACATATGTTAGTAAAAAATTAAATAAATAAAAAGTTTAGTACACCTAAGTACGTAAGGCCATTTTTTTTAGAAAAACAAAACACAAACATAAAAAGGTTTAGTAAATCTATAACATTCAACCAAGGATATCTACATCGTAGGTAGTATCCTACTTTCTACTAATATTATAAATGCGAAAGTTTGTGAGTGTGTATTTACTAAGAACAGCGGGAAATAAAGAAAGCGGGAAGTATATATATATATATATATATATATATATATATATATATATATATATATATATATATATATATATATATATATATATATATATATATATATATATATATCTATATATATATCTATATATATATATCTATATATCTATATATATATATATATCTCTCTATATTTCTCTCTCTATCTATCTCTCTCTATATCTCTCTCTCTCTCTCTCTCTCTCTCTATCTCTCTCTCTCTCTATCTCATCTATCTATATATACATATATATATACACACACACACACACATATATACATACATATGTACATACGTACCTACTTACATATAGCTACAGACTACATTTTTTTTGTCTTAAAGTTATTTAACGTAAAAATTTAACGGTAGATAGGTACTTCTAGTATTATAGAGATTAGTATTAGTATTACGGAAAGGTTATATTACTTAACTTTGCATTTTTATTTCTCACATTTCGGCGGCAACAAAATCACTGTTTGACGATAAATAATGCGCAACCATTAATCCATTTATTTTAAGTAGATTATCCCTTTTTCGAATCCTTCATCCATTTTATTAATCGAATAATATTTACCATTATTAGACTACTAATATAATTACGCGGACGAAAACACAACAAATCCCTTTACACCTACTATAACAGTGTTGCAAAATGACGTCACAAGCGGTCAAGTGGCTTTTAGCGGGACTCGATATTTTTCGAAACTTTGTATGCCTATAAAATCAAAACTACTAGATATTTTTGACTAAAACAAAAACTAATGTATTTGTATACTTCTAAGCTTTACTGAGACAAAATTTCAAGTAATTTGGCATACCTAGTAACATTATCCATTAATATTTAAGTATTTTAAATAATAACATGCCAATAATATCGTATTAGCTTTTGTGACCTTGATTTACCTTTGATACGATTATTTTAATTGTTACGTGGGAAATTAGGCCATAATTTATTTAACAATTCACTTTTATTTAAATATAAAATATAAAAAATTCTTTAGAAAAATATTCTTTCAATAACTGTAGACAGTTATTAGAATGGGTTAAATGGGTAGTAGATACAATTAAACAAATTGGCTAGAAATCAAATCATACTGCATGGAAAGCTACATATAGTTAACATAAATATCGAAGCAATTGCTTATATATTTTTACATATATATTTTTGTAACTTTTTATATTCTATAATATATGATAATTATTGTATAAAGAAGAGAAAATGTACATAATTCCTCAGAGAGAGCTAGAACATTTATTTTTATATATTTATTTATTTATCATTTCATATTTCTTAGTATAAAGTCGTGCAAGGATTTTGTAAAGCTACACAAGATTATTGTCCCCCTGGAGTGCAAGGGCCGAAAGGACCTACTGGATCACCTGGTCCTAAAGGTGATAAGGGAGACCCGGGTGCGCCGGGGACAGCTGGAAGCCCAGGTTCAAGAGGACCACTCGGACCACCTGGACCTAAAGGTAAGTTATAGCATTATAGGCATTATGGAAAAAAATATTGTCCCAATACGTATATAAGTTAAAAGAGATAAAATTACTAACTAATAATCTGCATAAAGCGTATAAGAATTTCGACGCAGCGGATAGTAGAACGCATAGCTCAGTGGCGAGAGCGCCTGAACGCTATTCAGGAGGCGCGGGTTCGAATCCTGCTGCGTTCAAATTTTTATACGTTTTCTAAATATCTTTTTCAGTTTTCTCAAGTGTGAAATATAACACTTTAAAAATGTTAAAAGTAAGGCTGTACTAATTTGCGATCAACGTAACTCCTTTGTTTTAAGCTTAGTTGTCAATCTCTATTCATCTTTATACTTTATATTTGATCTTTCTCTTGTAGTAGAAACATTGTGTTCTGGAAAGTTACACTAGATTATCCTCTAACTTCTTTTTTTTTTTACTATATAAACTTGACTCATAAATATTCTTTACAAAACTTTAAAAACACAATGGTATTTATTTTTAAGGTGAAAGAGGTTTCCCGGGTAATCCAGGCTTAGATGGTAGAGATGGAGTGCCTGGTGAACCAGGTCTGGACGGCCTATCAGGTAGAAACGGTGCAGATGGAGCACCAGGAAAAGATGGCCGCGACGGAATACCGGGAAAAGACGGGAGTCCTGGGAAAAATGGAAAAGATGGCAAAGATGGTAACGAGAAATTAATATTATTCTTATAATATAAAGTTTTTATAATACAACATTCTTATAATATCATATTTTATTTATTTATTTATGTCCTTTATTGCACACAAGCCACATTTATCATGTAGGAAATCATTGTGTAGGTGTATAATGATTTATATTATACATTTAGATGAATAATGAATACGAGTAATTATAAAAATATGTACTATATAAAAATAACTTTATCATATCATTATTTTATTCTTCGTTACCTTCCATTGGTTATCTTAAAAATATCAATTTCGTTTCTCTATGTGTAGGTAAGCCGGGAGCCCAAGGTCCAGCTGGTGTGAGAGGACCAAAAGGAGAGCGCGGCCCTATGGGCCCGAAGGGTCTACGTGGTAACGATGGTAAAGACGGCGCAGCTGGGAAACCTGGACTGTCTATTTATAATTATACCAAAGAAAATCAACTATTTATTCCTCCTAGTTTTGCCCGTAAGTAATTGTAATTGTAATATTTTTAATATCTTAAGATGCCTACGCACTTCACGTGTTGTTCTGGATCTTTCGCTCTTTTACAAGCATAGTTATATTTTTTTTCTATTTTCTATTAGTGTTTTATTTTAGTTTATTTTACTTATTTTTTATAGTTATTTATTTAAGTTTTTCTATTTTCAGTGGATAACCCAAGACTCATAGTTCGAGAAGGTGACACGATGCGCATGGACTGCAATCCTAAAGGCTTCCCTGAACCAACTATAGAATGGCGTAGAGCTGACGGAACACCAATTATTCAGGTAAAAATATTATTATACTAATGTATATTGAAATAATAAGTAACAAGGAGCATTATTTAACTACTATAGTATTACTACCTTAGAGAAAGCAATACGTAATGTTTAGATTTTCTGGCAAAAAGAAGAGGAAGTGTCTTGACCTCTCTGAATAACGTGCTACACACGAAAACAATAACATTTTCACCTGACCGAAAACCAAGTAACTATTTAAATTTATGTTCCTCCATTGCTATGCGGGTAGGCAGAGATTTATTAGTTTAATAAACCTAACGTCAAGATGCTCCATTCTCAACTTTCCGATCGAAATGGAGACATTGCGTGCTAATTAGTAGAACTAAACGCTACACGTTATCTTATGTAATCTTAGATATAAAAGAATTTTAAATTAATTTTTTCCTATAAACAGGGTTCCTGGCGAGACGCATCGGTGAGTGGCCACGTACTAAATATACCCAACGTTTCCCGCTGGCACACCGGCAAGTACGTGTGTCTAGCTAACAATGGGATGCAGCCGCCGGCGAACCAGACAACCGATGTTGAAGTGCATTGTGAGTATGCTGATAAGAGGTGCGGAAACACTTTGATATAACTACTTTGGATGCTTATATTGCTTGATATGACTACTTAGCTTTTATGAATAGAAATTGTGAAATATATCAGTTTTTTATCAAAAAAAGTGTGATTATATTGATCAATTAAATTATAAGCTATCATGGCTCAGTGGGATAGCGTCTAACTGTGAAGACAATTGGTTATGGGTTCGATTCCCTCGAGGGACTTATATTTCATTATTTTGCTATATCCGCTGTGGTATATACGATAAAGAGTGACGTTAACTCCCGCCAGTAAACACTTGGTGGTTTTATCTCTACAAGGAGGGATTAATATATTTTCAGTTATTTCATATCTCAGGTAAAAATAAACGCAGATTTGATCTCTGCCACGCAACAATGTGTCAATTTGTGAAATGACGTGTGAAGTGATATGACATGACCCTAAGGTCTTCTATGTCAAAGCTTCACGCAGAAAAAATAAACTATGTTTAGTATATTGCACTTAACATTTATTAAGCATATTATAATTTCTATAAGAGTAAAAAATTGCACATTTGTTTGTTAAAAGATGATCATTAAATTAAAGCGCTTGGTATAGTCTAATTGTATGAATAATATTTCAATTTCATTTTTTTTATTTTTCAGTCAGTCCATACATAAGGGTACCGAACAACATTGCCTACGTGTTTAACAAGACTGCCAAGATCGCATGCGAGGTAAGTAAAAATATATATTTTTTAACTTAAGAAGTTTTGAATCCTGAATAGGAAGAAAAAGTTAGTTACTTAATAATAACGATAAAATTAAAATGTTGAATGTTAAGAACAATTAATTAAGTAACCTCGGAAAACCTCGGAAACAACCAAAATACTTTTGTAGAATTTATATTTATTTTTAACATATTAAAGTGTTAGTAACACACTTAGGGAAATATATTTCTCACTTGATACATTGATTGATTGTGTAGTAAAAATATTGTTATAGAAACATTTTTAAAACTGTCAAATATGAAGATGGAAAAAAGTGAAATAACGTGTAGTTCAATACAGATTACTTTATTACTGCTCTTGGCAAGCTTATGTAGTGGGCGTAACCGCTACTATTATTTGAATATACCCTCAATATATAACAAAAACAACAAAAATATTTTTTAAAATAAGCATATAAAAAAATCGACGTAGCCGGATGTAAAACACATAGTTTAGAGGTCAGAGCGCTTAAACAGTTTAAAAGAGACGTGGACTCAGGTCCCACTCATATATTAATAAATTCATATTAAAAACGTTAATTTTTTTTAGATCCAAGCTTGGCCAGAGCCTGTTCTAGCATGGGAGTGTGATGGGGTTACTTTGGAAGGTTCTCGATATAAGACTGACGTGTCCACTACAGGAGAACCCTGGAGCTGGATCATGAGGCTGGAGATACCAAACATTAGGGAGCACGATCTGAGGCAGTACAGCTGTGTAGCCAAGAACGAACTCAATAACCAGACTGTTAAGGGCCATATTAGGTTGATGTGTAAGTTGTTCTTTAATAAATTTTGATAATATAATTATCACATTTTGATAATATAGTAGGGAATTGCTATTGTTAAACATTTTAAGAAAACGTATAAAATTATTGAACGTATCGGGTCTCGAACCCGTGCCTCTTGGAAGCAGTCCAAACGCTCTAGTCGCTATGCTATGCTATGTTTTATATAGAGCTATGTCAAAATTCTTAAAAGCTTGTTTAATAAATAAATGAGACTCAATTTCGATTTCCGTGCGCTTATTTACGTACGTTTTCTTAAAAATGTTTTCATATTTCATATAAGATATTAAAATTATAAGCTTTGTAAATATGGTCAGTATTTGTGTATGTGTATGTTTTTGCTAATCATTATTTTTATATTTATTATTATTATTTTATAATTTGTAGTTTAATAATATTTAATGTAATAATCATTTTAATTAATGTCATTGGAATTTTTGTATTCTGTAATAAATAAATTTATTATATAGTGAGTTCCTGATTGTCACTTTAAACATAATAAATTAAAAACCACCAAAAATATATTATTAAACATCCATTTTCATTCTTATTAATACGAAATAAATATAATTACATACAGTACAGTTTACCCTGCACTATCTAAATCTGTCTACATACAATTACTGTAAAAGCTTTACTTTACAGATCCCAGTCCAAATCAGCCCACACAAATACAACAGCCCATGGAATTCGGGTCTCGACCTCCAACGCTCACGTCTTACGAGGAGCTGTGTCAAGTACAGCGATGTCCTTCCTGCCCTCGATGTGACCGCGCCTTGCTGTTGATATCTACTATGAATGCTACTTCCGGATATAAGCTTTTACGGAATACTAGTATGTATTATATATTTCTTTTATTTTTTTTTTAATATTAAAGTATCCACACGCTTAGGGATATGCAATATCAAAATTTTTAGAAAACTTTTTAAACATTTTTAAAGTGTTATTCCACACTTAGGAAAATTGAAAAAAGACATTTAAAGAAAGCGTATAAAAATTTGATCGCAGCGGGATTCGAACCCGCGCCTCCTGAATACCGTCCAGGCGCTCTCACCACTGAGCCATGCGTTCTACTAGCCGCTGCGTCGAAATTCTTATACGCTTTATTACAACTTATTTATGTTGTTAGCATCTCTGTAGAGAGATTTTTACAAATTTCTGCTACCCAAAGATTACAACAGTTTTAGAAAACGTTTAAAATTTAGACGGTAAGCGTTCAAAACGCATAGTTTATCGTTCAAAGCGCTATGACGGTTTTCAAGAGGCGTGAGTTTGAATCCCACTACGTTCAGTTTTTTTTTACGTTTCCTAACAATGTTTTTCAATACATTATATTTTTATTTTTATAATTTAATGATGTAGTAAATACAGAGATAACTATAGTTTATCGTTGACAGTACTCGTCATTGAAGCTATCATTGCGCAGTGGGGTAGCGTCTGACCATAAACGCTTTTGGTTGTCGGTTTGATCCCCACTTGGTAATGATCATGTGCTCTGCTAATGTATGTATATGTAACGAATAAGACTTTGGGGGAAAGCGGAGTGTCTTAATAGTAATTTCTTCTGACTGCCATGTGGAGAAAAAGAGTGAAGTTTTAGTTTCCTTAAATATTCAAATTTAGGTTAAACATTAAACTTAAAAGATACTGTTTTAAATATATTCTATAGATAAGTGTAACATAATATGATATATTTATTTCAGAATGCCAGCTCTATGCTATCGGCAAACCTGTCTATCATCGATACAAAGATGAATTATTTGGCGCTTGGCTCCGAGATTCCAACGCTTCAGATAGTCAGGTAATTTTTAAAGAGAGTTAGATGTGTAAGTTTTTAAAATGCTGTTTAAAAAGAAAATTTACACACAGCGAATTTTATTATTTTTTATAGATTTTACTTAAAGTTTTTTTTTTAATTAGATAGATCGGTTACCTCGATGTCATACCATTAAAAAAATCTTGCATAGCACTGTAAGGAGACAGAATCCAGTGTCAAGACACTCCACTCTCCGTTTTCCATGCGAATTCAAGACATGTGTTAAGTTTATAATTACCAGATCGAAGTAAAGAAACTAATTTGAAAATAATTATTCTTTCGAGCATTTGTTAGACCCATAACCATCATGTTTACGTTTTCCATGATATTTTGTCACTAGTGTGTTTGTCTCATAATAATTTAGAAAAGCATAATGTAATGTTTACATTTTAAAACATACACAGAAAGAAAAACTATGGACAACACAAGAAAATGACGTTGAAAGACTACGCGAGTATAGAACTAAGGCGAGCTTTAAAGCTGATCACGTGGATGAGTTTCACAAACTGCAGAAACCGTTCTTTGTAAGTTATTCTGTTATATAATAAAAAAACTGCTTAAGGTGGCTAAAATATTAAGGGATTTAAGTAATTTTTGTGCAATGTGAAAAAAAATTTAGTTATTTCCATATGATCCTGTCTAGCATGGTAGTCGGGAGAACTTAATATCTAGATACTAATTTGTTTAGTATTTCGGCCAGAAGCCCGGATTAAAAGTTTTCCTTGTTGAGTGGTAGAACTCAACGCGACGCTTTCTCTTGTTCACTAGAGCGGAAAAATGAATATACTTAAGTTATTATCATCCCACCGGATGGGAATCGAGCCGTCACACTTTGTCACTGGGGCCTCTAATATTAGTAAAAAAATTAACTTATTTAAAAAAGTGCCTAATATTAATCATAAATTATTTTCACTTGGCAAATGAGCAAATAAACATTTACTTGATCCTTTTTATGTAACAGAGTTTTCTAAAATACATGTCAGAAAAATACTTAAATTAAAAATATAAAAAATATATACTTATTACAGCTAAAATGACAATTTAATTTTTTTTAACATCAAAACGTTTACAAGAAGTTCATTAAAGGACAATACTTATCAGTCATTCTTTAATTTATAAACAAAACAACTATTTTTTTCAGGGAAACGGCCATATAGTATATAGCGGTTCATTCTTTTACCAAGCAAATGAATCTGGCCATCCTGGTGACATAATTCGTTACGATTTGACGCAAAGTAGAATCAAATCGGTACATTTGCCACACGCTGACGGAAGACTGTATACTGCTCAACATAATCAGGTAACGTCACTATTTTAAAGCAGCTTCACCCTTTTTCCCCCTACTAGGCGGGGAAGTCAGAGAGATTCAACCCTTTGTTTTATCAGAGCGAGGAAATGAAAATAATTAATTTTTTTTAGCTTCACGCTGTATCCCGCACACAGCAGGGTAGGCAGAGGGAACATAGTGTTAAGACACTCCGTTCCCCACTTCCGCCGAATTCGGAGGCATTGCGTGTTAAGCGACGGAACTTAACGCTGCGATTTGTCCCGACACCAGAGCGAAGAAAATGCTCAAGTGGGAATCGAACCCACAACCAGTCGTTTACGTATAGCTTGTGCCACTGCGCCACGACTGGCCCCTAAAAATAAAATAATGAAAATAAATCCATTGAGTAAGAATTGAACCTACAACGAATCGCATTCACAGTCAGACGTTCTACTGGACCATAACTGGTATCAAAATTATCTTGAGAATTATAAGTATAAAGAATAATTAAATTTTACATACGTAAAGTTAATGCATAAAATACAGAAGGCCTGTATTGTTTAACCATTTTTTTATAATAATGCTTCATAAATATAAATAATATCAAATTTTAGTTGAAAGTACTCTGTTTTAAGTAAAGTTTATATTATATTATTTCAGGTGGATTTCAGTGCTGATGACAACGGTCTGTGGGCTATCTACTCCATAGAGAGATCTAATAATACAGCTGTTGCTAAGGTATTACTTACTTCTTTGCTATACTATACTTCTTTTCATTCTTATAATTATGTATTTATTGAAAGAGTTATTAGGGCTTTATAAAAAATATCTAATTTTAGTTTGCTACGCACAGTAGTTTATATAAAAAAAGATATTATATTACATACTTTTATGACAAATAACAATTCTCATTGTTTCTCCTGCATTGCAATAAGTTAGTTTTATACATTTTTAAAGTGTTCCATACTTAGAAAGTATCCACACTTAGAAAAATTGAAAAAGACTTTTAGAAAACATATAAAAACCCCGCTTCTTTCAATTTTTATACGTTTTCTAAATATCTTTTTGAAGTTAGTTTTATATTTGTACATACAAATACTCATTATTGGGTTCGGGGGCCTTTACGTTTATTATTTTACACGTTTTCATGTTTAAAATAATAATAACTTTTTATGTCTACTTTTTCAGCTTAGTTTCGATCCCAACAAGGACGACTTAATCATAGATTATATCTGGAATATATCGTTAAATCATAAACAAGTAAGTAAAAATATGAATAAAACTTTTTCTTAACACCTTTTCTCACCTAGATAGATAATGGAAGCCTAGTGTTAAAACACTGTATTCTAAACTTGCTGACCATATTTGGGATATAGTTTCTTAAGTGTTATTTATTAAGTTGGGAATCAAACTTATAACTACAGTCTCACTGTGCTATAATTTAAATATAACTTAAACTATACATAAATATAAAATCTCTAAAATCTGTCATAGACACAAAAAAAAACCTTAATTATTGAAGCTATCGTATGCAATGGAATAGCGGGTTCGACACCCACTCAAGGGCTCATTAAAATAATCATTTTTTTATCCCTTCTCTCAAGTGAGAAGATGAAGAGCAGTGTTAAGTTGACACTTTACAACAATATTTTACTTTCGAGCTTTGTCTTAACATAACTGTGATAGGACATTAAATAATCTAATAATTCCTCTTTTTGTGGATATATTTCGGACCATCCACTACCTACCTAACTTTCCTAAGACGAAGCGTGGCGTTGAGTCCCGTCACTCAGCACGCAATGTTTCGAATAGGAGCGGAAAGTAGAGAACGAAGTCTCTTGGCACTACTATATTCTCTGACTACTGAAATATGCGAGAAAAAGCGTGAAGATGCTTTAAAATCGAAATACATATCATAAATGAAACATTTGCTTATATGGAGTATTAAGTAGCCTACATATAACCTACTAGCGGCCCGCCCGCGGCATCGCCGCGTGAACTACGCAATTGTTTCGTTATATTGCAACCCTCGGGGGTGAATTTTTGAAAATCTAAGTAGCCTATATTTAATCTTAGATTAATAACTATATTTATGCCGAAATTCATTACAATCGGTCAAGAGGTTTAAATTTTTTATATGAACTTTCATCCCCTATATCAACCCTACAGGTTGATTTTTGAAAAAATAAGTAGCCTATGTTAGACCCAGTAATTATTCTAAATTTCATCCAAATCTGATCGGTAGATTAGCCGTGAAAGCGTGACAGACAAACACACAGACATTCGCATTTATAATATAGGTATGGATACATACATGATAATATGATATTTTACAACCTAAAGGCTGAATAATGATAATTATAATCGTCATTGCTATATTTTACAGGTAGGCGAAATGTTCATAGTATGCGGAGTTCTCTACGCCTTAGACTCAGCGACGGAGAGAGAGAGCAAAGTGACAGTGGCCATAGATTTGTATTTGAGTAAGCCGGTGGAAGTGTCGTTACAATTTACAAATCCGTTTAGAAAAACTACACAACTTGGATACGATCATACTCATAAGGTAAAGTGGAGTGTATGTTAATTGTAAAATATGCGTTGCCTTAGCAACGTAACTTTGACGTTTGCCTTTAGGCCGTTCTGGTATAGTGAGATAGCGTCTGACTGTAAGCGCGGTGGTGGTAGCTTCGATTCCCACTTGAAGTAATGATTATATTAAAAAAAAAATCATTTCTTTGCTCTGGTGCCTTTCGTGGCGTTGAGTTTCACAACTCAACACAAAATGACTCTATTTTTGAGAGAGAATAACGGAGAAAAGGACGGAGTGTCTTGCCACTAGGTCCTCCCTGACGCTGGCGCTTACTTAGCGGAGTTCGCTGTGCGAGAAAAAATGTGAAGCTGCATATGCAAACCAAAGTCGTTTTATACAAAATCAAAAACAATTTGAATGACGATAATATATGTAATATTTGTTTTATTAATTTAATATATTATATGCTTGAGTATATACATTTATTAGGTTTTTACTACTTGTGACTTGGGACAATATACACTGTCCACGTCCTGTTAGATTTTTGTTAATAATAAGGAAATGGTAGTTTTAAATATATTTATCATACTTAAATAATTATTATTAATAATTGTTCATGGCATTGATTAAATACAAAAAAAACTGCCTAAGAAAAGTTAAGCCTGCCTAAAGCTTTTCTGTACTAGTGACATCTATACGTCAACCAATGAACTACTTAGTAACATTTTGAAATTAAGTTTCTTCTTCATTTTTAAGCTGATTTTAATACTATAAACATAAGGTTAAATAAAAAATATATTAAAATAACTCTCAATATTATATAAAATTACGTTAACATATAGAATTTAATACATCTAAAAAAATATCTAAAGCTTATTACCCTCACTGATTTCAGGAACTATATTCGTGGGATCGCGGTAACCAATTAACTTATCCGGTGAGATACAACGAGTTCCCTGGACCTTGATACTTATGTATTTTAAAATGACAATTTTCATTAACTAGAATATTCTATAGAATGACATTTAGATATGAAAGAAAGCCTACAAAAAACAATGCAACCTAATTATACTTCGTTAAATATTAAAATAATTTGTTATATTATTACTTTTTACACTATAATAAATGAACATTATAAACAAATGTTTCTTTTTTTATTTTATATTTATTATTTGGTGTAAATTTAAGAGCTTGTAACAGAGACATCTATCAATTTATACTGACACTAAAACGAGACAAAATTATTATAATAAAGAGGCCAGTCGTGGCGCAGTGGCACGAACGTGTGACTGTAAACGAGTGGTTGTGGGTTCGATTCCCACTCGAGGAGTCGAAATATTTCCATTCACTGAAGTAAAAGCGCGGCGTTAAGTTCCGCCACTTAACACGCAACGCCTCCGAATTCGGTGGAAAGTGGGGAACGAAGTGTCTTAACACTAGGTATCCTCTGCTTACCCTGCTGTGTGCGAGATACAGCGTGAAGCTTTTTAATTTTTGCGTTTATGAGTACAATAGAGACTATAAATAAAACTTTTTTATACTAATAAATTTTACACCTAACGCTATTGTGTAATATTGAAAAGAAAACAAATAGAGTGACTGTAAATATAATGGCCATTGGTTTTTTTCTTCATATAAATGCTTTTATTTATAAATATTATAAAATATTATTAGGATATATATTTAGGCAGTATTATTAAAAAGTTCTAGGTCAGCCTAAATATATTTAAATTCATTGTTAACGCCCGTGAATGTTATATAAATACAGAAAGTTTTTATATATAAAAATGTGAAATATTTAAAAGATCTAAAAGTTATCGTAGCGTACTCGAAGCGAAGTATGACAATCTTTTAATTATTTTCATTTCTCCGCTTTGGTAGCAAAACAAAACGCGGCATTGAACTCTGTTACTAAGCATGCAATATCCTAGATTTAGGCAGAAAGTAGAGTTTTTGGACACTACATTATTTCTGCCTATCCTGCTGAAAAAGCGTGAAGCCTTATTATTTTATATTTACAGGCTACCTTTGTCCGTTACTAGATGGCGCTACTAGTGTTTAACCGAAAACTAATTATTCCAAGTAATTACCCTATTAATTACTATTAAGCGATCGTACAGTTACCGTATATACGTTAGGGAGAAACTTTATTATTATATATTGAATTAAAATTAATGACTGTAGAGAATTTGTTTTGATTAAACCATTATATATTTAAAGCAATATTATGAAATTCAAAATTTATCTTCTATAATGATATTGAAACATGAAAACAAAACAGCTGAATTGCGATAAAATTTAGAAAATCAGTATAATTTAAACTTCAATAAAAAAAATCTACATAAAAGTTAAAAAAAAAGCACAAAAGAAAACATTAATTACTCAATCCTAAGGCATAACGTCAAAAATGACAATTAAATTAAAAACAAAAAAAAAATATGACAAGCAAATATAACTTGACGTAACCAGCTGTCAAATCGGAGGCCAATAGGCGTGTAATTTTTCACCAACTAAAGTCTGAACCGAACTAAAAGTATTGTAAGAGGCAATACATTTGGTGACTTGGCGGAACATGGCGCGATCAATATTTGCGCGCCGCGCCATCTAGCTGCCGCCGCGCAGCCAAATTGCAGTTTAATAGTTCATTAGATCCAACAAAAATGGGGTTTTAAATTCGTATATCGATTCGCGGTTGCCGATTGGAAAAATGCTTTGGGATGGAGTTTCTGGGCGGCTTGTTAGTTGCTCTCGATTGGATTTTAGTTTGGCTGATTTGGGTATTATTCAGTTAGGTTTCGTTGGTTTGTAATGTACCTATATTTTTAAATATGGTTTTGTGTAACTGTAATTTGTACTTATAAGAAAGGTGTAATAGGTATTAAATAATTATCTGTTGGATTTTAGGGTCTTTTTGCTAATTTATTGGTAGCGACTTTATTAAATAATGTTGCTATGTGATAACATCTGATTATAAATATCATTGGTAGTGGAGTCGATTTCCTTTAGGGGGTAAGGTTGTATTTGAATTACTGTCATTGCCCCACTCATTCTTAAGGTAAAGCGCGGTGTTGAGTTCAGTTACTGTATACGTAATGTCTTAATTTCGGGAAGAAAGTGGAGAACGGAGTGTCTTCACACAATATTCTTTCTGATCAACCTGCCATACGGAAAAAAAACGTATAATAGCAAAAAAAATGTAAAAATAACATCACTGTCCCAATGATTTAGTTCTTAGCCTATTTTGTAAGAAGATTACGAATTCTAATACTTTCTGACAACTTGACAAGGAAACAGGAGCGAGTGCGTAAAAATAGAATTTATTAATAGTAATGTGAGCTCATTTTAAGCCTGTTTATAATATAAATGGAAAAATACTATACGTTGCTATACTATAATAATAAAGTTTCTTCCTAATGTATATAATGGGGACCATTCTTGCGTAGTGGCACAGCGTCTGACTGTACACGCGATGGTAATAAGTTCGAATCCCACTGGCGGAAATGTATATTTAAATTTGCATTTCTTCTCTCTAAAACACGTGGCGTTGAGTTCCGCCACTCAACAACCAATCTCTCGAAATTCTGGTTGAAAATATAACAAAAATATCTTAACCCTAGGACTTCTCTCTGACTACTGCGATATGCATGAAAAAGGGTGGAGCTGAAAAGAAAACTTAATTACAATATTATATTTATTAATTCGCACGTGAATCATATTTAGCTGTCAAATTTCTTAAGAAAGATTAAATTCGATAGATTAACAAAATTAATCAATGTTTGCGTTTACACCTTTATTTCTTTAAGAGATATGACGAATATCGATTAGTAGGATTTATGTCATAATAACTTATGTTATCTATATATTAATGTCCCCGTTGACGCATAAAATACGCTGTACCTTTAAATTTATGTCACTTTATATAAAAATATATGAGAAACATGCAAGGCTTGACATTGGCTCTCTGCACTTCTTTAGGGTATAAATATTATATATGCCTAATTCCATACACTTCTGTCGGTATATTTTTTCCTTTTCGCATTAATACAATGATTTAACTAAAATAAATTCTAATCAATAATGGCATGGTAGCTTATGAAAACCTCATTAAATATATATTGTGATTCATTTTTTTTATTTTACAATTTTTTATTTTATTATACGTATTATTTAATTTGGAGCAAATGTTATAAATCATTTTTACAGCCTACGTATTTTATTTTCTTTAAATACTGTCTTAAGATAAATTTTAAATTTCATTCACTGATAAAAAATTATAAAATATTTGTTGGGTTCGACGAATGGCGATGAAAGGCAGGATAGGAAGAGAGAAGCTAGAGACAAGACACTCCGTTCTACGTTTTCAATCATTGTATATTGAATGGCATATTGAATGACTCAAAGCCGCACTTTGTCCTATAAGAATAAAGAAATAAATATTTTAAATCACACATCTTCCCGCATAGCATCGTAGCCAGAGACGACCTAGTGTCAAAATACTTCGTCCTCCACTTTCCGACCGAAATCAAAACATTGCGTGTTAAGTGGCGGAACTCAACGCCACGCTTAGTACTTGGTACTAGAGCGAAATGAAAAATTATATAGTCATTTTTTATAGTCGTTTTCAGTCAATTATATAGTCGTTTTCAGTCAGACGCTGTCCCACTACGCCATGATGGCTTCCCAAATAACTTCATAAATTAAATTATTTAATCATAAAACTAATTAAAAACACAATTAAAATTAAATTTTACATTTAAAATTTACAAAAAAAGACTAACAAAACGTCAAACAGTCTCGCCTCCATCCGCCATCCAAGTAACACAGTCTGGGTCAACATTGCCCCGGCTTACTGTTGTATAACGAAGTGGCATCTGCTAATATATTTACGACTTAAAATGGGTTTTCAGATCATTTTACATGTCTTAAAATAGTTCACGTTATTTAGAAGCTGCTTGAATATTTGATATGTCTTCCCATTTAAGTATTTATAGGCGATTTTTTTCGTGATGTAGAAATAATATTGGTGTATGATAAATATATGAAGAAAATGGAGACGAACGCGGATTTGAGTGGTCGTAGGTTCGATTTTCACTCGGTGGAATGATGAATATGGTTGATTTTTTTTCATTTGCTGTTAATTTAGTTGCTTGGTCTGATGAACCAAGCACGGCATTGTGATCCACCAGCCCACGTGTCTTGAATTCGAACGGAAATTAAAGAACGGAGTGTTTTGACACCAAATTAAGCGATGCACTGCTGTGAAGGAAAAAGCGTGAAGCTGGAAAATCCATTTTTTTTTTCAAGCTCACCCTTTATCCCGCACATAGCAGGGTAGGCAGAGGGAACCTACTGTTAAGACACTCCGACACCAGAGCGAAGAAAATGAAAATATAATTTCCCCTCCTTGAGTGGGAATCGAACCTACAACCAGTCGTTTACAGTCACACGCTTGTGCCACTGCGCCATGACGGCCAGTCACAATATTAGATATAATATTAATAGGAACTTTTACAATATTAGATATAAATTAATACTTTAGTAGTATTTAAACTGAAAACTATAACTATACTAATAATTACAATATGATTATTGATTCCTATTAAACGCATTATTCGATTCATGAGTTGTAAATTTCAAAGAATCGATTAATATTTTAAAATAATATCGATAAGCAGTTTGATAGTGGCTTTAATCTGTATTTATTTGTAGTTATATCCTCAAGTTCCAACTGATCTACCTAGTTGACTACTTTGAGCTACTTTCTTGAGTTATATTGGTTTTAGATATACATATGTATGTTTTGTTACTTTGCCTTCCCTTTGGCAGAAATTATTGTTATAAATAAAATATTTTTTATAACATTTTAATTTTCATATAACGCGAAATAGCGGTCTCTATACTGCAAACGCAATGATTATGAATTCGATTTCCTCTCAGGGATAAAATTTTAATTCATTATTATATTTCTCCTCTATTGGCAGAACTTAAACACGCAATATTTAGACATTCACATTAGGCGGAATATGTAGAACGACATGTCTTAACATTAGCTTTTATCTGCCTTACTAATTATAAGCAATGTGCTCGTATCGCTTAAAAAATATTACAGTATGTTCCATTTACCAATAACCACCCAGGGTCAACATGCTGGCATGTCGAACCCTGTTCCAAACATTGTTTAAATAAATCTAGTGAACATCTACATACATATAAACATACCCAAAACTCAACTAGAGACGACAAACATCGTATGTCTAAAAAGGTTGTCTTAACTAGTAACTAAACTAGCGTCTTTTTATAAGTAAAGAAGAATTAAAATTAAAAAATCATTTTGATACCAAAATACACGATGAGAAGCTTATGTTTCGAAACTTTGTATGTTAGGCGGGACATAACGCCGCGCTTTACCTTTGGTAGAGCAGAGGAACAGAAATAATAATTTCCATGGACGGAAATCGAAGTCATAAATATCACGTGCACAATTAGCCACTGTAACGCACCACGATAAAATTAAAAATACAAAAACATCCTTGAGATCCTTTTAATAAATAGCACTGGACTGGACATGTATTAGGGAGACTAAATAGTAAAATTTCCAAATTTCTTTGGCTTTCACCTTGGCTGACAGGCAGGAAATGGTAAAAGAAATCCAGCCAGGATTTCTTTTTATGAGAGAGATCTATGGAAAGAAGGTAGCTTCGGGAGATCTGTGCTAGCAAAGACTGGAGGATATAGTACAAGATCGATAGCAGTGGAAATCTCTTTTACGTCACTATTCATGCATTTAAAAAAAGACATAATTGTCACTATCTTAAAAGTCTCATATTTTTTTAACTTTACGCTGTATCCCACACATAGGAGGGTAGACAGAAGGAACCTAGTATTACGACACTCCATTGCCTTACCACCAGAACGAAGAAAATGGGAATATTAATTGTTTCCACTTCTCGAGTGGGAATCGAACAGGCAGTCGCGATTACAGTCACACTTTGTGCCCACAAGCCACATTTTTTTTGTATGCAATTAACTTACCGGAATATTAAAGCCATTCAATTAGTATTGCCAAAATTTGAAAACACAGGCTTTGCTATTTAATTTTCTTTATAGGGCTGACCGTATGGAATTTTGCCTACCTCAAGCTTGACTTGGCAACCGTTATCCGTCTCAAAATTCTTTGATACACATTTTGCTTGTTATATAAAGAAGATACTCTTTAACATTAATCAATGATTATCCATTATACATGCGAAATTACATTATAGATGCGAAAGTCTGTTTGTTTGTCTGTCACGCTCTCACGGCTAATCTACGGGAGCGCTTTGGAGAAATTTAGAATGAAAGAAGTAAAAAACCCAGGGTCAAACATAGGCTACTATTTTTTCAAATATCCACCTCTAACGAGTTGAAATAGGGGATGAAAGTTTATATGAAAAATCTAAGCGGCTTGACCGATTTTAATGAATTTTGGCCAGTCGTGGCCCAGTGGCACAAGCGTGTGACTGTAAACGACTGGTTGTGGGTTCGATTCCCATTCGAGGAGTGGAAATATTTAATATTTTCATTTTCTTCGCTCTGGTGTCGAGGTAAAGCGCGGCGTTAACCACTTAACACGCAATGCCTCCGAATTCGGCGGAAAGTGGGAAACGGAGTATCTTAATACTAGGTTCCCTCTGCCTACCCTGCTGTGTGCGGGATACAGCGTGAAGGTAATAAAAAAAGTGTATAATCCAAAGTTAAACATAGGCTACTTTTTCTTTCAAAAATCTACCCTCAACGAATCCAACATAAATAAACAATTACGTAGTTCACGCAGCAAAGCCGCGAGCGGGCTACTAATATGTTTATGTTGAAATTCTACACTTAACGTATAATCTCTTGAATTCGGGTGGAAAGTGGAGAAGGAAGTGTCTTGACACTACTTTTGCCTACTCTGCTATACGGGAAAAACCGCGAAGCGAAAAAAAATGGTTATAATATTACTGTGACATGTTCACTGTATAAGTAAGATAAGCAATTAAAATTGCAGTGTATGTTTCTAATATTTAAATCACGCCTTCTTCCTAAATTTATACATCGTATATGTACCAAAGCAACATTTTCCCAATTTTCGACTGTTCCGGCTAATTTCTGGAACAGTTAGACCGATTTTAACGAGACTTTTACTACACAGAAGTGCGTGTCATATTTAATTTATTAATTTACAGTATTAAATATAAAACTTATAGTATAAAGTTATATTATAAAATCACAACTTTACTACGGCTTGACTTCCTAACGTTGTCATTTTGACATTATTCATAGAAAATGCCTAAAAATTTTGAATGTTTAATATTGCATATATTTAATTAAATTTAAATTATTATTTTTGAATAATGACAAAATTACATACTTAGAAAAAAACAATTATATGTCATGGTGGCGCAGTTGAACAGCATATGATTAAACGCTTGATTGGTTGTTGTTTCGATTCCCACGGTCACTTAAAACTTTTTAAATATTATCATTCCCCCAAGTGAAAATAATCCCCCAAGTGATAATTTCTTCACTTTGTTAAGGTAAACTACTGCGCTGAGCTCCGTCCTTACACACGTCATATCTCGATTTTGGGCACAGAGTTAAGAACCGTGTGGAATGTTTTAATACTAGATTATTTCTGATTGCTCTGCTACGAGGGAAAAGTGTTAAGCGTCCAAAAACATATATTACGATGATACGAATTTACGTATAGGTGATTAACGTACAGTTGTAAGAGAGGCAAGTGCAGACCTCGGGTGACCTTCGAAAACACAATATCGACGATACTGGTGGAAGGTCACATAAAATCATGAGGATCCCTCGGATGGCGTGTATTAAGATGTTGATGACAGTGGACGACGCGAAAGAAATATACATAGACTGTAGCGTTTGGTGGTGTATTCTCTCCGAATATCCCGAAAGGGATGCAACGTAAAGCTAAAAAAAAACCAATTAACGTAGGTACATGTTACAGAAGGGACAGAATCTCATGCTCTCATACTTTGGTTCTGTTAGTTTTAGGCTTAATATACCCAAAATTATCTGAATAATAAATAGGTATAAAGCTAAGTCTGGATATTAGGTCATTCAGTCTAGAAACAAAAATATACCTACGTATCTTATTTTAGTTAAAAGATCTTGGTGCATCTAACAGCAGATATTGTGTTATTACAATTTTAAAATCTTATAGGCTTTCAAAATTGTAAAAGTCCATAATTATATTATAAATACGAAAGTCTGTCTGTTTGTCTGTTACGCTTTCACGGCTAACCCACCTCTCCGATTTGGATAAAATTTAGAATAAAAATAGTGAAACATAAAGGTCAAGCACAGGTTAATTATTTTTTCAAAAATCATCCTCCAAAGGATTAAAATAAGAGATGAATGTTTATATGAAAAATCTAAACCGCTTAACCGATTGTAATAAATTTTAGCATAAATATAGTTCATAATCCAAGGTTAAATATAGGCTGCTTTATTTTTTAAAAATCCACCCCCGAGGGTTTGCAACATTTACGTAGTTCACACAGCACAGCCGCGTGCGGGCCGCTGGTGTAATACATATAGTTAAACAACTATAATTATACAATATTATATTACTTCTTAGTTTCAAATTTGGCTTTCAGTTGGGAAAAATTATGTACTCTTTGCAGCTTTACGCTTGTTCCTGCAAAGCACGATGGTCACAAAAAAAACAAACGTGAAGACACTCCGTTCTCCGCTTTCCACCTGAATTTGAGTATTTTAGGTTCTAAATAGTCTTTTATTCGTTACTTCTATATTTTCCGGATAAACTCACAGAATCTTACAAAAACATTTTGATCTCCACTTTACGATAATTTGCGAATACTGCATGTTGGAACTCAACGCCGCTACTTGCCTTACCTACCTATCTACCTTACAAACACATAAAAAAAAAAACTAACATATACAAAAACTATCCTAATGCTATTGCTACTTTTATTATAATTTAATAGAATTCCTGACCTCAAGATTAGGCAGTCAGAATTAGAAACCACAAAACCGAACAGGTAATTTAAATATGTTACCTGTCAAACTGATACATTAGACCTAGATAAGATTTCGTACCAATTTTTTGCAATGCAAGTTTTTTTGACAGTCTCGCTTTATTTTATTGACCTTTGCTGTCTTAAAGGTGACAACGGGTTTTGATTGCATCTTAAGCAATTATTATGTATAGCTAGCTGCTTTTTATTTTAATGAAAGGTAATTTGTAATATATTTTTTATATCTAAGTGTTTTAGTTATACATGGTTTAGATGTTTTCTACTATTACCTAATAGATTAGTCTGATAGAACTGAACGTCAAGACTCTCCGTTATCCACTTTCCGCTTGATATTGAGGCTTTATTTTCTGAGTGGCGCACTACCAGCGTTAACCTCTTAACACGCAATGCCTCTACAATTCGGTGGAATTTGGGAAATGAAGTGTCTTAACACTATGCTATGTTCCCTCTGTCTCTCCCTACCCTGCTGTGACCAGGAGTGGAAATCAAGTTCATAACCAATCGTGATTATAAGCAAAGGTGGTCCAGCTGCGCCTCAATTGTTGCTATGTGGGCTGATTGCTAAGAGGTGGATATAAATCTTTACATAGTATAATGCAAAGTCGCTTTTCGCGTCTGTCTGTATGTATATATGCTTAGGTCTGTAAAACTATACAACGGATTTTGATGCGGTTTCTTTTAATTGATAGAATGATTCAAAAGAAAGGTTTATATGTATAATACATGCATAATATAGTAGATAAACACTGATCATTTTAGAGGTTTCTAATGTGTGCCTATAGTGAAATAGTTGTATAGTTCACGCAGGCGAAGCCTCGACCGGGCCACTAGTTATTTACATAGATATTTCCACATACAATTAAATTGACGCTGTATCCTGCACACAGCGGGATATGTAGAAGTACCCTATTAAAACACTCCGTTCCACACTTTCCGTTGAATAATGGAGGCATTGCATGTTAAGTAGCGGAGCTTAACACCGCGCTTTTGCCTCAATACTAGAGCGAAGAAAATATAAATATTCGATATTTCCACTTCTCGAGTGAAAAACGGATCCACAACCAGTCGCGTCTATAGTCACACTATGGCTCCAAGCGCCACAACTGACCTCAATGTATAATATTTTTTTTATTTTACTAGCGCTATCTTAAAAATCCTTTTTTATCAAATTACCAAGATCTAGATTTAGCAATACATATCTTAGTTACTAATTACGTGGAGAAGAATACACAGAATCAGTAAAGTATGGTCTCATATATATACCTACTAGCGGCCCGCTCGCGGCTTCGCCGCGTGAACTATTTCGTTATATTACAAAACTCGGTGCATTTTTAATAAATAAAGTAGCCTATGTTTAAGCTTTGATTATCAACTATATTTATGCCAAAATTCATGACAATTGGTTAAGCGGTTTAGATTTTTCATATAAATTTTCTTCCCCTATTTCAACCCTTTAGAGGTTTATTTTTGAAAAAATAAGTAGCCTATGTTAGACCCCGTCACTTTTACTACTTTCATTCTAAATTTCATCCAAACCGGATCGGTAGATTAGCCGTGAAAGCGTGACAGACAAACACACAGAATTTCGCATTTATAATATATATACCTATTATAGTATAATTATTATTTTCATTTCTCTGCTTCAGTAACCAGGTTGTGCGGCGTTAAGTTCCGCTACCTCACTCCCAAATTCGAGTGGAAAGTAGAGAACGGAGTATGATTGATTGACTTGACACTACATTCTCTTTGCCTTACCCTGCTATGCGTGAAAAGGCATATAGCGAAATTTATTTTTAGCTTCACGCTGTATCCCGCACACAGCGGGGTAGGCAGAGGGAACCTAGTGTTAAGACACTCCGTTCCCCACGCACCCCCGAATTCGAAGGCATTGCGTGTTAAGTGGCGGAACTTAACCCCGCGCTTTGCCTCGATACCAGAGCGAAGAAAATGGAAATATTAAATATTTCCACTCCCACATAAATTATAATTATCCATATCTTGTTATTATTATGACAAGTCTAAGTTAATTCACAACAGCGATCAGCTGACAGACACGTAATTTGTATTATTATTATATACACTGTATATACAGATATAGACACGTACATACGTATACAGTAGTGGTAATAAAGCGCTGCAGCGCTGTAAGAAACACGTTTACTTTCATTATGTCTTTAATTTCCTTTTTATGACTAATAACGGTATGTGGATTCGAATGTTTTATGTTTATTATTGTGTTAACCTCGTTTTTAGTTATTAAATTGGTGTATTATGTGAAATTGGAGAGGTTTATCTCAGATATCTTGGGCTTGATAGTATTGAAATATTTAAATTTAATATTTGAAGTGAATTGCGCACGTTCGTTTTATATATAAACTTAAACAAAATAACCTTTTATTGATTTATTTTTGTATTAAAAATATGATTTACTACCATAAATATGTTATAAAGAAAGCAATATTCATATTCAGTTCTCTAAAAATACCTCCATAATCAAACTACTGCATAACAACACACTCACTACCTGCCTCCACAATGTCACATCACAAACGGATAGCACACTTAACTCAAAAAAAAACATTATAAACAAATAAAGGTCATTGTACGTGTCGCATCCGCAAGCCGCTGCAGCGCTGCCGCCTTCAATCTCAGCTGAGCCGGACTCCCCCTGACACCCCCGGCCCCCGCTATCAGCTGTTAATGTCCCCCCGCCTTGCCCTTCCCTTTCCCCTTCGTTTGTGTAATGGGGGAGGCGACACCCAAATGGATTAGACCGCCTGGCTATTATTTTTTATGCCAGCTTCATTTGTATTGACTGACTTTTTTTTTCTATAACAAATTTTTATAATCTCAATAAAATTTTATTTAAAGCATACGCTCAGATATAATGTTGCGTAATGGTGTAAGAATAAACGTAAATTGTTAATATTGTGTGATGCCGCATGTATAATGTATAGTTATATTCGCAGAGTACTTACTTGTTATCGTTTTACCAGAGCTCAGAATTTGGTTAACGACTTGCTCACATCCAAATTCAACCATATCTCTACTTATAGAATAGAGTAGTACAAAACAAAAATGCCAACTTTTAATAATATATCGCACATTATGCCTGTCAAATGAATAATTTATCGCGGTGTGTCGATTCGGGGCGCGCATCCCCCGGCGGCGGGCGAGGGAGGGGGAGGGGGGCCGCGATGACGGGGAGGGGTAGCGGGGGGTACGCCGGTTCCAGCACGTCAGTTCGCGGCGGACGGGCGAGCGAGCGCCATGTCGACGTGTGCGCCGCGCGCGTGCTGCCGGCCGCGCGCCCCGCCGACGCTGCTCGACATCACGGCCAAAATAGTAGCCGCAGCTATCCCATTCCAGCGTATAGAAGAACGTTACGAACGCATCCCGGAACCGGTACAAAGACGCGTGGTGTACTGGTCGTTCCCGCGGGATGAACGGGACATCTGCATGTATTCGTCGTTGGCGCGCGCGCCGCCCGATGACCACCGCAACATCGCCTTCTGCCGCGGCCTCAAGCTGCTGGAGGCGGGCTGCGTGGAGAGCGTCCTGCAAGTCGGTGAGTGACCACCGCGCCTGCGCCTGTTTACTAATACGCCTCGCCCACGTCGCCGTATAAATAAAAACCGAGACGTGTGCGATCGATAGCGATAGCTGCTTGCTTCGAGAGATTAGGCCTCCGGAGGACCTCTCGGCCCACTTGAGAGGAACCACGAATCGCAAATTGACCGCGTATCGACAGATCGTTTCCTTCGGAGTGATTGTTGGCACGGATCGAATCTACTTTCGAAACTACCGCACACTCGTGAAATTCGGCTATGATTACCATAACTGGATGTCCCGTTACGACTATAGGGAATTACACAACTGGATTCTTTGGTTGCGAGCACGTAGGCCGCCGCTACGCCGCGCCGCGCCGCGTCGTGCAGACGTAGTGACTAACGGACGCGAATAAACAATATTAATTGTCCGTTTTATTTCCATAGGGTCAGGCCCGAGCCCGCTTTATTGTGGCGGGCGTGGGAGGACGTTACATATTCATTTGTGCTTATCTGCCATCAAGATGGCGATTACTGGTCATTTGTGGTCGTTTCGGGCCGCGCCGCGCTCTCGTGAGCCACATTTGGACCTCCGAGTACCCATAACGTCGACTTTAAGAAAGCCCCTAATGCGATAAGACTTATGGACGGAACGCCTTTTAGACTGGCGCTCTTCCAAAGGCTGGCTTTAGATAGCGCTCTCTCAGCAGTTACACTTAATACAGATTAATATTATTTGTTATTTTATTCTCATGTTAGTTCCCACACCCATATCATGTGAGTCACAATCTACGATCACTAAGAACCGCCCACTTGGTGTAAAAACGCTAAATTATGATCCCACCGTCCGAGAGAGGTCTACCTCATATTGAAATTTAAATTTACCGCAACGTAATTTATAAGTCAAATCGGGTCAACCGAGTAGGCTGAATAAATTTGTTTATTTTGATAAAAAATCGATAACGTCGCCCGTGTAATACAAATATACGTACAATAAACATATGTATTTATATATTAAACCTGATATATATAGATTATTATTGGAAATCGTGTTAATAATTTAAACAGGTAGAGACCCTAAAATTGTGTTCTTAAACCTGGCAACACCCTAGCACACATGTATAAAGTATCGAAAAGAAACTTATGACACCATTAGAGCGGGGACTGGTTACAAAACGAGAAATGCTACATTCGTGAATATGAATAAAGAACAGGACCGCTCGCCCCGAAGGCTAGTACGGACCGATCGAACATATAACCACTTAAAAACCCCTGGTGCAGTACAGATTGTCATGCAAAAATAATTGCCGCCGGCTGACACAAACGTAAATATTTTAAATCAATTTTAATGACTTCATACCTTTAGATAGAATCTATATCGATATTAAACCGGTTCCTCATTGTATCGATAATCGATATGCATACGATTGAGCTGTAACAAGTTAGTGGTGAATTAGTTATGCATTTGAATTTTGTATGTTTGAATTTTATGCAATATATATAAATTAATCTATTTTTAGTTTGTTATTTCGCATGCAGCTTACGCATTTTATAAGTAGGGATATTTTCTCTTTAGTAGGATTCGTATCGAAAACTGTCGTGGGCAGGAGGATACTTATATAATAGCTATATAAATATACTTATATAAAAAGCGGAAAATACTGAGAGTCGAAATCTGATATTTGACATAAGAATTTCTTAGTTACATCCTAAGAGAGATTTTTTTTTTAGGCCAACGAAAAATACTCTAAGTTCCTTTCTACGAGTATATCTGCAATAGACAAAACACTATTTAAAATTAAATCGTTTCTAGAAAATTCATCCCTATAGAGCCATATATAATTCTATTTAAGCAGATTTATCACAGGCCCCTAAAACATTATCGTGGCGTACTGTAGATTCCCAAAAGTACAATTTGAATCCCACACCATATCTAGTTCCCACCACACCTCTTTGACATTTAAAGTATCCCATAGTAAAAAAATATTATTATTAAAGAAAACAGGCAGCTTCACGCTTTTTTCTGCGTAACGAGGTAGTTAGAGAGAGAGTCTAGTGTCAAAAGACTCGGTCCTCCACTTCACGCAACTCAACGCCACCCTTTACCTCGGCACAGAGTGAAGAGAATGAAAATTAATATAATTATTCTCCGAGTGGGAATCGAACACACAACCATCGTGTCTACAGTCAGACACTGTCTATAACGGCCTAAATAATTAAATTTAACTTATTCCTAAACTCAATTCGAGAATACGTAGAATTATAAAAAAAATATCATAATTCGTCGTGTCACGTGTGACAGTTGCGCTTCCCAGAAGGTTTGGCCGAACGTTTTATAGCTTAAGCCCATCATGATTCATGCCTGATGATCTTTGATGTCCTTTAAGACCACAAGTTCTTGAGAACTAACTTTGACGGCTCAGTTATTTTGTATAATAACTGGAAATACTTTTATTCGAGCACGTAGGAAGTCATTTTTTATATTCTATTCACCTAAACCATTATTATAAAATATTAACGTGTTTATATAAATATTCGGGGCCTGTCGTGGCGCTGTGGCACAAGCGTGTGACTGTAAAACGACTGATTGTGGGTTAGATTCTCGCTCGAGGAGTGGAATTATTTAATATTTCCATTTTCCGGGGCAAAGCGTGGCGTTAAGTTCCGCCACTTAACACGCAATGCCTCCGAATTTGGCGGAAAGTGGGGAACAGAGTGTCTTAACACTAGGTTCCCTCTGCCTGCCCTGCTGTGTGCGGGATACAGCGTGAAGCTAAAAAAAACGTGTTTATATTCACGTATTAATAGATTGAACGTGATAATGCTGTACGTGTTAAACTACTGCGTGTTTTTGTTGGATTTCCAGTTTATTACTAAGAAATAAAAAAATTACGTGTTCTACATCATAATATATGTATATTTCAAGTAACCATTAAGTTTTATTCAAAGTTGATGACAAAAAAATATAATGATGAAAAAATAACTGAGGATCTGTCTGTAATGTCATAGTATATTTAAAAAAATATAATTAACTTGTACTATACATTACAAAATCGATAAAATAGATCTCTATCCATTTCAAAAATGTTAAAGATTGGCCTTAAATTAGTCAAAAATATCGATTTTATGTTCAAAAAATAATTGTATCTTGTTTAACATAAACTTTAACTACAACACTATATGCCAAAAAAGAATCAAAATTCGATCGTTTCCGAATATCATATTCAATTTCTATTTATAACACAAGCATTTCCGGTTTAAGCTTAGTGCGGCGTTCCCTTCCGATAATTCAGGTATATTTAATACTAGCGGCCTCGGCGGTGATCTACTTAGCTGTTTCGGTATATTGCAACCCTAGGTGGTGGATTTTTGAAAAATAATGTAGCCTATGCTTAACCTTGGATTATCAACTATATATATGCCAAAATTTGTTGCAATAGGTCAAGCGGTGTAGATTTTTCATATGAACTTTCATCCCCTATTTCAACCCTTTAGAGATTGATTTTTGACAAACTAAGTAGCCTATGTTAGACCCAGTCATTTTTACTACTTTCATTCTAAATTTCATCCAAATCGGACCGGTAGATTAGCCGTGAAAGCGTGACAGACAAACACACAGACATTCGCATTTATAATATAAGTATGGATTTAAAAGTCAAAGAGAAAATATAAAGTTTCTCTCCGCCTTGGTTAGGCGTTACTATAAAGTGGTAATTAAAATAAATAAATAAAAAAATATCTTCTTCGTCAATAGAACAATGCGACTTGTTAGAATACATACTTACAAGCAAGAGCCTTGACCCTAGTGGCCCATATAATTCGACATATGAATCACCATCAGACTATTTGACAGCTTCCAATTATAACATATAACGTCCAATTCTGTTCGCAATTCGGAAAGGTCGAATCTTTCAACAGTCGTCGCTGGTTTATATCCTGATATATGTAATTGAAAGCTATTAGGTGTAGTAGAAAAAATATTATATAATTTGTCTGTCATTTTGAAATATCAAAATTATATTCAGTTACGTGGCGCAGTGGCACGAACGTGTGACTGTAAACGGCTGGTTGTGGGTTCGATTCACACTCGAGAAGAGGAAATATTTAATACTTGGCGGAACTCAATGCCTCGTTTTGTGTTACCAGAGGGGAAAAAATCATTTAAATGAGATCAAATATAGAAAGCAAATAAAAACTCTTCTGTCACTGACACCCGCTGAAAAGGCATAGATGAAATTATTATTGTTAACTTAAATTTTAGATACAACACTAATTGCCAATAAAGAATCATAGTTCGATTGTTTCAGAATATCATATTCAATTTTTATTTATTACACAAGCATTTCAGGTTTAAGCTAAGCGCGGCGTTACCTTTCGATAATTCTTCTATATTTAATAAGTAGAAAACAGAGAGACGTACTAAATTTTCTCTCCGCCAAACCAGTTAAGTGATCATTTAAAATAAATAAATAAAAACTGAATAAACATAAATATTTTAGTAGCATTTTTTTTAGTTTAATATTAAATTTTATTTTCTTTAATTTCATGTTGACTTTAATTTTGTAAAGGGAAACATTTTAAAACAGAACTGAGCAAAATCAAACCTAACTTATATTATAAATGCGAAAGTCTGTGTTTGTCTGTCACGCTTTCACGGCTATTCTAAAAAAATTTAAACCTCTAAAAGGTTGAAATAGGGGATGAAAGTTTATATGAAAAATCTAAAGCGCTTGACCGATTGTAACAAAATTAGGCATAAATATAGCTGATAATCTAAGCTTAAACATAGACTTCTTTATTTTTCAAAAATACACCCCCGAGTGTTGTAATATAAAGAAACAGATACCTACTTCACGAGCGGGCTGCTAGTTATATATAAGTCGTGATTTGCCGTAAAGCTACTTTATATACAGCAATTCTTTATAGATTACGTACAAAATAATACTAATATTATTTTAATAGTACTTTAAAACCGGATTATAATACTTCGTTAACAATTTAAAATCTAGCACAGTTTCAGTTACTATTATAAAACTATTAAGGAACATCGAAATTTCGTTTTCCTGTTATTGTAAACGAATCAGGCGCCACATTAGGTATTGCGATTTAAACTACGCCATTTTCTAAATAAAGCTGAAACGCTGAAATTAGGCTAAAAACATTTTTTTTTAATTTAAAGGATTATATTATTACTATTCCTTGAGGCGCAAAGTTATTTCTGATATATTTTTTTTGTATTGACAGAGAGAATCTAATCTCACTTTATGCATAGATATAATCGACATATAATTAAGAGTACGACATAGATATATATTAAAAATGTTTAGTTTTATATAATCATGACTTTCATTATCTTGCTAAAAATGAGGAAATTCAAACAGGATTATCAGTACGTATACATATATGTTCAAATAGGTATTACGCGTTTCTACAACAATCAGTGTAAAATGGTTTATAACAAGATTCTATGAACTTTAGGGAACCTTTAGGGAATGATTTTTTTTAAAAAAAGTAGGCTATGTCCCCTAGATATTCAACTATTTATATTCCGAATTTCATCGAAATCGGACCGGTACATTAGCCATAAAAGCGTCACAGGCAGACTGTTCCATTTATAATATTATATGGATAAATTCCGAAAATATACACCGACTCAAAACAGAATTCTTTCAACGTTCAATTCACACAGTACCCAACTATATCTACTATCGTGCTATCGAGAGATTATTTGAAATATTAACAACCACCCATTCTACTTACATCCGTGAAAAACCATCTGTCAATACAGCATGATTCACAGCAACAAAGAAACAGACGGACTCACTGAACGATCCTCTGTCCTACAACAGAGTTCCACAGTGTCTATAAGAGCGCTTCTGTCGTCCGACCTCGTAAAAAACCAACGAAACAAGAACCCTTTTCCACCATCAATGCCCCCGTATCAATCCAAAATTGTATGCAATCAGCGGGAAGTGGCAGGTCTCCAGAAATTGGTCAGATTTACAAAGCCACGTTGTAAGTACTGTGCACCTCCGCGTTTTAGAGCCGGTGAGTTAACTTAGTTGGTATGTGAAAAGCAATTTTACTGTTTTGGTAACAAGAAACATTTTTGATTGCACCCAATACTCACATTGTATGGTTGAAGGCGAACAAGATTCAGAAGTTGAAGCAACTTCTATTTTGGCATTGTTTTGTGTTAGATTTTATTGATATTACTTACTACTTATTCTAGTCAACGTATATGTAAATCGTATCTACAAGTATATTGTATCAAAGTAGATGTAAAAAAATATATATTTTTAGTTGTTAATATTTTAATTTGTTTAAATTATTTTCGGATACAACTCATGCGATGTAAACGTACAAATGTTTTAACATGTCTCTTCTAAACTTATATTGTGTGAATTATAGGTGAAATATTAAATAATACTCCACTCTTTTACCTACATAGCAGGGTTGTCAAAAAGAACCAAATGTTAAGTCACTCCTTTCTAAATTAGCGATGGAGACGTGATGAGTAGCGGAACACAACCCCGCGTACATAAGACAAAAGTCTTAGGTACTAGAGCCATGATTCTCAACCACTGTGCCGCGGCACTTTTCAAAGGTGTACCGCTAAATATTGCAAGTATATAATAATGTTAATATTATTAAATCATATCATTTAAAATCTTTTTCTTTGGTGCTGCCAAATTTTGAAATCGTTAAATATGTGCCGCAACAAAAAAAAGGTTGAGAATCACTGTACTAGAGCGAAGAAATGAAAATACTATAAATATAACCGTTCCATTACACCACGATTGCCTCATATATAGTATACATGTATATTATATTATCAATATAAAGAAACTATTCAATTAGCCCAACATATGCTAAGTCAGTTATCTTACACGTTTATAATTGACTGACAAAATCATAGATAAATATGACTTCTGTATTAAAATACAGTTTAACGAACCTATTAGCATACGACGTTTGCTGTCACTTGAACAAAAAAAAAAAAAACTTGTTTGACACATAAACGCGGATATACGCGCAATAACTCAATTAGCCGTGGGAAAAGCAAATAAATGTTAATATGTACGACGTTGACACACCGTTGTAGAATCTGCAACCTATATACAACACTTAGTACGTATTAGGGATGTGACGTTTCGTATCTGGATACGGTTACGGATATAGTAAGGATATTGTATCGATTTAGATTTTGTTTACGGGTGTATAATTATTACGGATTATTCATGTGTTTCCGGTTATTTTTGGTTATGAATTATTTTTTTTTTAGAAAAACACAATGTTAACAGTAGTTCCTAGTTGATTAGTTGTGTTAAAATAAGTCTTTTTTTCAAAATTATCATTGTTTTTGTTTGATATTATTTTCTATCTTGGGGCCTATAGTTTTGAAAATATATTATTGACAGGTCTAATACAGTACTCCGTCCATATCCGAAATAGTCCGTAACTTTTATATTGAATTCAGTTACGGTTACAGAACGCATTTTATCTCGAATATTAGATAGTTTAAGTTACGTTTACGCAGCTCCGTAACATCCCTGCTGTACACAACATTTAGTATACATTGTGTTGACTATTAATATTACTGCGACAGTTATTGATGTTGGTCGAAGAGATAAATGGATTGCTCTTGGAAGGATTAAATATGGTACAACCGTATGTTATTTGGTTTTATTGAAAGAAAAAATATTTAATGTAAAGCTTGACAGCTTATGAATATGTATATTTTTAATGATGTTGTAAACAGTTGGGCTCAGACATAATTTTATTTTTTATATGGGATGGCTTTAATATCATCTTACTGGTGCACAGAGCCCGTAATCAGGGCCCCTTAAAGTCAAGGGCCCCAGCAAGAGACGTATGTCCTGTAAACGTCTAAATGGAGCTCTATATCCTTACAATCTGTTTTATTTCTAAATTAAATGTCAAATTCACATGTGCTAAAGAGCCTGACATATATTGAAACGGTACACTTATGAAGATATTGACTTGTTCTAATTTAGGCAAGATGCGCTTGGATGCAAAAAAACATAATCACGTGATATTAAAAAAAGAATAAAAATGAAGAAACATTTTCGTAAATTATAGGTAATATAACAAAAAAGCTGTTTTTCGATAAAAATAAAAATAAATTGGAGCACCGTATGTATGCAGCCAAGTTGTAGCTGGCACCATCTGATCATTATTTTACAAGCATTAAACGTTAAAACATTTCATTAATATAAATGATAGTAGTAATTGCCACCGGAAGTATATACAGCTATGTGTCGCTGTTTAATTATAATATATTTAGAATGTGTATGACGTTCTAGCTTCACGTTTTTTCCCGCATGAGGCGGAATGAACCAGACGGAGATAACCTAGTGTTAAGACACTCCGTCTTCTCCGCTCCAACTTATTTTAAATATTTATATTAATATCGTATTTAAACTGAAAGAAATATATGCCTAAAATTTAGCCAGGTTTTATAAATTAGAGTATACGGACATATGTACAAATTTTAAAGCAAATCTGAAGGCAAAAAGATTTTAACAAGATTTTCTTATACTAAACGTGTTAAAATATTATTTTAAAATCGATTCACTACGAAAAAACAGTTTATTTAATCTTATTTCTTATAAGGTCACGGAGTGTGGGAACATCTAATATCCAAATCCTACCAAAGATAATTGTTAGATCAATTATCCGTATTTTAATCGAGTTAAATAACGTATATTACGTTTTAAGGTCAACCTGTACTATTAATGACTATTGTATGAATACAAGATTTCATTGTGAATTCGAATTACCTTCGACAAGTTTTTTAAATAATATTGGTCTATAATATGCTGAGATAGTCTCAAATTTGACAGTATACGTAGGACGGTGCATTTTGTTATTAGGTGTATAAAGTACCTATAGTATTTTTTATTGTTATAAGAATATGAGATATTTTAAGTATAACCATTTACGATCTGGATACGGTTACGTATATATCGAGAACAACACTATCGGTTATCGGTTTTTTTAAAGATATATACGATTATGTCATCACTTATATAATTTTTTTTAGAAATTGTCATTCCAAGCCTTTATTTTTTAAATAATCTGTAAATGGCAGCTCTCATTTAAAACCCACCAATATCCGGGATTCTTATATTTTTAATATATATAAGGTTACGGATAGTTTTTATATTGGATTTTTAACACTTACGGTTACTGATAACATGTCCAGTTCTACGTTATATATAGTTGTTGAAACAATATTACAATACTTTTGAAGGTTTTTTATTTAAGCTTTGAATTTCTTATAAAGATCGCTCATGAAAATAGACCAGCAGATTTTTTTTTTAAGCATATATTTATATGCTAAATAAATATGTAACAGACTTAACTTAACCGACTGATGCTGTCCTGTATTAATGCTAAGACGTAAATAGAAAGAATGACGTTTATATCTTTTGAAATTATTGAAATTTTTGCGCAATTGTCTAACATTGTATTCGTATTTGATAACAATCTTCTATAAAGTATTGGGTAACTTAAGAAAAAACATGAATGAAATCGGAATCGGAATGAAGTCGTTCTTAAGCTATGACGAAACCAAGTAAGTAAGTTGCTCGCGGCTATGCCAGCGTGATTCTTTACATAAAATTTCATTGTTTATTTAAACCCCTTAGGGATTGATTTTTGAAAATAAATTTGGCCTATATTTCACCCGAGTCTATTTTATTCCGAATTTCATCCAAATTGGGGCGAGTAAATTAGCCGTGTAAGCGTGACAGATTAAAGACAAACCGCCAAATATCTTATGATGTGTTCCGGTCCGATGGCATGTAAGCCAGCTCTCCCTATTCCCACCAGTCCCATCCTTCCTCCCTCCTTCTGTCCTACATTCCCAAGGCTGGCAACGCATCCATAACTTTAATGTTGTGGATGTCTATGGGCGAAGGTAACCACTTAACACCAGGTGGGCCTTCAGCTCGTTTGCCTCCTTTATTCCATAAAAAAAAAGACAGACAGGTATCAGAATTTCGCATTTATAATATTAGTATCGATTTATATAGAAATTGATTAAATTTAAATTTAAACAAATTACTTTTCTAGCCGCTTTAAATTCTAAAACGCCAACGCCACAGATAAAGATCGACGAACTATAAGACCCAATTTCCGCCACTTTGAGCTAATGTGGCTTCTTTACACGCAGCCAGCTAGTCGACAGTAAGCAAATTATATACCAATAACTCGGTCACCGCATTCACTGGAATTTGTAATAACAAAGAGACATTGCAAAATTATTTATTGATACTGAATACAGATCTGAATAAACAATTTTAAACGTGTATGCTGCACTTTCCAAGATTGATTTCGAAGAGCGTTTCGTAAAATTGTAGATATATGTTGGTTTTAATAAATATATAGAACCTGTATTGGGAATGAATATTGAGGCCAGGGATAGTGTCTGACTAATAAACATGATTGATTGTAAAATTTTGTAGAAAAGGTAAAAAAAATATGAACGTAGCGGGATTCGAACCTGCGTCTATAAGAACACGAATTAGTTGTAATAAGCGTCTAAGAATTTCGACATATTATCTATATGATTTAGTGGTTAATGCTCTTGGATGGTTCTTAAAAAGTTTAAGATCTACTTTCAAATTTTTATACATTTTCTAAAAGTGCCGTTCATATCCAAATTTTGTGAGTAATGCTTTAAAAATAGTTAATTGTTTGTTCTATCCCGGTCTCTAACATCTCTAAAGTCCTGAATTGCATAATTTATGTACAGATAAAGTGGACCAACCTTAAATTTTTAAATATATTAAATTAATAAAATAAATATATACAACCATGTGTTTGACATACACTTGTACAAAGTAACATATACGTTGCTAGGCAACGGTTTACGTCAACGGATCTTCTAGTTAAGTTTAATAATCATTGCCAGCCAGCCCTTAGGTCAAGTTACAACAATTGATAGAAGAGGGTAGAGGTGAGAAGCGCAATTAGTACCAATCAGACGGCAGGAAGCTGTTAAAATACGCTTAGCTCTTGCTTTGTACGTATATAATTGATACATTTAACAATAATTTAAGTCTTAAATATAATTTTCTAAAAATAAGTGTACTTAAGTTGAGATAAAAGGATTTCTACTTATTACATATGGTCTAGTATGACGAGAGTGGAGTGTGCTTGGTGTTATTATTCTCTTTTCTTTTTAAGAGATTATGAAGTTGACTCGACTTAATTGCATAATGAAGTCTTGTTGCACTCAAAAACGTTAAGTAGCGTTAAAATTGCATTAAATCGGTAAATGGATCTACATATGTATATATATGTTAACTAGTTTCCCGCTCGCGGCTTCACCGAGTGAACTACGTGACTGGTTCGTCATATCGCAACCGTCGGGGGTGGATTTTTGAAGAATAAAGTAGCCTATTTTTAACCTTGGATTATCAAGTATCTTGGATTTATGTCAAAATTCATTACAATCGGTCAAGCGGTTTAGATTTTTTATATAAATTTTCATCCCCTATTACGACCCTTTAGAGGTTGATTTTTGAAAAAATAAGTAGCCTATGTTTGACTTTGGATTCTTTTCTATTTTCGTTCTAAATTTCAGCCATATCGAACTGGTAGATAGCCGTGAAAGCGTGACAGGCAAACAGACAGACAGACAGAGCATTTGTAATATAAGTATGGATGTATCTTAATGTTTAAACCGTATCATTCTCCATTTTCTGCTTTAAATCTAGATATTGCATATTATGTGGCGGAACTCAACGCCGCGATTTGTCTTTGATGACAGGTAAATGACAATAATTTCGATATAAACCTCCTCTGAATGGAAAGAGCACCATCGCCTTTACAGTCAGACACTTTGTGCCTTTGAAAATGATTTTCCGTCAAGAAACCACGATAAGCTATTTCCAAACATATAGCGTTTATTTTCATACGTTAACCAAAGCGCGGCGTTTAGTTCCGCCACTAGAAAACCTTTCGATTTCAGGCACTAGCATAGAGAAAAACGGAGTGTCTTGACACTAGTTTCTCTCCGACTAATATACTAAAGCATGAAGCTGTGTTTTGCTTTTGAATGTCAAACATATTTTACAATATTATAATTTAAAATTATTAAGTTTAACTAGTAACTGGAGCGTTACAAAATTATACCAATTTTAACGCTGTACCTTTTAACCAGTTTAGTTAAGTAATAGGTTAACTAAATGTCATATGATTTTGTATCGAGAGTATTAAAGTTCAAACGTGCATAAACAGAAGCAGTGTAATAGCGTTTGAGTGCAAAAGCGATGGTTGTGAGTTCGATTCCCACTCGGGGAAATTAACTTTATTTAAATTTTTCTTTTTTTTTTAATTTTTCATCTCTTTAACAGAAACAGAAAACGGAATTTTGAGTTCTGCAACTAAATACCAGTCGTGCGCCAGCACCAGTAGGGGCCAGTCGTGGCGCAGAAGCACAAAGTATGCCCGTAAAGCGACTAGTTGTGGGTTCGATTCCCACTCGAGGAGTGGAAATATTTATTATTTTCATTTTCTTCCCTCTGGTGACGGGCGGAGTGTAGGTGGGTTACGCCACTTAACACGCAATGCCTCTGAATTCGGCGGAAAGTGGGGAACGGAGTGTCTTAACACCAGGTTCCCTCTGCCTACCCTGCTGTGGGCGGGATACAGCGTAAAGCTAAACAAAAAGAATATTTGATAGTTTTCAATTTCGTATGATTTAGATCTTTGAAAGGGGTTTTACGTAAAGAAAGCACAAAAAGCAGTTACCAAATATTTAGTCGTGACGCCGATATAATGAAGTGACTAGAAGTTTAAATTGAGTTTATTATTAGTTTTATTCACGATTGTGATGTCATTGTGTTTGTAGTAAAAAAACGTCATTTGACCAAAATTGTGCGGCGGTAATCAATTTAAGTCAGGGGTTTGCAACCCGCGGCCCTTAAATAATAATTAATATATAAGGGCCGCTTAGAAAAAATATTTATATTGTAAATATTTTCCCGTTACCTTTTATATGCTACTTTCTTTAAAAAGTAAGATTTGTGATGACCAAAAATATTATAAAAATTGATAAGCTCTTTGTTAGAAAAGGTTGCTCATTCCTGATTCAGGGAAATTTAGTATTTTATTTTCTTTCTCATGCTGCGTCATCTTTTATAATAGTTAAATAAAGAAACCTAGGGATTAGTCATTTTGATATAGTTACCGTCTATATAAACATATTGCGTGTCTGTCTTACCAGTTTAGGGAAAACAAAAATATTTTACTTACTAATAGCGAAGTTTCTGTTCACACTCGGACTATTTTTTTATTATTGCTTAATATTCTAATTAACAGCTTTTTTCGTATAATAAAGTAAACAAAGTCTAGTGTCAAGGACACTCCGTTCTTTAATTTCAGATTCAAACAATTGAAAATTGAGACTACGTATTGAGTGGACGAAAATAATGAAAATTCAATAGAGAAACGAACAACGAATTTTATACAGTCACTCGCTGTCCTATCGCGCGATAAAACCGCTTTCCCGTTTCACTTAGTCAGAAAGGATCTGCGACTCCTCAAGACTTTTCGTCTTCCACTTATAGTCTAAAACTGAGACTTTGTATGGTGAAATGTGAAACTAAACGCCGCGTTTTGTCTATAGTACCAGAGCGAGGAAAAAAAACTTTAAATATAATTCAGATTTTTAAATAAAATCATTCTAGAAGTGTAGAAGTAGTGGCCAGTCGTGGCCCAGTGGCACAAGCGTGTGACTGTAAACGACTGGTTGTGGGTTCGATTCCCAGTCAAGGAGTGGAAATATTTAATATTTCCATTTTCTTCGCTCTGGTGTCGAGGTAAAGCGCGGCGTTAAGTTCCACCACTTAACACGCAATGCCTCCGAATTCGGCGGAAAGTGGGGAACAGAGTGTCTTAACACTAGGTTCCCTCTGCCTACCCTGCTGTGTGCGGGATATAGCGTGAAGCTATTTTTTTTTTTTATCATTCTAGAAGTGGGAGTCGAACCCCCAATCATCACTTCACAATCAGACGCTATCCCACTCCACCGCCAAGACTTACTAACCTTATTTATTATATAATTACATTTGTCGATCGAATCTTAAAACGTGGCAGAATGATTCATTAACTATATAACATGATACAATACCGTCCAATATCCATCACACCGAAGACAGCCAGGTTTTGTGATGTAGATACGTATCATTTGTTATTGTCAATTATAATGATACAGCCGGTTTGACGGGCGGCCGCCTATTGTAGCGCTTGCTTGTACGTTATGACGGTGTGGAGTGTGTGTCGCTGAAATATTTAATGTTTGTCATTTTTTTTAGCTTCACGCTGTATCCCGCATACAGCAGGGTAGGTAGAGAGAACCTAATGTTAAGACATTCTGTTTGCCACTTTCTGCTGAATTTTGAAGGCATTACGCCAGAGCTAAAAAAATTAAAATATAAAATCCATCCCTCGCTTGGGAATCGAACCCACAACCAGTCGTGGAGGACTGATTATGGGTTGGATTCCTCCTTGAGGAATTCTTTTTCGATTTTACGAGGACTGGGCACGTCAATTTCAACTTTCTTCTCAGCTAAAAAACGACATGGCGGATGTTTAGTGAGACATTTCAACACATACCATACGTTCTAATTACTTACATGATGAGGAAGAGGCCGTTACGATTGGTATTGGGTTCGATTCCCACTCAGGAGGATGATCGTTATTGAATCATTTTCATTTTCAACATGCCAAGTATCGGATTCGGGTGGCAAGTAAACAATAGAGTGTTTTGACTCTAGATTCTCTCTGACTAATTTGATTGCTACGCAGGAAAAACGGGAAGCTTAAAAAAACATATTATTTAGTTTTGGTTCAAATAAAATCTCTTATATAATAAAAATAATAAATATGATATAGATCAAAATATCAGAGACTACTCTTTAGAAATCTATTCTTCAAATCACACATTTGTAAAAATGTATTGTACTCTATAACTGAAGGGATAACTCGTGCAGTATCGCACTATCTCACAGGTATTGCCTATCAATCAGCTATGGTATCGAGATTGCAGCGACGGTTGGCTTAAGTGAATTTATTATGCTCTTAAAGGCAAGATTGAAAACTGACAAATTGTATTTTGAATGTAAAAAAATACTTTAAACTGTTTTTATGGGAATTATTGCAAAGGAAACGTGGCCAGTCGCGGCGCAGTGGCACAAGCGTGTGACAACGACTAGTTGTGGATTCGATTCCCTCGAGTGGAAATATTTAATATTTCCATTTTTTTCGCTCTGGTGTCGAGGTAAAGTGCGGCGTTAAGTTCCGCCACTTAACACGCAAGCTTCCGAATTCGGCGGTGCGTGGGGAACGGAGTGTCTTAACACTAGGTTCCCTCTGCCTACCCTGTTGTGTGCGGGATACAGCGTGAAGCTAAAAAAAAAAGAAAATTGCAAACGAAGTTTGAAATTTTACTCTGTTTGAAAGTTTACTAGGAATTTCGCTCCCTGTCGTTCCCTGTCTGCCTTGTAAGTCACAAGTGAAACAAAAAAAAAATAACATGTAGGCCTAATAATTTTATTGATATAATCGATGATTGATCGATATATGACAAATATCAACTTCATTCGTCTAGTAGTTTAGACGTTGTCTGTCTGTCTGTCAGTCACGCAATAGTTAATCAAAGAAAATGTTATATTTACACGTTCCCACGAGCTTAGAATATACATTTGTACAAAATGTCATAGACGTTACTATGGCAACCCATATTTTACGTTCTATAGTTCATTTAAAACTTAAAAGATTGTAAGAAGAGGTTGAACAGTGGACGAGGCGAAAGAAGTATGCAGGGACCGTAGCGTTTGGCGCTCCTTTCTCTCTGACTACCCCGCAAGGGATACAGCGTGAAGCTAAAAAATAAAACCGTCATATATACACGTGAATGCGTATAATACATACTACAGCGAAAATCAACTGCGCCGTTTAAAAGTATGTCATTTTATCGTATTTATTACAAAACATTGATTATCATCGCTAGATAGTTGCAAGAATGCAATATAAATTCCTGCATCAACATTTATTCATGTACAATTTATTCATGCTATGCTTCTAATAGGGAAGATAAGCCTTTTATCGTTTTACTTTAGCGGCATTTTCCTTTTAATATATCTTAATATTAAAACTATTTTTTGTTGAATAAAATTAGGTATATTTTTTTTAAATTATTAAGTCAATTTTTGTTTTCAACATAACAGTTCAATGAAAAAACATATTTTATATCACCTTATATATTTAAAATATATATATATATATATTTAAAACAAAGCGCGGTTTTGAAGTGTAAATACGCTCACAACAAGAGAGAATATAATTCGAAGACACTCCTTTCTCCACTTTCCGTCCTAAATCGAGACATGAGATTATCATTACGCTTTTATCCTTTTTGTTTTTTAAATGTAATCTTTCCCCCGAGTGGGAATCGAATCCACAACCAGTCGTGTTTACAGTCACGCTTCGTGCCCCTGCGCCACGACTGGCCTTAATATTTAAATATCTCAATTAATAATTGTGATAATAATGATCATTATCTAGCAGTTTAATATTAACATTGTATATTTAGTGCATGATGCTATGTTTGTTATAATATTAATACATCATATTAACACTAAAACATTACATATTTTATCATAACTCAAAGTAGAAGATAATTAAATAGTAAAAAACATATGTTCCAACAAAAAAATAAATATAGTAAGAACATAACGTACAGCAACTCAGGTGATTTATAAACGTGAGGCGAGCGTTAACTTCGATACCGGCTAATGTTGGACTAGACGCAGACGCGACGCATTGCGACGCAATCTTCGATGCATTGCGCTGCCAGGATTCGTATTTCCATCACATGTTCAAGTGAATTGATAACTTCATGATGTACTACTAATGTAGTACTTTAGATTTGCCTTTTTTTTACATTTATATTATATATAAACGCGAAAGGTCATTTATTATGATGGAGTATCCGAAACCGCTTGACGTACAGACATTAAGTCTTAAAAGTACGTAAATGCTTTTAAGAACACATTTTGCAAGATTGGATTGAGGAAATCTAAGGGCATTCGGAATTATTGTATAAAAGTTATTTTTTTGCTACAAACTTAAAGATTGTAAAGAAAACAAAATATAGAAGTCAAATTGTAATATTCATTACTACGCGAAAAAAGTCACAGGCTAGAACTAGTTATATATAGTTCTTCTTTTATCTGAACGTACACATTTCGTATTTTAAAAATAGGCAAAGGGAAAATTGTGGTACGTTAATAGATTCTCAATTGGATGGCGGAAATTATGAGATTGCAGGATTATGAGATTTTATATATAAATATTTTTACTCTTCACTCAAAATGTATATAATAACAAATGCAAATTAAATGACTTTAGTTATATAATAATTAGTTTACTTATGATTACTGATTTACTGATTTATTCTTCATATCCAATTGTAAAAATGAACTTATCTATCACATTCACTTTGAAAAGTAGTGCGTCTAACAAAAAATTTAACTTTTAAGCCCCACATTAATTCTTCAACAAATTAAATTCATAGAAAAAGGAAGAATATGATACGTAAAAAAAGAATTTGAATCTCCACTTTCGCACAAAACCGAGATATTGCATATTGACTGGCGGTCTCAACTTAAGACTTAGGTGTTAGAGAGAAGAATTGAAAACAATATATGATTATTTCCCAGAATCACACCCACAATCATTGGGCTTACAATCCCACTACACCAGGACATCCTCATAAAAGGAATTTAAATAAAATTACATATATATTTTTTAAAATAAACCATACAAATAACCCTTATATTAGCCGCAAGCCCACTCTAATCCTATTGACAAAATCTATCTATCACCAAGTAAAGTAGTTTTGACACAATTTTTAGTTTTTACCGAAAACAGTATACAATAACAAAAGCAAATTAAATTCCTGTAGTTATAATAATTAATTAGGTTAGTTATGATTAATACTGATTTATTCTTGATTTTTTGCAAAAATGAATTTATCTACCACATTCACTCTGAACAGTAGTGCGTATAAAAAGAAATTTAACTTTTAAACCCCACATTAATTCTTCAAGAAATGAAATTCATATAAAAAGGAAGAATTTGATACGTAAAAAAAGAATTTGAATCTCCACTTTCGCACAAAACCGAGATATTGCATATTGACTGGCGGTCTCAACTTAAGACTTAGGTACCAGAGCGAAGAATTGAAAACGATATATGATTATTTCCCAGAATCACACCCACAATCATTGGGCTTACAATCCCACTACACCAGGACATCCTCATAAAAGGAATTTAAATAAAATTACATATATATTTTTTAAAATAAACCATACAAATAACTAAAACCCTTATATTAGCCGCAAGCCCACTCTAATTCTATTGACAAAATCTATCTATCACCAAGTAAAGTAGTTTTGACACAATTTCACCATTCACCATGTCCAAATAACAGAACTCCTCAAATATCGAGGGCGATGCTTGACATCTTGTGCAAGAGTCGCTATCTTCAGATTGCCGATACAAACCATGCCCCAGTTAGGCCCAAATGATAATTTAACCATGTCAAATAAATATTGTTTAACTGATATACGAAATTGTATCAACTGTATGTTTAAAGTAAACAGTTTTTTTATGATTTTTATGTATTAAGAGGCACAAAGTGTGACTGTGAATGCGACTGGTAGGGAGTTCGATTCCTACTCCAGAAATTGTAATATTTTCTTCGCTCTGGTGTCAACTTAATACGAACTCTGTCACTTAACACGTAATGCCTATAGAGTTTGAAGGGAAATGGGAAACGGAGTGTCTTAACTTTAGGTTCCCACAGGATAGGCCCAAGTGCGGGGTACAACCTGAACCTAAAAAAGCGTCGGACAGTTCGCAATGCTTGTAGGTACAATATTTAAATTATTGTCATTTTCCCTCTTTAGTAGAACAATGCACAGCGTTGAGTTCCGCCGCTACAAACATAATATTTCAAAATCGAGAGGAAAACAGTGGCCAGTCGTGGCCCAGTGTCACAAAAGTGTGACTGTAAACGACTGGTTGTGGGTTCGATTCCCACTCGAGGAGTGGAAATTATATTTCCATTTTCTTCGCTCTGGTGTCGAGGTAAAGCGCGGCGTTAAGTTCCGCCACTTAACACGCAAGCCTCCGAATTCGGCGGAAAGTGGGGAACGGAGTGTCATAACACTAGGTTCCCTCTGCCTACCCTGCTGTGTGCGGGATATAGCGTGAAGCTATTTAATTTAATTTAATTAAACAGTGAACTTAATATGATATCACTGAAGAATAGCTCTTCTTCTTCTTTATTGTATGAGAAAGTCATTAAAAGTTACGTACAGAATAAAATAGACGTGTCTTTTAAATACTGTCTGGCATACCTGCTAAAAAAGAAAATTCGCAAAGGTATAAGTGCAAACTTGATATGTTAAATTATCAGAATATCCGAATAATATTTTATCCGAATATCCTTAAAAGCAGACTTAAACGATACGATTTTACTTGTTAATTGTAGGTAAATTAACATCAAACACTAAATAAAGATAACAGAAATGGCATAAACTTGCGGTAAATTGAAAAATTGTAAAGTTTTTCTTCATACCCATTCAGTACATATATAAAACCTTTATATATTACAAAATAAATTGGGGCAGATACAAATGAAGAACAGCGTGTCTTGCCACTACGTCTGCTCTGATTCTTTTTAATATATTCTAATACAAACAATTTATCATTAATTTAATATCACTTAAAAAATAATTGACATTTCTGAGTACGATATTAAGTAAAAAAAGGAAATAAGATGACAATATAAATGACGCATATGCTCTAGTGTCGTTCGCTCTGAGGTCAACGTTTGGACATGTTTTAAGTGTGCGAGTCCTTGATCGTGATTTGGTAGTTGGCTTTAATTATGTGCTACGTTTATTTACATGATGTTTTAACCTTTAAAATACATTTTAGACTTTTTGGAAAATTAGACGTCGTATAAATAAATTGGAGATATATGGGACCAGTCGTGGCGCAGTGGTATAAGCGTGTGACTGTAAACGACTGGTTGTGGATTCGATTCCCACTCGAGGGGTGGAAATATTTAATATTTCCATTTTCTTCGCTCTGGTGCCGAGGTAAGGCGCGGCGTTAAGTTCCGCCACTTAACACGCAATGCATCTGAATTTGGCGGAAAGTGGGGAACGGAGTGTCTTAACACTATTGTAAAAAAATGTTATAAACGCTTGTTTAAATTACTTAGTATCTTAACACCTCGTTCTTCGTTTTCCGATAACATGGCGTTTTGAGTGCTGGAACCGCATCAAAAAAATGAAATCAACATTATTTTCTCGAGTGGGCGTCGAACCCACAACCACCGCGTCGTTACAGTCACAAGTTCCACTGCTATACAATGGCCTGAAAGACTCGATAGCACTTTAAAAGTAAAATGCGGAGAATAGTGACACTTAGTTTTCGATTGCCCACGATTACTCCACTCTAAAAAGGCCCTAATATTGTATTTGTCAAAACCAGTCAGTTTAAAGTATATTTTTTAATAAAAAATAAATTTTCTATGGATTGGAAATTGACTATACATCCATTAGTTAATGTCAAACACGTTCTATACTTGTTGCATTCTTTTTTTGTACCTTAATGACCAAATAAAAGATTCCCAACATCGTCTTACTGTATAAAATCATGACTTTTGGCATATTTGTATGCTCTTATAGATTCTTTTAATGCTTAAAATATATATTAACTTCAAGCTTCTTTCCGTCTTCTTCTTCTTCTTCTTCTTCTTCAGAGTATCAAAGAACTTAGTGTCATGACTCTCTGTTCTCCACATTCCAAGCATATTTGAAATATTGCATGTTAAATGCTGGACCAAATAATAAATCACATATATAAGACTTCATACAATTTCCCACATAATGTAGTAGTCAGAGAGAACTTAGTGTTAAGGCACTCCGTATTCAACTTTTCACCCGAATAAGAAACATTGGCTGTTGCATTGTGGACCGGCAATCTCAAATATTTTTCTCCATTAAACTTTAAAAAATTTGGTTAAATTTCATGATTTAGGTGCCAATCGTGGCGCAGTGGCACTAACGTGTGACTTTAAACGACTGGTTGTGGGTTTGATTCCCACTCGAGGAGTGAAAATTTATGTTATATTTAATGTTTCCATTTCCTTTCTCTGGTATCTGAGGTAAAGCGCGGCGTTAAGTTCCACCACTTACCACGTTAAGCCTCCGAATTCGGCAGAAAATGGGGAACGGAGTGTCTTAACACTACGTTCCGTGTAGCTAAAAGAAAAAATATTTGATGAATTTCCTACGAAACAAAGGCACACTTGCCACGGGTCAGTAATATCATTAGAGGCATTACGGCTCGAAACGGAAACGCACTGTTCAACGTATGACGCATCTGGATCTAGCGTTTTTGCTTCGAGGTCAATGTTTTCCTGCCTTATATTATGATGTAGATGCTGAGATATGATTATATATGTATGTAGTTAATTTAAATAACTACTGATTATCATTTTTATGCCGGCATCTGCTCTTTTGGCTGTATAAATTGTGTTCTTTGTCGTGTTGTTTTAATAAACTGTGTTGTGTAGATTAAATATGACCGATTAAATGTATAGTGACGTAGTTAGATATACTATATGTTAATGATTAGGCTTAATTGTAAAAGACGATTTTTTTTATACAAGAATATTTTAAAACTCCTTAAAGACATATTTTTTGCAAAGTTATCTTTACATAGTATAAAGCAAAGTCGCTTCCCGCGTCTGTATGTATGTATATATGCTTAGATCTTCAAAACTACGCAACGAATTTTTATTGGATTTCTTTTAATAGATAAGAAGATTCAAAAGGAAGGTTTATATGTACAATACATCCATAATATAGTAGAGAACCATTGATAATTTTAGAGAGGCTTAGCGCATGCCTATAGTGAAACAGTTGTGAAGTTCACACAGGCAAAGCCGCGAGCAAGCCACTAGTAATACATAAATAAATACTAAAGCACCTTACCTTACCTTACCTATTATAAGAAAACAATCAAACGTTTAATCTGAACAAATATATCTATAAATACAAAAATTAAAAAAAATCCACTCATATCTAAAACATTAAACTTCAAAATAACGACACAAAATTTCCAATCTACTGTAATAAATTATAACCTAGAAAACGCACAAAAAGTGCAATAGGGACTCTAATAGTCGACCGTACCTTCGTACTAAACAATCTGGGGTCCATCCGTTCCACAGCAATCATGGGTAATTTTGAGCAATAAGGTCTATCAATATTATATAAATCGCCGTAACCCTTACCTGCTGGCGTCATTAGGCGTACCCCAGTTGAAGTATATATAGGAAAGGTTTGTGAGATAACCTATTATTTTAAGGCATTTGTATAATTAAAAAATGATTATAATATTAAATATTTAATCTATTGTAGCTCAGTGGATAGTCTCTGATTGTAAATTTGATATTTGTGGGTTCGATTGCCACTCGGAGGACTGATTATGTCTAAATTATTATCATTTCTTCGCTCTGGTAAGGCAAATCGTGGCGTTGAATTACGTCTTTAAAATAAACACAGTACAAAAAAGATATGAACATGCTTTTTTTTTAATTTCTAATATAGATATCCATACTTATATTATAAATGGGAATGTTTCTCTGTTTGTCTCTCACGCTCTCACAGCTTATCTACTGGTCCGATTTGAATGAAAGTAGTAAAATTTACTGGGTCTAACATAGACTACTTATTTTTTCAAAAATCAATCTCTAAAGTGTTGAAATAGGCGATGAAAGTTTATATAAAAAATCTACACCGCTTGACCAATTGCAGTGAATTTTGGCATAAGTATAGTTGATAATCCAAGTTTAAATATAGACTACTTTATTTTTCAAAATCCGCCCCCGAGGCTTGCATTATACCGAAACTATTTGTATGACAAATTTAGGTAAAAATCAGAGAAATATATACCTACTACTTTACTTTATATGTAGGTACACCACATATAAAGTACGCTTATATAACATTTATATTAGTATTAGTAATAACATAAACGAGCACAATATCTAGATTAGTTCTTATTTCATCAAAAATATAAATGTTATGTTATTCCATTACACCATTGTTCTCTTATCAAATTAAATTAAAAACCGCACTTTTATTATTTTACAATGGCATAAAAACAATGAAATGTATAAAACTAAATTGGAGAATAAAATTGCGTACAAATAAAAATTATATACCAATTTAAATATTGAATAAGCCGCCATTATCCACAGATGACTGCAACTAATATAAAATCGGACGGAATGGCCAATAGACGACGTAATAACGTTAAACGATCGTACTATAAACAACAAAGAAAGCACGTATTAATTTGATGGTATAACCTAGATAACAGAAAATGTAGGGATATAGCACTTCGAATGTAGATGGTTCTAGCTATTTAATTTGGTTGCGTTATTTCCAATTGTATGTAATGTAGATGGAGAGTAAATGGTAAATGCTGCAGTTAATGTTAAGGGGTTTAGGTATTAATAATTTATATGGAAATGAGAAAAAGATATAGCAAATGTTAGAGATTTTTTACGATTTTTTAATAAAATTTAAGCTAAATTTTCTTCGTATTTCACAGTTAGATACATATATACTTTGCATGTTTATTCTTAAAATATAAAATAACAGTTCACGTTTTAATTTTAAAAGCGTAGTCCATTATGTCGAAAAACTTTAATATTTCCAAAGAACGTTGGCTCATAACTGCGGTTCTTTGATAGAATTTGTTGAAAAAAATTAAAAAGATTCTAAAAGCAAATAATTTCTCATCGTACACTCGAAATATTTATTTTGGATACACTACGCGCTGAGCAACTGCTGTGGCCAAATAAAAAAAACAGTTTAAGTATACATTTGTACAGTAAAGAATTTCATCTTGCGATTTTCGCCCGAGGAGCAGCAATCTCGTTTGTAGAAACAAGGCCATAAACAAACAACTACAGTCATTTTATATTGCTTTTACGTAGACCTCCACTACAGTATTCAATTTCACATAAAAAGTTAAGCGGGACGCATCTGCTATCAGTGATTTATTCAGTACACAAGCACTTTTTCATTAACCCAGTTAAAAGAGCGAGGACATATAAATCGTCCTATCTCCCCCCATTTGGTCAGGGACCTTAAACGAGTGACGGCTTGGCACCTGGCGGACGTCGGCCGTCCAAGTCCGGGAGGAAACTTGGCAGAGCAGTCCGTACACTTGCCAATATATACACACCGGCTGGTGATTTGGCAAACTTGGGTACTTCTACACCTTGTGTACAACGATTTATAATACTCCCTTTGGCAGGCGTATAGCTGCACTTAGCCGCTCGGTTGCCTTGACTGGCCCTTACTTTGTATCATCGAAATGTTAACAATAACCATACTAAGTAATTCTCGTCGCTAACTACTTTGTTGTATTTATTACAGAATATTTCCACATTGTACATGGTATTCGTGACTTTAATGACAAAAACAATTTAAACACCGATTAGATTTCAAGTAATTTTCAAAACGGTGTATCGCGTGCGCGTGTTCTATAACTTCGACGCCATCTATTTTTATCAATTCAAAACAAAAAAAAATATACTAATTAACAGCAACTAGAGAATAAATCGCAAAAAATCTCGGGTGTCATTAGACCCCTGCGTCGTAGCGAGGGTTAATTTGAGGGTAGATCTAAAATAGCTTTTATTTTGGTAGCATAAAGTTAAGTTTTCTTTGGCTACGTTTTTATACCCCCTTGGAGAGAGATTGTCGTTTTTTATGTATGGTTCGTTTTTTGTTTCTCTACCTGCTCAAACCACCCGGAGTCGGTTCGAGGCATGTGCATCGGCTCGAAGTTTTAGTTGAAACTTTAGCTGCGGCAAAACTCATGCACTCGATAGATTGCGGAAATGTCTCGATATTCTTTATGGTAAAATGTATTTTTTGTACTGTTGCCAAAAAGAAAGATGCTACGCGTGTCATAGGAATTAAATTTTAAAGAAAACAGTTGTCTAAGGCAAAATAATTTCGTTAGGTGTATAATAGCGTCGTACAGTATACAGCGTCTGTTTATGATCGCAATTGGTTCTGGGTTCAATTCCCATTCGGTGAAATAATCATCATTTATTTATTTTCACAGCCCAACGTTAAGCTTCATACTCAACACGACATGTTTGTCCCGATTTCGGCCAAAAAATGGAGAACGGAGTGTCATGACACTAGATTTTCTCTGATTACCTGGAAAAAGCGTGACGTGAATAATTTTAAAATTAAATCATAGTTCACAGTAAAAACGAGTGAATTTAATGCATAAGGGAAAAAAACGAAACTATACAATTGACGCGCACCACAAATGTATTTGAATGAATTTGCAGAGGTTAAGCTCGTACGAAATACAAGGTCGAGCGTTAACTTAATATAATAACCTTTAAAAATATAACTTTAAAAGCGTCTATAATTTAAGTGAACGGGTTCTTTTATGAATATGTGACTTTTTTAAAAACAGTTGCTTGAAATTGTTAAGTTATGGATTTGAATAGTGTATAGAAATAAATTTTAAATTTAAAGTATATTAGTTTTACAATATTACAGTGTTAAAGAGCGGTGTTAAGTTCCGCCAGCAGAAGAAACTTTCTAAAAGTAGGTATAAAAAGTATAAAATAGTGGCAACAAAACAGTGTATTTCAATTGCAAAACAAAGGTGGCCAGTCGTGGCCCAGTGGCACAAGCGTGTGACTGTAAACGACTAGTGGGTTCGATTACCACTCGAGGAGTGGAAATATTTAATATTTCCACTTTCCTCGCTCTAGTGTCGCGGTAAAAGCGTGGCGTTAAGTTCCGCCACTTAATACTTAATACCACTTAATACTTATCTTAATACTAGGTTCCCTCTGCCTACCCTGCTGTGTGAAGCTAAAAAAAAAACCGCCTAAGATTTCCGTACCATTTTCTAAATAAAATTAATTTAAATTAAATGATATTTAATTAAAAAAACAAATTTCAATTAACAGTAATTCAATAAAAAGATTTCGATGCAAGGAAATAGTAAAAGACGAGGTCAGAAATAGCATTCGGGTGGTCGAAGTCGGAGCAAAGAAGAAAAAACTCAATCAAGTTCAAAACAATAGCCAAAACCGGTTAACTGTGAACAAAGATTGTACTGTTGTGAATAACAACGACTATAACTGTAGCGAAGGGTTGCTTAACTTAACTTCTTTATAGAAACGCCAGAATTTTTGGTATAAAACCACCTTAAAATTTAGTTTTAGTGCATCGCTTATAATTCTAATATTACTTTTTTCTTTTTTTTTTTTTGGCTTCACGCTGTATCCCGCACATAGCAGGGTAGGCAGAGGGTACCTAGTGTTAAAACACTCCGTTCCCCACTTTCCGCCGAATTCGGAGGCATTGCGTGTTAAGTGGCGGAACTTAACGCCGCGCTTTGCCTCGGATACCAGAGGGCAGGAAATGGAAATATTAAATATTTCCCTGCTCGAGTGGGAATCGAACTCACAACCAGTCGTTTACAGTCACACGTTCGTGCCACTGCGCCACGGTTGGCCCCAATATTTTTCATTTACATTTTTCTTATTAATTTTCTAAATATATTTTTTACTTACTTAAGAGTACATCAAATTAAAAACAATATGCTTAGCTGTAAACAAATTTTAAAAGAAATTTTAACAAGCAAATTTTGAATTCAGGTTGAGAGTGAAAATCGGAGTGTCTACATTCTCCCTACCTACCTTGCTATGCTCAAAAAGGTGATGAAAAATCTGTATTCGAAAATGTTAAATTAAATATTTTTAAACTTTTATTGTTAAAAAAAAGAAATACTTTAAGAAGCGTAAACAAGTTCGTGAATTCCCAACGAACACTTTCAATAGGCGTCCGTAAATGTTGAACACAAGTTTCGCATTTAAAAAATTTCAAAACGTTGCTTTGTAAAGTTTGTCAAATGTCCGACTCGCCGTGCGATTACGATTTCTTTTTTCTACCTGCTACTTATTCATATTGCACTGTATATTATATTATATTTAGTATATTATGTTGTACTATTTAGTAGTGGCTCGCTCGTGGGTTTGCCTGCGTGAACTTCACAACTATGTCACTATAGGCACACGCCGTCACGCCGATATCATATTAAAAACCTCTAAAATCATCATTGCTTATGCATATGCTTACTATATTATGCATTTATTATACATATAAACCTTTTTTTTGAATTATTCTATATATTAAAAGAAACCAGATCAAAATCCGTTGCGTAGTTTAGAAGATCTAAGCATACATACATACAGACATACGCGGGAAGCGACTTTGCTTTATACTGTGTAAAGATTTATATTATATTTATATTCATATTCAACAACTTAGTAGGTAAAGTGACGCAGTTGGAATGAACCTAATTTGTCTGGAAGATTGTGGGTTCGAATTCCTCCAAGGGTAATTGCCTCTTCTAATGATTATAATGGTGTACCACGATATACATTTCATTTAAAACGGTCTTGGCTTTTGGATTCTACCTTCCAGCATTCAATATATGTGTTCGAAACGAAAAATGTAGGAAGCATGACAGTATTGTTCCTACTTCTATAAAAATGTAGTTAGTTTGTTATTTTTTATATTTTTATACTTAATATTTTTATGAATATAAAAAAACCTACCACCGCTATTTAGACCCGATTCTTGCTAAAGGCTGCGAGAAGTTTTCAAATCCGATGCCGACGTGTTCGATGTATGCATAGAATGGAACCAATAGGACGAAACTTTCTAGGACGACCAGAATATTGAGATTATAATTTTTGGATTTTAAAAACTTATTTGTTTTAACAACCATATTTATTATATTATTCAAGATATATCTACAAATTCAGAAGTAAGACGATATGAAACCGAAGGTTACCAATTCCTTTCTCGTTTGAGATTAGGTAAGTGCTCTAAACAAATTTAGGTCGGTAATGATATTCATAATAATTGTTAATTAATATTAGTTTCGTTATGTAGTAGTAGTATATATTAAAAGAAAGGAATAGCCGCCTTGTGAAAGTTATTGTGTACAAATTAAAAAATACTTATTGAACTACGCACTTTCTAATCTTCAATTAATATAAAAATGTCAGTATTGTCAGCAACTATCTTCGAGTTAGAAGTAACTTGGTCTTGCAACATATAGTTGTGATTATTTGAATGTTTTTCAACTGTCTCTATAACGAGAATTTTACATTTTAATACTAATTAAATTAAATTTAATAAATTTTTATATATTATTTTATTTACATTTTTTAACCAACGCTTGCTTTTCATCACAACAAGTCAAACTAGTCAAAGACAACGTGAAACGTGCCAGAGTTTAACGCCGCGCTTTGTTTATTCAACAGTAAAGTGAAAAAGTTCTATTATATACTAGAATTACATTTAAACATAAGCAAAAATTTTGAAATGAAACTATTTTTAACCAGATTAATCACGTATATTTTTGGTATTCGAAAATACATTTTTAGGACCCCGACGTTTCGAACACTTTACAGTAGTCCGTGGTCACAGACTAGGTCAGTAGACTGACTCTAGTTTCATTTCAAAATGTGTAGTAATCGCGAAAACAAAAGATCATATTATAAGCAAAAATGTTAGCAAAAAGACATTTTTTTCGATATTTGTTTATCAATCACCTCGTATTTCAGCATTTCTGTGATGTAAATAAAGGCGGGGGGGTTGATATTAATAAATATGTAAATGTGCGACATCGGAACATCGTGGCCGTCCCATTACCATACAAACAGCACAATTGAATACTAAGAGCTTTATGTATTAGCATTAGTGTTGTATGATTCACTTTGTTTTTCATGTATGAGATGGATAACGTCAGACTGATTGATTTTTTAATTCGTGTGGAAAGTGTGTGGGTAAATGTGATTGGTTATGGGTTCGATTCTCACACAGAGATTTGTTGGTTTTTTAGCTTCACACTGTATCCCGCGCACAGCAGGGTAAGCAGAGGGAATCTAGTGTTAAGACATTCCGTTCCCCACTTCCCGCCGAATTCGGAGGTGGAATTAAGTGGCGGAAATTAACGCCGCGTTTTATCTCGACACTAGAGCGAAGAAAATGGAATTATTAAATATTTCCACTCTTCGAGTGGGAACCAGTCGCTTTACAGGCACACTTTCTGCCATTATAATAATATTTATTTATTAATTTAAACAATAAGTACATAATTATAACATTTTGTAACGATAATAACTACATTAGCACAAAACTGGGTCGCAGTTAGGTATTAACGTCCGTCTCACATATGTCGTTTCATAATGAAATTTATATCAATAACAGGACAAAATATCGAAGTTAAAAAAATGAATAAAACAGGCTGTAGGACACTGTTATTTAAGCAAAAACCATACCCGCGTGGCTCACTAGTTACTCTAAAATAAGTTGGTTTTTGAAAAATGTAAAATACTTGGAAGTAAGCTGACAATTTCAAGTGCAGACCGACGTTCAATGACGTCACAAATGACATTTGGATAGAAATGTGATTTTTGCTTGGCCTGTAGGGGTAGCATGCTGTCGGTCAGCATTGACCGCGTTGGCAGTGAACGTATTAACCAAAACTACAAAAAAGTATATCTATTTAAGTTGTTCTTATTTCTCCTCGACCGCTCATTTCTCTAGTAAAACAAACGCGGCTTTATGTTCCGCCACTCAATACGTAATGTGTCAATAACGAGCGGAAATAGAAAGGAGTGTCACGACACTAGATTCTTTCAGAATATCCCACTATTAAAAATTTAAGCTTTATTTGAGATACCTAAATTTTATGTATATGTCTAACCAGTCGGCCACTTTCTTTTTAGCTTAATTAAGAAAACTCGCCTAAACTAGAATCTGTTTTATAATTGTAAGATCAATAAACACAGTTTTCAAACAAAACAACTGTGCCGTAACAGAATATAATTTTAAAATTTGAATAAAATTTAAATTTATAATAATAATTCATTATAATAATTTCGGTAATGTAATTTTTCGAATATTTCATTATCATAGGCTTATGATTGACCAACCATATTATCGTATTTATACTTGCGGTTCGTCCGTTTTTTATCCATTAATTTGTATAGTATAATAGTTACTAAAAATCGTTTGGAGTATTCAGAGACATTTCTAGTGACGCGACTCTCTAGATGTCATTTGGGGTTTAAGCATAGACACTGCGGTTTAACTGCCAAAATCATAGAATGTGTTTTAAGTGACATGGCAAAACAAAATTCTTATAAAAAATAAACATGTCAGTGAATATAAATTTTGTGTATGTAATTTCTTAATTTCATTATATTTTAAAATTTGATCAAATAAATATTTTTTAAATTAAGTATTTTTTTTTATATATCTTCTACTTTTATTATTACAAACAATGGTTATAAAAATAAGAATAATTATTTGACTATTCATTAAATAGTGACATACAAACGAAACCAAAAGAAGAAACTTGTTAAAATCATTTTAAAACGACTAAAATACAAATATCCAGTTTATTATAATGAAAATTAACATTTTAAATATTCAAATTATACAATTGTTATGCTAAGTATTACGTACACAATAACATGATTCTATGCATTTAATTGACAGCAAATTTTGCATTTGAAAGCTTTGGCTGTACGCTTTGCAAGTGAATACTGGCATAGGTTTTCAGAATTTATACTAATTTTATGATTATGGCTTATTTTTGTTCTACCTTCAAGCTTTTCTCCTACAGTGGGGTAGTCAGAGAGAATCTAGTGTTTCGACTGTCCGTCTTCCAGTTTTCGCACGAAATTTATTTTTAGTTTCACTTCTTCGCTTTGGTACTTAATAAGGGCGGCGCTGAGTTCTGTTAGTCAACATAATGCTTGATTTCAGGCGAAAAGTAAGGAAGAAAACGGAATATCTTGACACTAGGTTATGTCAGACTTTAATGATACGTAATGGGACTTTCTTAGAGTATATTTTATAAGCCTTATTTATAAGTACTATTTTTTTTTAAAAAAAGGAAATTATGTAAAAAAGAAGATTATTTTTGACAAAAGATATAATAGACCTTATGTCAGTAGTGGGATAAAATAAATTGTAAGAAAAAAATATATATATAGTGAAGTGAAGAAATTATTAATTCATTACATATGCAAAGAATTCTTGTGGAAGAAGAATATGATAAGTCACTACATTTTTTAATACTTTCATCGATTAAAGACATTACCTTACCTTTTAAGCGAAGTAAAGGCTGCAATTTTTAAGTAATAATTAATAAGAAACATGTACCCACATAAAAATATTCTCTCAAGTGTGACGCCTCACTTCGCCACGCTGCATTGTGATATGCCATCGTCATGGCGACATTATATAAATAACTGTCTAGTGCAAACTATAGTTTATTTTGTTTTCATTCAGCTTTACGCTATACAGCATACAGCAGTTGTGGCCAGCCGTGGCCCAGTGGCACAAGCGTGTGACTGTAAACGATTGGTTGTGGGTTCGATTCCCACTCGAGGAGTGGAAATTATATTTCCATTTTCTTCGCTCTGGTGTCGAGGTAAAGCGCGGCGTTAAGTTCCGCCACTTAACACGCAGCCCTCCGAATTCGGCGGAAAGTGGGGAATGGAGTGTCTTAGCACTAGGTTCCCTCTGCCTACCCTGCTGTGTGCCGGATATAGCGTGAAGATGTAATCTATAGTTTATTTTGTTTTCATTCAGCTTTACGCTTTACGCTATACAGCAAGGTAGCGAGAGAAAACCTAGTGTTAAGACACTCCGTTCTCCATTTTCTGCTACCTACAATCATCACGTTTATAGACAGACGTTGACGTCAGCGCGATGGAGTCTTTTTAATTTTTAAAAATCTAATAAAATATATATTTTTAATATTAGATATAGAATAGTTCCTAGCCGGCTCTTCTCAACAGAACTGCCTTCCGGGCAGGTGGCAGCTTCCGGCAGGGATGACAATACTGATATTTTTATATTAATAGATGATTCGAAACTGTTTGTGATAGCCTTGAATAAAAATGATATTTAACTATTTTCTATAATTACAAGCAAAATAACCTTCTTCTTTACATTCTTGAAACTTAGTTGAACTATGAGCAAGGTATATAAATGTTATCATAGATATTTAAAAGGTATCTCGATCAATGTCTCCATTTCGGACGAGAAGTGAAAGACGACGTCTTGACACTAGGTTTTATCTGCTGTACGAAAAATAAAATGAAATTGCTTTTCGTTTTTGATAAAATGTGGTTTAAAATAAATATTAATTGTATTTACACTTTAGTATCAAATAAATAAATATATACCTACTAAATTGTAATTTAAATGACCCATCTATAGTAAAAATCGATATTACACCATCAAAATCGATAACAAACCAACCAAACATGTTTCACAGAAAAATCGATATCAATACTAAATAGAATGATTGAATAATTTTTTAATTCGTTCTCACCAACAACAATCCGACCCCAAGCGCTTCGATACTTTGCATTTGAAAAGCCCTAGAGCGTAAGCAGAAACCAAACTAATTTCACCCCATCTGCTTTTGACGTTGGCTGATCTACGCTGTACTGAATATCAATATATCGTGTGTTATTTATACTAAAAAAATTCAGGAAATATAAGTATGTTAATCTGAATTTTAACGCATTTTTAATATATATTGAAATTCATATAAAATTATTTTTGTATAATATTTTTGCACATATTGTTTGCATTATTTGTTATAACGTATTGTGACAGTATTAGTCAACTGTCTGCCTCTTTCAAAATATATCCAAGTGAACTTTTAAATAAATGATACTTTTTTTTTTTATCTGCTAAAATAATAAAAATAATTTCTAAAAACAATCTCACAAGTGCGATCAAATCAACAACTAACTCAAGCTTATAAAACTACGATACATAAAAAAAGAGATTCTTCTTCACCATTTTTATTTTGGCAGGGTAGTGTCATGGCACTCTGTTATCCACTTTCCACCTGATTTAAAAAAAAAAACAAATGTTTCTGTGTTGGCGGAACTTAACTTCGCAGGGCAAAGAGAAAGACAAGAAAATATTTTTTTTAAATATACCATTTCCTCGAGTGGAGATCGAACTCATAAAAAAAAATCTATTTACAACCAATTCAAGCCGTAAATATGCAATGCCTCGATTACAAACACAAAATGGAGAACGGAGTGTCTTAACACTAAATTCTCTCTAACTACCAAACTTAACGAGAACAAGCGTCAAGCAAAACAAAATACACATCTAAACAGTTACAGCAAGCAATTAAACCCTTAAAAGCGATTGTGAAACTCGATTTCGTTTGGGTTAGTTCTGGCTGAACACAATTTGTATCCAGTTTCAGGTATACGTGGAGCTGTGACCTCATTGTCTATGAGGCTACCTTACTTTCATTAGATATTATGGTTACTAATATCCAGTTTAAAGACATTAAGCGTAATTTGTATCTAAATGAGCTAGATTAGGCGTTTAAAATGTGTGGCCTGTATTGAGGCCGGCGTGGGAAAGCGTCTGATTGTAAACGGGATGTTTACAGGTTCGATTTCCACTTAGTGGAATTGATTATATATATATTTTTTTAGCTTCACGCTTTATCCCGCGCACAGCAGGGTAGGCAGAGGGAACTTAGTGTTAACACTTCGTACCCCACTTTCTGCGCAATTCGAAGGCATTGCGTGTTATGTGGCGGAACTTAACGCCGCGCTTTGCCTCAATACTAGAGCGAAGAAAATATTAAATTGATATAATGATTATATTTTAATTAAATAAATATTTTATATAGAACAAAGTGTAGCGTTAAATTCTGGCACTCAACATGGAGAGTCTACACACTCGGTTCTCTCTGACTAACCTGCTATCTGTAAAAAAACGTTAAGCTGCCCATTATGGCAAGCATTACAATAATTAAAGGCGAAGTCTTATGCTGTTATGAATTTATCAAAGGAAACCAATTGTTTAAATTATGATAGAGAATGCAATACATTCATTTGTTGAAGACTTTTTTGTCAAATTTCAAAAATTCTTTTTTTTAGCTTCACGCTTTATCCCGCGCACAGCAGGGTAGGCAGAGGGAACTTAGTGTTAAGATATTCCGTTCCCCACTTTCCGTTGAATTCGGAGGCTTACCCAGAACCAGTCGTTTACAGTCACACGCTTGTGCCACTGGGCCATGACTGGCCACACACACAATACAAATAATGGTAACAAATTATACAACAATATACAAATTTTAAGCTGTTAGAGTATGGTTATATGTATACATTAAAGTTAAATGATTAGGTAACTTACAACAAATCGAAGGGGTGCAGGTTCAAATCCCGCTAAGTTCAAATTTTATACGAAATTTTAGTATATCCACACATTTCCGAAAGTCATCGCATTCGATCGTGAGTCGGCATCATGTCGGCATTCTCATTTAACGTATCAGCCTTCTTTGTTTTTTCCTCGACAACAAAGAAACTTGCCATGTTTGTTTTTTACATTTATGTTTGGTTAAAATTTAGAAACAACATTTTGCCTAATGAAAAAATAAATTAAACTCCTTATGATGAAGACATGCTTCTCTTTATTATAAGAATAACTTTCTTATAATGTTATTCAAATTTGAATGAATGTTTTGGTGGTTTTTTTTTAATTAATGTTTGGTTATCGATGTTCAATAATCGATTTATTAAAATGTAGATTAATATTTTAATGGATAATGGACTGACATAAGTATAATTATGCAAAAGCAGTTCCACAGTTTTTTCGCATAGAGATGTCAGAGAGAAACTAGTGAGAAACATTCCGTTCTCCATTTTTTGCGCGAAATTAAGACATTGCATGTTGAGTGGCGGAACTTAACGCCGTGTATTTGTCTCAAGTACAGAAATGAAGAAATGAAAATAATTTAAATACAGCCATTCTTCTAAGGGAGAATCGAACCCACACCCACAAACATCGCGTTTATAGACTTTACAGAACTTTACGTATCTACAATTTTTATTATTCATCTGTTTTCATATCATTAAATTAACGTTTTTATATGACTATATGACTTTTATAATGTATTAAAACTTTAAAAGAAATTAGAAGACAACCAAAAATACATAGACTAAAAGTACATATATTCAGTCGAATCCAGACGTGAAGAACGTTTCCACGGCTCTACTCCCACATGTGTAGAACCCAACTAAGCCACTCGCGATAAGGATTAAAGGAAGTCCTTCACACTGGGTGTACTTCTATCAGCCGCACCCATACACACATATATAGAATTATTTCAGGCTCTTCAAAAGATTAAAGTGTTTCGTTCCGCCTCTTAAAAGATACGATCTAAAGTTCAAAGACAGATGTAGAATCATACACAAGATGTCAAAATTATCTTTCCTATTTTATAATACTATTAATTCTGTTTCAGGTACGTACAACCAACCGTCAAGGCGTTTTGTTGCTTCGCGTACGAGTAAAATGGTGAGGTATTCCAGTTTGATAGCATCTCAATATGAACGTGAAATCGGCCTTAAGCGTAGCACTAAAATCCAGTTACTCCGCTTACATCCATGCTGTTACATTTTACACATGATATTTCATACTCCTTTATGCCCTAACGATTGCTGTTCACAAAATTACGCACTAAAATGTTAAGTAACAGATGCGTCACGATCTGTCGTAAACGGAACGAACCAAATGCGACCAGACCAGCTAGACCCCACGGCATCTCCCCTCCTCCATGAATCTTCAGTTATTGAGGACTAGAGTTGAATAGCGGGGGTCTAATTATATTGGTTGGGGGAAGCATTGCCATCTCTTGATATCGATCTTTGGTTAAAACTCCCTTGAGTTTCAAGTCCTTTGGTCTGAATTAGTGCCACAATTTATGCTGTGCCGAGGGATCTTTGTGCATTTAGCCTTTGGTTTGCCTAATGCCGCGAACGGCCATTGTTCTTAATTGGTTTCTTGTAGATTGTGAACGGTAACATCTTTGGGTGTATGAGAATTTTGGGGTGGCTTAGGAATAAGCTTCGACGCGAATAGCGACTGTGGAAGTTTTTGCAGTTTGTTTTTGTTGTTTTTCGTTTCGTATTGCTTTTGTTAGAGACGTTGCCATGGTAATTATTTAAATGGTCATTTGTTTTTAGATATGTGTGCTTTTACTTAATTTCAATTAATCTGAGAAAGTATGACATCATTTCAAAAACCTCTAATATATGCTCTAGTAACCTAAACATTAAAAAATACGCAATCCAAAATGTAAGGTGCAAGTTTAGAACCGCAGCTTTCGTTCCAATTAGAGCTTACGGACAACAATACAACATCACTCTTCCAAGTTCTACAGACAATGCAAAGTTATATCTCGAAACAAGTTTTCGAGGGATGCCAGCGCTTATCTCGCCACATGTGATGCCCTCAAACTAATACCATCGTTAAACGACCCCACCTTCCCCCTGGCGCACCATAAAACGGGGTCATAGAAGGGAATGGGCGTGTAAACTGGGGTGTCAGGTTATGCTGGCCAACTTTGCCCGATTACCGGCTCGCGTGCGTGCCCGCTCTATTTCGAAGTGATAATGATAACTGAATACGCTTAGGTCGATATTTCGTGGATGCTTTTTGTAACGCGATACGGAAAGTTACAAGTTTTTAAATGCTGATGAATTGTGCTGGTTTCCGTTGTTTTAGGTATTATGAGCGTTCATTAAGTATTATCTAATGAAATATATATTCTAAATTAAATTAATTAAAACTGTCAATATATCACGTGGCAACGTCTGACTATAAACGCGATTGGTTGTGGTTTGATTGACATTCGGAGAAATATAATACTTAAATTATATTCATTTGTCGGCATTATAATAAAACGTGACGTTGACCTCACTCAAGACTATCAAGAATATGTGGAATTTGAACGAAAAACGGAGTGTCCTTACGTTTTTCACTACCTAGCCTACCTTTCTCTATCATATTATACATATTATTTTTTCAAGTTACAAATTATCATATTAAATATAATATTTTAAATGATTGCCTTTATAGGAACGTAAGCATAATTTGAAGGAACGACACCTGCTTTCAGATCTCATGAATAGTTATGACGTGGAGGAGAGGTGCCACTGTAAATAATATTCACACGTGGAATTTTTATCTTAAAGCGACAAATAAGAAAATTAAAAGCAACCGGCATTATGGTGTTTAACAGTCTTTGATTATAATCCCTGTAGTTGTGGGTTCGATTTTCATTCTAGCGAAGGCTTATATATTATTACATTATTTTCATTTCTCCTCTATGTACGTATGTATGTTTGTACGTATGTTTATTTGTTTATGTTTGTATATAGTTGTAAGACTATATACTGAATAATTTCATTTAAAATTACCTCTTGCACTGTCCCGCCATATATCTACTTTAAGAAAAAGTTTACCTGTAAGAAAGAGATCACTTACAGTGGTAAGGCCGTCTTTAAATTAATACGTACAACATACAATTGTCAATTAATATTTATCTAATTATTTTTTGTTTTTTGCAATACAGACTTTTCATTCATTCATTCATTCATTCTCCACTCTGGTCACCTAAGACAAAACGTGGCAAGTTGAGAAGAGTGTCTTGACACTAGTTTTCTTTGCCAAAAAAAAATATGTATCCATTCTTTTATTATTAAACTAAATCCAATATAAAGTAGGTGACAAATTATCACAAAATATAAGCCTAGAAAACAAAAGCATTGTTACCAACCCCCCTACTCTGTTGCATTGTTAAATTATACAAGCTCTATCTTAGAATAAACAGGGGTGGCAACATTTGTTGATGTCAACCTAAACTTTAGTAAGTACATATATTAAATTTGTCAGCTTCAAATTCACGTCTTTTGTCACATAGCACCATAATTTCCTTTTAAACATGTTTTAAGTGTTATTCCACACTTAGGAAAATTGAAAAAGACATTTAAGGAAAACGTATAAAAATTTGAACGCAGCGGGATTCGAACCCGCGCCTCCTGAATACCGTTCGCGCTCTCACCACTGTTCAAATTTTTATACGTTTTCTTTAAATGTGATAATTTCCTTTCCTCTCACATCTTAAGATATACAGAAATAACTCATTGATACTTTATACTGATCTCTTATTTCAAGCCACCTTGAAACGTAACACGAGCGGAACCCAATGCTACGGTTTACTTAGAAAGTATTTTAACTAGAAAAGTTTCACATAACTAAGGAAAGCTTCACGCTTTTTTCATAGCAGGGTAGTCGGAGAGAACCTAGTGTTAAGATATTCCGTTCTCCAAAAAGAAACATATCTAAAATTAAAAAAGACATTTAATAAGCGTATAAAAATTTGAACTTTGAAACTGAGCTCAGTGTAGAGAGCGCCTGAACGGTATTCAGGAGGCGCGGGTTCGAATCCCGCTGCGTTCAAATTTTTACACGCTTCCTAAATGTCTTTTTCAATTTTCGTAAGTGTGGAATAACACTTTAAAATTTAAAAATTAATTCATGATATGATATAAAGAGGTATTTTATATTTTAATTTAAATTATTATTTAATTAAAATTTATATACCTAGATATAAAGAAATCAGAGTAGAGACTGTTGTCAAGTGTGAGACCTTCGTGACATGATGGGATGACATTTGAGTGTAAACGTCATTGCTTGTGGATTTGATTCCTACTCAGAGGATTGGAAGATTACCATTCTTAATAAGTTAAGTTCCGCCACTTAACACGCAATGCCTCCGAATTTGGCGGAAAGTGGGGAACGGAGTGTTTTATCACTAGGTTCCCTCTGCCCTGCTGTGAGCGGGATACAGCGTGAAGCTGAAAAAAAAAAAAACATTCTTAATAATCAAGATAGAGTGTGGCGTTAAATTCCATCACTTCACATGAAAAATCTAAATTTTGTTCAGAAGTAAAGGAATAGAGAGTTCTGACACTAAGTGCTCTCTACCCGGCATATAATAAAAATTGTAAATAGAAAAAAAAAAATAAAAGCCAACTTCCATAACACTATAGAGCTTTCTGTTTATTATTTAAAAATGTATTCACACCGGAACCGTCGCTATCTGTACTGGGAATCGAATACGGAAACGTTATCGCGAATGGCAGGTGCAGTCAACTGAGTCTAACCGTCAATGTATGTGCATATTAAGCGACACAACATAGTAGTGTCGTTCGTACTAGTTTTTTATAGTATTGGACGCTTGTACAAGCTTCGGTTTAACATAACTTACAACTGTAGTAGTAAAATTGAATTTCATAAAACAAATTCACACGGGGTATTAAAATATAGCAGGCAGCATTAAAAATACCTTAATGTCAAGATACTAATTTTTCCACTTTCATCCTAAATTTAAAACATTGCTTGTTGAGTGTCGGAACTCAACGCCGCGCTTTGTCGTATATAAACTTTTAAATATTTTAAAGTGTTATTCTACACTTACGAAAATTTAAAAAGACATTTAGAAAAAGCGGTGAGAGCGCCTGGACGGTATGAGAGGCGCGGGTACGAATCCCGCGGCGTTCAAATATTTAATAAAATAATTAAAAGAAAGAGCAATTGTTGAGTCAGAGCAATGCCGGTTTAGCTAACTATTGTATCAAATAATAAAATTGTAATTTTTATATTTGAAAAGAGCAATTGTTGAGTTTCTGGCCGGTTATTCTCAGCAGAACTGCCTTCCGAGTCGCTAGTAGCTTTATGTACATTTGACGATTCAAAAGTGCTTACAAAAGTCTATTTGAATAAAGATATATCGAATTTGAATTTGAAATACATAAAGAGCATATAAAACACAAAAAACGGCAAGAAAATTCTATTAAAATAGTCATCTAGTACAATAATATGCATACATTTGAATTTACAATAATATATGTATGTACATTAAAATTTAAATTGAGATATTTAATATATGAACAAAAACTATAATTGCTTACGTATGTACGTACTTATATGTAATTACGGAGATCATTTATAGTTATGTTGATTTTATGTACCATACCAAGTTATAATTTAGTTTTTGCGATCAAGTACCGCGTTTCTTGGTTTTCCCAAACGCCAATAGATAGTATTGTGATTCCTTTTATAATTATCAGAATTATTTGCGAAACTTTATTTATACTTAAATCTGTAAACATTTAATATTTCCATTTTCTTCGCTGAGGCGCCGAGGTAAAAGCGCGGCGTTAAGTTCCGCCACTTAACACGCAATGCCTCCGAATTCGGCGGAAAGTGGGGAACGGAGTGTCTTAACACTAGGTTCCCTCTGCCTACCCTGCTGTGTGCGGGATACAACGTGAAGCTGTAAACAGTTAATTCATAATAATCAGTATATATCATCTATTTATTTATCCTTAAAGCAAAAACTTTGTACCTCTTTTTACGAGAGATTACGCGGACGGAGGAGTGTAAAATGTGGCATAAGTTGTAGTTTACATTGAGAAGGGCAGAATACTTATAATTAAAAAAAATACACAAAAATATAAGAAATTACAAAATAAATATACTACTATGTGTATGACTTTTGTATAAAGTGATATATCAAAATATGTAGAGGTTGCTTCTTGGCAACACGTCACGTAGTAAATAAACTTAATTTTATATTCAGTTTATTATAACAATATTTTGAATGGATCACACTGCAATACTTCAAAAATATAAAAAAAAAACTTATTTACCGTCGTCCAACAATATTAGCTGGTGGAAGTCAACTACACATATAATATCTAGAACAACAATAGAGCAAGCGTAGTGCTAGTTGGACATAGAGGTAAATTATTCACACAGCTTGTTTGGCGCCGGTGCATGTATTTTAGGAAGGTCTTGATTAATTTTCTCTTTTAAAGCTAAGGCTTTCTCTCCATTCAACCAACTGTCCTATATAAAATAGACATAGTAATGCCTATAACTACTGCAGAAGAAGGTTAAAACGATGAATGACTCATACACCCATCGACTCGGGTTATTACCAATTGTTTAGGACCATACAACTCCAGCTTAATATCCCAATATACAAAAAAAATAGAAAAATCCATAAAAAGGCATAAAACTTCCACGTTAACCCTTTTAAACCACAATTCGCTAACAAAAACGCTGGAAAATGTGAGTATACGAGAAACAAAACCTTGGGGAGTCATTAAGTTTCTAACGAAGAGTAATATTAGCTGCTTTTAAGCAGTGACCATAAGTCCTGATTACGCTCGTAACGGCCATCAGGGGCCGGAGCCCCACCTGCGCTATTAGATGACCATCAGGCTGGTTCAGACTGGGTACTTACATAATTTGAGAAGCTTATATAATGGTTATTTTAGCTAATACCTGGCTGGCTTTTCATGTTAAGTTTCATGTTGATATAGAGCCACTGCTTATGTAGAATGTACTTTTTCCCATTTAGCGGGGTAGTCAAGGAGAACAAGTGTGAAATCACTCCGTCGTCCACTTTCTGAATGAAATCAAGATATTTTCTTTGTCGAGTGGTGGAACTCAATGCCTCAAAATGAAAATTTAAATATAATCATTCTTCCGAGTAAGAATCGAACCCACAACCACAGACTGCCTCCATAAATATACTGAAACCATATAGGTTTGATTAGATACTACTGAAACCTTAATTTTTTGTGACAGTTTTTGTTCGAAATACTCGACGACAATTATCTCGTCTTCTTAAAACAATTGAAGAGCCCATTCTTCACGATTCTTCATTATTCACTTTCGGATTAACGTATGTTTGTCTACATATCCGATTACATTATATTTAGTTAAACCATAGATTGGCTACCATTATACTTTTTTTTTTTTTTTGTTTAGCTTCACTCTGTGTCCCGCACACAGCAGGGGAGGCAAAGGGAACCTAGTGTTATGGTACTCCGTTTCCCAATTTTCGCTAAATTCGGAGGCATTGCGTGTTAAGTGGTGGAACTTAACGCCGCGCTTTGCCTCAACACCAGAGCGAAGAAAATGGAAATATAAAATATTACCACTCCTTGAGTGGGAATCGAACCCACACCCCAGTCGTTTACAGTCACACACTTGTGCCACTGCGCCACAACTGGCCCCTATATACCATTATAGATTTTGAGTGTAAATCGTAAAATCCCATTTTTTCCTTTTAATACTTCCCTACTCTTACTAAATTTCAACTTTCAACACCCAGTAGTTCCGGCTGTACATTATCAGTCAGTACTTGTTAGTAAAAGTATTTATGAACATTAGATGAGTTAACAGGATCTGTAGAATACGTTTACCTCCATTTATTATTTTTTCTTATTAATATAATATTATATAGTAAATTATGTTTTTAGTTCACTAACGATGTAGCAATGTTAATTAAGCAAAGTATCTACGTAAATCGTTTTTCTTACAATAATTTATACCAGTTAGAGGCCATCGCTGTGCAGTGTGATAACGTTTTCGAATCGTATAGAACGTATAGAACGCGATGATTATGGGTTCGATTCGTTTTATGGAATAAAGGAGGCAAACGAGCAGAAGGCCCACCTGGTGTTAAGTGGTTACCTTCGCCCATAGACATCCACAACATTAGAGTTGTAGATGCGTTGCCAGCCTTAGGAATGTAGGACAGAAGGAGGGAGGAAGGATGGGAATGTTGGGGATAAGGAAAGCTGGCTTACATGCCATCGAACCGGAACACATCTTCAGATATTTAGCGGTTCGTCTTTGACATGATAGTGGTCGCGAGCCAGTCAGAGAACGAATCTCCTACCACCAAGCTACTGGGTTACCTGCCTTTTACGGGACGCTACCCAGCGGCGGAGGGGAATTGTATTCTTAACCCGTCCCCCCACGGGTAAAGATATTGACCATTAGTATTTTCATTTCGGCGGAATTTAACGCGGCGTTGAGTTCCGCCACTCAACACGCAATGCCTGGATTTAAGTGTTCTCTGTCTATCCTGCTATGCAGGAAAGAACGTGAGGATAAAGTTTATTTGTACTACTAAAGCTGACTGTAATTTTAACTTTAAAATTTGGGATTTAATATTTTGGATTTTACCATCATTTACGATTTAAACAATTCATTTTTAGCACAGAACATAAAAAATAATATATTTTTTTGTATTAAAGTAACTTTTTTATTAGAAATATTAAAATTTGCGTTTGCGACAAAAGCTACCATGTGCTTCACATAGTAAGACGTTGCTAGGCAACGAATATTTTACCTATCGACAGGGCAACTAGTGGAGGCCTAAATAACTTACCATCATGTTTTTTGTATGCCTCATAAAATATAGAATATGCTTAAAGCTGTCTAATTATTTCTCAATAAATTATTAGAAAACTAAACCAGTCGTGGCCCAGTGGCACAAGCGTGTGACTGTAAACGACTGGTTGTGGGTTCGATTCCCACTCGAGGAGTGGAAATTATATTTCCATTTTCTTCGCTCTGGTGTCGAGGAAAGCGCGGCGTTAAGTTCCGCCACTTAACACGCAAGCCTCCAAATTCGGCGGAAAGTGGGGAACGGAGTGTCTTAACACTAGGTTCCCTCTGCCTACCCTGCTGTGTGCGGGATACAGCGTGAAGCTAAAAAAAAAAAAAACTAACTTAGCTTCACTGTTATTTCCATACTGACTATGCGTCAGAGAGTACCTAGCATCAAGACACTCTGTTCTCCATTATTACTGTTCATACTATTAGAAAACAAGCATAAAAAATATTAAACAGGGCCAAGTGTCTGACAAACGTCAGTCAACAGTAATCGTCATTCGATAGGTACGCAGCTACGCACACTGATAGACCAAATATTTGACTTCACTTTATCAAGTTCACCTGGTGTAGAGGAGAACAGAAAATGTACCTCTAAGTTCAACTAACTTTATCCATATAAATTTTAAAATAATTTAATATATTTATGAAAAAAGAAAATTTTAAATTTATTAATACAGTTTTTTGAAGCTTCACACTATTCCCCGCATAGCAAGGCAGTCGATAAACTAGTGTTGAGACACTTCGTTCTGCCCTTTCCGTTCAAAATCGATTGCCTGTTGAGTGGTAAAAGCACTTTTTGTTAAATATCAGAGCGGTAAAATGAAATATTTTATTTATAATTATTTTCCCAAGTCACCAAGTTTGTGGCCAGTCGTGGCCCAGTGGCACAAGCGTGTGACTGTAAACGACTGGTTGTGGGCTCGATTCTCACTCGAGGTGTGGAAATATTAAATATTTCCATTTTCTTCGCTCTGGTGTCGAGATAAAAGCGCGGCGTTAAGTTCCGCCACTTAACACGCAATGCCTCCGAATTTGGCGTAAAGTGGGGAACGGAGTGTCTTAACACTAGGTTCCCTCTGCCTACCCTGCTGTGTGCGGGATATGGCGTGAAGATGAAAAAAAAAAACCCAAGTGAAAATCTATAACCAATTGCGATTACAGCTAAACTGACACTGCGCCACGATGGCTACCCAAATCAAATTAGAAATTATGTTCAAAAACTAAATTTCGTGACAACATGTTTAGAATCACTAGCCAAATATAATTTAGTTATGTATGCACCTATATTACTAGAATTATATCAGTGTTTCGTTCATCACGTTTCCAAGAAGGGGGGCCCATCAGCACGTCCCGGTGTTTGTGGAACGTATTAACTTTTAATTTATACCGTGTTTTGTATGAACACTTACACAGTCACGCGCTGTGTTCAACGCTTCGTATTAAACGTTAAGATGGTTGTGCGCCTTGCTTTAATAATAACCTGTGATGCTTAAAATAACTGGTAGTTTAGACGAAATATTTGAAATATCTATGTATCTACCTATATACATATAAATAAAGTGTCTGTTTGTAATAATATATAAGTATTTTTTGCTAAATTATGTAAAATAAAAAAAAACAACATTTTTATCTGTCTGTCTGTCTGTTCCAGCTGATATTTGGAACGGCTGGACAGATTTTGACAGGACTTTCACTGGTGGATAACTGATGTAAAAGAGCGTAACTTAGGCTACCTTTATTTTTTTTTGATAAATACCACGACGAAATCACGAACACCGGTAGTATATAGTATGTACACTATCATACATGTAGGTACACTAAAATATGAAAACCGTAGACATTTTAGCCAAAAAAATATATATTTAATATATAAAACGAAATGCACGCAACTGAACAAACACTATGGTGCAGATTAAAAACATCCCCCGAACGCGGCGTTATAATTTAAAATAAACTGCGCGTATCGAATCGACCAACTAAAAAGACCCCAACGCAGATTTCAATGTTTTACGACACTACCGCTTTAACGAGACCTCCCAGCCTCCCCGCAGTCGTTATCCGAGAGGATCTGCTAGGGGGGACGTGTAAAATGGCACAGTTCTAACTATAATGGACATGTTTTATACTCCCCACCATTAAGGCGCGCCCCGTGTATAAAACGCGTAATAGAATTTCAGTGATGACGACTGCCTCCCCTTACTGCCCATCTAACATTGTTAGCAGCGCGCATGCGTGGTGCCATCTGAACACCAACTGCCAAGTACTAAATCCCTGGGCGCTCGACTGCCTGGACCCCTACCCTTTGGGTGTATAAACATTAAATTGTTGTGCGAACTCACGTCTGGAGAACGCCGAATGGCATTTCATCATGGCTTCACAACTCAACTTATAGGATTGGAGAAAAAATCTATTTCTGTCGAGTTGGTCCAATTTTATTGACTGGAAGTCTATGAAAGTTCGTTTTAAACACTTTTTTCTCGTTTTTTAATTATATTTTCCAAATTTTACATCTGATTTTCAGTCAAAATCATGTTACACGAGCTAACGTTCCCATATCAAATTATAGTTATAGTAGACCTACCACATTTCAGGGCCAATTAATCCGTCAAAAGTATGCGCATATTTGGATCGGTCTTGAGAGACCTAAATACCGCTGTGGAGGCGATGTACAACGGTTTCTAATCTTGACAAAATGCCAAGTGCGGTAGATATTGACCAATCTTCGGGACAGGGGAGGCGCCAGCTCCCATTATTATCCAATTACTCCTTTGTAATGTGCCGCGAATTCAAATGAGGCAGGGAGAGCGGTCGATGACCCTATGGATTATGGACCCCACCCGCACGTTGGACATGTTAATATTTTTCGTGCATCGATTAGTTATTACCTATTTATAGGAAGTTTTTATGTGGAACAGGCCGGCGCAGTGGGCCAACGTTTGGGTGTAAACGCTATTGCTTTTGAGTTTGATTGCCATTCAAGGAAATGATTATGATACATACATATATATATTTCAATTAAGTTAAGTTCCGCCACTTAACACGCTATGCCTTAGAATTCGGCGGAAGGTGGAGAATGGAGTGTCTTAACACTAGGTTCCCTCTGCCTACCCTGCTGTGTGCGGGATACAGCGTGAAGCTAAAAGAAACATAAATTTATAAATGTATATACATATTTATATGTATATAACGGCATTCACATACCGTTTTGTCCGGACATTTATTTTATTGCAGTATTTATAGTAGTAGCATCTTAGCAATGTTAATAGTCAAACGTGTAAGAATTTGCACGCGTCGAATTTTGCATAGATACTAGGGTTCACTAGCTTCCTCAAATTCATCCATTTATTACATGACGGAATCCAACACCGCGTTTAGTTACGCTCAACTATATTCTACATATAATTTTAAATACGCTGTAATTGGAGATCTAATTAAATATTTTTGAACTGAGCGAAGCGAAGTTATTACTGGCCAAAAGTGTGTTTCGTTGTGGTTTAACTCTTCCTGGGTTATTTTAAGTAGCCCTCTGAAATTTGGCAGGGATATCGAGCAGTGTCTTGTGTGCTGTGAAGGCTTTTTGGTGACAATTGTAATTGTAGTTTTTGAATAAATGGTAATTAAATGGTCAAAAAGTGCCCATAGACTTACTAGGCTATGGAACGTTAAGTGTTATATTAGTTTTAAGTGTTTGTTTTTCAAATTTTCGTAACATGTAATAACGTTAAATATGTATTTCGCTCAGCTCTTCCCGCCATGAAAAGCAAAGAGGCGATTCCTAGTATTTTCTCCCTATTCAATTATACAAATACTCAAATTTAATACAACTTATACTCAAAAGTAATTTCATACTAGATATATAAGTATGTTTCAAGAACTTCTATATACGTTACCACTATCTTTACATATTTCAATAGCATATATAAGATAATTCCGTCTATGTATACAGTAGGATTGTAAACATCGATATGAATGTGTCGCGCGTAGGTGGTATAGCGCCTACAACGGAACGCCTGGAACGTACGTTATTGTCTCATTAATATCTAGGATATTTATTATGAAATTTTTAATTTTCTTTTGTAAGTTTCAATTGTCAACGTTAAGTTCCGCCTCTTAACACGCAATGCCTCCGAATTCGGTGGAAAGTGGGGAACGGAGTGTCTTACACTAGGTTCCCCCTGCCTACCCTGCTGGGTGGGGGATACAGCGTGAAGCTAAAAAAAAGTTTCAATTGTGTGATGAATGCGGAGCTTACCGCCGCGTATGGTTTTTTAAGCTTGTTTTAGATTTACCACAGGAGTAATTTAAAATCATTGTAAAAAATACTCACAACAACAAATCTGATTAGAGTCCAATGCCGGTTTAGCTAACTATTGTATCAAATATTAAAATTGTAATTTTTATATTTGAAAAGAGCAACTGCTGAGTTTCTGTCCGGCTCTTCTCAGCAGAACTGCCTTCCGAGTCGGTGGTAGCTTATGTACATTCGACGATTCAAAAGTGCTTACAAAAGTCTATTTGAATAAAGATATTTTGAATTTAAGAACGAGTAACTGATATTTAAGAATAGGTTTCCATAGGTTTTCTCCCGAATAGCAAGGTAAACAGGATTAGAGAAAAATTAAGAGACTCCGTTCTCCGCTTTAAAAAAAATATAATGTTGCGTTATAGAATGGCGAAATCGCTGAGTAGGAATTGAACCCATAACCGTCGTTTACAGTTAGTAACTGTCCCACTACGCCACAATAGCCTCGTTTTATTTTAAGTTATTTTTTTGTAGACTTATTAGTTCGTCGGTTAATTACGAGATAAATAATATTTATTTTGCTAGTATCTATATTTGTATAAAACATTGGAGTTTCATTATTTCTTTGTATGTCATGATTCATTTACTATTCGTCATATTATAGTGAAATATGCCTACATAGTCTTATCGATATTAATTTTTCCTTATAAAATTATACATTTCACACTTTTTCCCGCAAAGCAAGATAGACAGAAAGCACCTATAGTCATGACACTTTGCTCTCCTCTTTCCTAAAATCGAAACATTGAGTGTTAAGTGGCGGAACTCCACACCGTTCGTTGTCTTAAGTATCAGAACGGAAAAATGAAAGCAATTTAACCATTACATCGAATGGGAATCGAACCCACAACTAATCGCATTTGCAATCTGACTCCGGCCCACTGCACCACGATGGCTTCAACCTATATTTACCATAATAAGATAGCAAGATAGCGCGGCGCTTAGCGCTTAAAATATGAATGTGTTTGCAAGGTAATAACCTACTAAAACGCATGAACGCATGGCTCAGTGGTGATAGCGCCTGGACGGTATTCAGGAGGCGGGGATTCGAATCCCGCTGCGTTAAAATTTTTATACGTTTTCTAAATGCCTTATTCAATTTTCCTAAGTGTGGAATAACATTTTAAAAATGTTTAAAAGTAATATAACCTACTATTTTATAAAATAATATATGTCGTTCTTTCAATTTATTTAAAAGAGCAAAAAAGTTACCTGTGGTACTGACAATGCTGACATTTTTTTATTAACTAACGACACGATAGCGCTGCATTGCTTAAAGAGAGACATAGAAGAGCTCTTATTCTGTCAATTTTTTTGTAGCTTCACGCTGTATCCTGCACACAGTAAGGGTACCTAGTGTTATGAAACTCCGTTCCCCACATTCCGCTGAATTCGTAGGCATTGCGTGTTAAGTGGCGGAAATTAACGCCGCGCTATGCCTCTGATACCAAAGCGAAGGAAATAGAAATATTAAATATTTTCACTCCTCGAGTGGGAATTGAACTCACAACCAGTCGTTTACAGTCACACGTTCATGCCACCGCGCCACGACCGACCCCAATCGTATCAGATCATTAAATTAATCGACATTTAGAACTCGTACTGTGATTTTGAATATCGACAGGGAATCGATATCTCCACAGGCATATATAAGTATTCAATAATTGTTTGGTAGTTATGTTTAGTCATACTTATGTTTATGAACGTCGTGGGTTAAACAAGTTTGAGATTTCAAATCTGTTAAGTAAACGGAAAACGAGATTTTCGAGTTACACCTTCAGATATTGCGCAGTAAATCAGCTTCACACATGTCCACCACCTTGCAAGTTAATTAGAGATAACCTAACAAACCTATAACTTCTGGTACCTTAGATGAAGCGTGGCGTTAAGTTCCGCTTAACATGCAAAGTCTCGATTTCGGACGAAAAGTGGGGATGGAATTTCTTGACACTAGGTCCTCTCTGACTTCTCCGCCATGCGTCAAGAAGCGTAAGGCTGCTAACAAACTTATGAATTACTATTTTCTCTGTTCCATATTTTAATGATGGATCAGCAGCAGTTTTGGTTACCGCCATTTATCAAGTTATCTTCTAAAATAATGTGCCTTATCACAATGTTATTTTTTTAATAGATTTACTCTGCTTTCCGCAAAACAGGGACTTATAAATTTTTCGATTAAACTCGAGTTTGGAGTGTGGGAGAAAATTGTGTGCTGAATGTCGGATTTCAACGCCGCGCTTTGTCTTACGTACTAGATCGAACAAAGAAAATAATTAACATCGATTTTCTATATATTAAAAATATTCTATCTTCATATTAAACACAGTTTGTTGTGGGAACCTTTAAAAAAGTAAATAGATCAACGGACCAACGCCCTCGAGGTTTTTGCACGGATAAATGATAACATAGAATCTCAAGATTAGTTTTACATTAGATTGCTAATCGTTAAGTAAATTTTCCTCGTTATATAAGTAAATAATTTACTAGGTTCGTTTTCAGAAACCATTGTGACGTAATATCTGACCGTATCCGCGGGGGTTGTGGGTTTGATTCCCATGATTATATTTAATTTGTTTTCAATTTCTATTCTTATAGGACTAAACGCGGCGTTAAGTTACGCTACTCAACACGCTATGTCACTTATTGAGACGGAAAACGAAGTGTCTTGACTTTAGGTGCCGTACCTACGTTGCTACTGTGTTTCTTTTAAGATCCTTTTTTATCTGGCAATTAAAAATGACTAAATTCAGTAATATAAGTTAAACCCCTGTATAACAATGCATACATATATTCATTCTGTGCAAGATTTGTACTCCCTATAATCGATTCCAACACGACACCATTAAATATATAGGCTCAAAAGTTTCCGCAAAAAAACCATTTTGTATATAATTTATTAAAAATAAAAAACAAATCAATCATTGTAAAAATTCATTAAAAATTTTGATTGATTGACTAATATTAATGAAGTTTACTGGACATTCTCACGTCACGTCTGAAAGTCGATATTTAAAGCAAAAAAAAGAGTAATTCTGAATAGATCCCCTGCGGTCGGTCGTCGTACCACAGTAACGGCACCTTAGGTAATGGAAGCCTTGGAGCGCGTTTGGACGATATCGTGCTGATAATACGAGATATTTATAAAATGTAAATTGTTATAGGCCATTGTTAAGAAATGGTTATTCTTTACATATAACTATTAGACATGCAATGTATTTTAAACTAGAGGAATGTCACGGATTTATCTCCAGATTCTTCGTATATTTCAAGTATGTGGATAAGTTAACAGAATTATATATCATAAAGCAACTGCTGTTAGTAATTTTGTATATGAACATGAGTAAAAGAGAGTTTGTATGTCATGGGGAGGCCAAGCTGAGTCTCTTTGAAGAATTATTTGTAGCTCTCGATTATTTGTAGCTTCCGTTTTCATTTTTGTGTTTTTATATATTAAATAAAGAAAATCAATACCTTGTTGGCATACCAAAAAAATCAGATTTTGAAAATTGAAGAAAACGAAGCCAGCATTGTTATTTTTATTACGTAATAGACTCACGTAACAAAAATGAATATTTTTAATATACACATAGATATATTCAGACACTTCATCCGTGGTCCATTCTGCTCATTTTTTTATCTAATGTTTATGTTGTATTGTAACCTAAATAGGCTACAATAGGACATAAACATTATATAGAATAGGCTTGTTATTAATTAACCATGACATCCAATATTAAATCCCTAAAGAAATCCAACTTATTAATAGTACAAAAACATTAATTGACAACAAATAACAATAATATATCAATCAGAATACAGCATAGCCTTAGTAATGTTAATATTAAAACATGTCTCACCAGTACAGTTTACATCACATCCGTGTCGTGTAAACGAACGCCAAGGATATTTTCACACGACATCTGTCAACGGGATGTGAATCATGTGACCATTCAGAGGACTTGATACAACCTGATTGTTTAGTTATCGATTATATACTCGTTTCTCCTTCTGTCCTTGTCTATGTTTATTATAAGTTTTAGTTAAGAAAGTCAAATCATGTGTTTTAATAAGTATAATTTTTTTTTTTGTCAGCTTCATGCTATTTTTCTTATGCTGTAAGAAAGAATAGTCAAAGAGAATCTTGTGCTTAGACACTCTGTCCTCTTTTTTACTTGAGGTTCATGTATTATGGTTTGAGTGACAGAACTTAACGACTACTTTAACTCGCAGCTTAGTTAATTTAAATTTCAACAAAATGGCATACGAAAAATAAGTCATGTTGGTACGCTATAGGTACAGGGTATTAATCCTATTTGGACGTGATAGTACAAAGTGTGAAATCGGATTTCGCTAGGTACTCGAGATATATTAAACAATAATTATAGTACTGATTAATTAAATTACGTCGCGCAACGCGATGTATAACCTACTGGGAATTGTAGAGAAAAATATAAAAGAAAGAAGTACTTTTTAATAACTTTCTATCAATGTAATGTACAATTTTGCTACGCTATACCCTATGACCCATATCTTACTGTCTGATTATTGAAAATTTGCACATGTGTCCGGATTAGACCACAATATTTTGTAACATATATATATAACCAATATTTCCTTAGTAGAATTCTGATCTCCTTGCTAGGATGTTAGGATGATGAGAAAATATCTATTATGTTCGTTTTGAACTTATTTATTATTAAAATTTAAGATTAATACAATTATTAAAGTATTAATATAATATTATACCAATACAAATTTCAACTAAATATTTTTATGACTGAACTCGAAAATGTTTTTTTATATAAACATCCCCCGAGTGGAATCGAACCCACTACCATTGTATTTATATTAAACGCTGTCCCACTTCACCACAGAATATAATATAATCCATAAAAAAGATGTTTCATTGTACCGTCATTTGTTATTCATAATCAGGTTCAACTAAAAATAGTACATAAAACAGGTTTTTAAAATATATGCCCCGTGCCTTTGAGCTTGTGCCCAGAACAAAAAACACATGTGGTATCGAGAGTGGACAAAAAAAAACAAAATTATGCGAGTCGATACACTGATACATCTCATTTATGTTTAATTTATGAAAGGTGTAAAACTTGTTGTATGTTGTATATTTATTACTAGTTGTTGCTCGCGACTTCGTTCGTGTTGTAGGAATAAAGATATCTCTGCTTTTGTAGCAAAAAAATTGAGAATTGTCATATAAGCTTGCAAAAGCCTCAATGCGGCTCTGTTGAAAAATTCGTTCTTAACATTTAGTATCCATTAACTACCTCCCTGCCAAATTTCGTGTTTGTACGCCAAGAGTTTTATATAGCTATATTTCGTGATTTCACTCGACCTTTCAAGATATACATTATATAGATTTATTATGAAAGGCGTAAAACAGGTTACATATATTTATTATTATTATCACATTGATTTAATAATTAACTGGTCAGTGATACACGCTTTTTCTCGCATAGCAGGATTCTTCGCCTCTTTCTGCTTGAATTTGGGATATTATGTGTTGAATGGCGTAACTTAACGCCGGGCTTTGTATCTTTATTGAAAATTTAAACTTATGTGGGGAACGGAGTGTCTTAACACTAGATTCCCTCTGCCTACCCTGCTGCGTGCTCTATACAGCGTGAAGCTAAAAATAAAATGTATATATAGAACACCGTATTCTAAGCATGTCATACACAATTATTTTACTTACACATATGTATAACTAATATAAATAGTAATAAATATTAATCCCTGCTTTAAAGAAAAACTACCAAGCAACGTTTTTTATCCAAACGCTCATTTGTGCCTTGAACAAAACAGTACTACGTCTGAGAGTCAATATCGTCGAGACAGTGTATGTTCAACGAATTCTCGTCGCCTATTGTTTTGTAAACAATATGGAAATATGCTCATGCACATAGAAATTGCTTTAAGTAAGAAAAACTAATGACTTCTTGTGATCTTCACTGCTATTACGCTTCAGCTTCTGGTTTTATTCCGAATATTTGAATAGGCAGAGAGAATTTAGTGTTGAGACACTCTGTTCTTCGATTTTCAATGGAATTTGAGACATTATAGAATATAATATAGGAAGGGGGATCGAACAAATAATCATGGCGTTTACAGTTAGACGATGATCCACTGTGCCACGTTTGTCGCCAACTGCTATTATCGTTATTGTATTTATATGTGGTTGTTTGTAATCATATATTTTATAATCGGACTAAGTTATGAGTTCAATGCTAAGTTGAAGTTCTTAATTATGCAGACAAAACGCTTTGTCTAGTTCCACCGTTAAGAAAACAGAGTGTCTTAACACAATCTTCTCTCTGACTACCTTACCATGTGGCAAAAAGCATGAAGCTATTTTATACTGTTACATCATGGCCGTTTAAAAAACCTATCGACCTCGAATGTCTATTTACCGTTAGAATTTACTATGTATTTGTTCAAGACAAAACAATGTAGTAAAATTACGCTAGGTCTATTATTAAACCTTATGTGAACGATTGATACAATACACAAAAACGCCTACGTATTCAGCCATTGATTTTTGCCTACTCAATATTCAGGCTGTGTGCTTAATGGTCTTAAACATAAATGTATGAGAAAAATTGGAAAAAAAATAGAATAATAAATGACATTTAAAAAAATATGACGTATAATAATTAAAAAATATAAACTTAGTTAACTTTACAAGAGTTGAAAGATTTATTGTAATAATATTAGTTGTTATGTTAATTTAAAACTAGACGATACAATCTTAATTATCTGTACACCTGTAGGTATTTAAAATCTATTAAAATGAATAGTTAAATTTTATATTAGCAAATTAAACATTCTAAATATGTAACATTGATAATAAATTAAATTGTTAAATGGCCAAGAGTAAACGAAGAAGTATGCAAACTTGAAATTATATTACAGATTTGTACAAGGTTTTATATAATAAATAATAATTATAAAATAAATAAATTTTAATTATAATCATTTGCATAATAATATTAAATAAACAGAACGCGAATCCAGCAATATGTCTCGATTAACATAATCGATTTTAAAATACTAATTTATATGAAGCTTTAATGTACACATTGCTTTACCATTTGTATTTTGTACAATACAATGAACCCGTCGATAATGTTCATACACTTGTATTCTATTTACCCATTCCAACAACTTGTCTCAAAATAGAACGCTTTACAAATAGTTTTATTAGGCGTGCTATCCGTGCCGTAACGTTAGTTTTAAAATATTTTCATAGAATCTATTACTATAGCATAATACGAAATATTAATTATTACAATTCTGAAATAAAACAACATTAGTAGGACTACCATTTATGTTTATGAAAGAGATATGTGTATTTTGCAAGATTAAAGCATCACAGTCATTAGAACCACATTATATCAATATAAAAGTAAACATAATTTAAGCTTCATTTCAAGCACGAGCGTGCAATGTTTGTTTATCCAAGTGTACTAGAAATAAGAGCAAAATGAGTAAAACCTGCTAAAAAGTCGTTAAACAAAGGTAAAATGTAAAAACTTATTTTAAGTAACCACTTCCCGTCTAAATGAAAGCGCAATGACATTTTTATTTTTTTTATTGTGACAATAATTGCGAAGTCAATGACATAATCGTCAACGGACGTTTCCAAATGAAATATATTATCTGTCGCATCTGGCCCGCATACATATAAACACTCCCTTGCTTTTTGCGTGAAACAGTGTAAAGTAATAAATTGTCGTCCGGATATTATTTAGCATGTTAATGTAATGACTTTCGATCGGTTCAACCGCCATTTTGTATGCATACCTGTTTGATTAAAAAAGTGACAGCTGTCATGCGGGTGGAAAGTTTACTTTGATAAAGTTAAATGTTAGCACCTTAGCATACTTTGACACTTGACGGTTTATGTTATATTTTTCCTTATTTAATTAACATTGTTTAACTAAATTATATGAATATAATATTTACTTTCCAGTAGTCTTACTTTTAAAGGCAGTGTTACATTATTTTATTTTATTATAGAACTCATCGGAAAGAAACCGTATAAAATTATTAATAATTATTTTAAAATAATTATGAATTCCATAACTTATATGTCAGAAACACCATAGACAAATTTATTTCTTCCTTTAACAATTTTTCCCACAACGCTGCATGCAAAATAATATTTCCTTCACAAGATGCAAATTGTATGATAATGCTATTAATTGTAAGAGCGTGTTTTAAATTGGAAAGGTCCTGCATTAATTGCCTGTACTTTATTAAGAAACTGAATATTAACATAAAGAGTTAAATAAAGATATAATAATTAAAATTACTGATTTTTTAATTAGTTTAAAAAAACAAGGTATACAAGACGGTAAAATGTGAACGTTTAATTGAATTATTTAAGTAGGCAATATGTCTTGCGTCCCCTCTTACGTTGACATCCGTACAGGGAACAAAGTGCCCACGTGTGTAGTTAATAGATATCCGTCACCTGTGCAATGGCAGGTGCATAGCCACGCCTTATTCTATTAGATTTTAGCTTTTTTGCTCACTTTAGTAACTTTGTAATCTTGAATTATTATTAGTATTAGTAATAAATAATAATTGTCTTTTTTATTGTTATAGATGTGATAGAGATTACAGGGTTGTGTTTCCTTAAGGAAGATATTATATGAAGCGGAAAGACCTGACGCTTTGTACAAAATATTTTTTTTTATAAAATAACATAGATTATAACATTATATAACAGAAACTTATAACATTATATTTTAATGTAAGATTTTTTTTATAACTTTTCTTTTAAATATATGTTAATAATCTAATTATTAGGTCAGTATTTACCATCAAAAACAAAAATTTATTTTTTTAAATAAATACCAATCTTATGTTGATATTTTTAAGTATTTATTTAGACCATGGTACAATTAAATCTGCAATTACTAAAATCACGTTTTAATGGCACGCTCAAAATCATTAAATAAAGAGAAAAAAGGATATCCTTTTATGGACAACTCTACAACATATTGACACGAAAGCATATGACAATTATTGTTGAAATATATAATCATTTTTAATTATACAAGCTTTTATTTAACCTACCTTATTAGTATAAAAGTAGGTTAATGTGAATTTTAAACCAGTTATCCTCAACTGATTAAACGGTAATTTTTGTATTCATTATTTTAAATCCAATATGGCTGAATTAACAATTCCAATATGGCGATTTTATAATAAACGCTTGTGAAAAGAAAAACATAATTTCTTTGACAAATTATATATTGATGGCAGTATAAGATTATAAGGAAAGTAGGTTGATTATAGAATATGACATAGCTTAGAAAATAGTTTCTCTTTATGTAAAAGTGAAATGTTAGTAATGTTGGTTATACTGACACGCAGACTGTTAATGCAAATGGTCGTGGGTTCGATTTATTTTCAATTAGAGGACTGCTTATAATATATGTAAATAGTATTTTACCCCCGCTCTGATCTTACCAAAGCAAGGAAACTCAACGCAGCTTTTTACTGAGTTCCTCCCCTCAATGCGTAATTCGAGTCATTACGCAGGCGGGAAACTGAACGGAGTGTCTTCATATGAGGTTCTGTGACTACCTTGCTATGTGAGAAAACAAGTGAAGCTGTTAATATTGACATTTTGTGATAATAGGCAAATTGATAATACTCTTTTTTAAGTCATTAATTAATAATATATATTTATAAATACTTAATAGTACTGTTAAGAGAGAGAGAGAGAGATTTTAAAAAAATATATTTATATTTCTGTATATCGAAAAATGCCACTAAGTAATTGTTATTACTTTAAAGTACCTTCGTAATTATGTGACTATATTTTATATTGCTCTGAAACTTAACCAAAACTGTAAGTAGAATAAAACTGTGATTAGAAAATATACCTAGATATAGAATAGTCATTGATGATGTTAATATATCAATAACTGTTTTATTACTCATAAAAATTCTATAACGTAAATAATATATCAAAATCGTCTTCCTTATCATTAGATTATGATTTATGACAGATTATATATAATGTGTATTTTGTTGCTTGACAAGAACAAAGGCACATCACTAGCCATCATTAATATTTCCAATGTAGTATATAGCCTAATGTATCTATTCATAGATGTCCAATGTCCTCATATATTAATGAAACTAACTACAATTACGTAAAAGACAAGTCTTGCGAAATGTCTACGGTTAAGGTCACAAAAATGTAACATTGACTTGACGTGCACACAGTGACGCGTAGACGGCACGCACACCAGCGCACCGCGGACTGTGACGACGCGGTGACGTCACGCCGACACGAACACACCCACACACGCGCCCCCGTGACGTGGACACGCACACAGCCGCGCCGTCTATCTGCACTTGTGTAACGTAAACAAAGTGACGTCGCGACGTGACGCACACTAGCGCAGCGCACACAGTGATGAATGTAAACAAACCGGTTGAATCGACTCACACTGCGAACTCGAAAGTGGGCCATCTGATTTCAAATTAGCTAATATTACGATATTGTTTATGTTTTCATTTTGTATTAGAAGTACAGGAACGTATCCGTGTAATAACTAATTTTAGTTGTGTATAGAATTCAATGGTAGATTGCGGTAGGTTTCAAGGTTGTTATGGCAAAAAATATAATGGATATGTTACACACAGTCGCTATAACCAATCAATGGCCTAATAAAAAGTTTTAGTTCAACTATTTAAAAGCAAGGTTCATTTTTTATTAGCACAAGACAAATAAACCGCCATAACTAAACCTCAACAAGGCCAACATTTATAATGGACAGTAAGACCATAGATAATAAATAAAATGGCATAAAAATTAAAATTCAAGCACAGAATAAATAACGCGGCTGAATATGAAACAAGTAGAGTCGTAAATAAAACTGAATAGCGCGAACCCACGCATACTGTTATTGCATGCAAATTTATTACGTTTACCCAAAAATTACCGGTTTTCAACGTTTATGTTGCGCAGAATTTTATATTCAAATACAAATGTATATGATAATTAAATAACTCCACAATGAACGAACATCTCCAAAATTATCAAAACAAATTTATGATAGATATTATTTTAATCTTATATGAACTGCTGAAATGAGATCATTCCAAAAATTTAAATTTAATATTTTATTATATTTTGTAAGAAGTCGTTGTCCTCTCTATTGCTTATTATTAAAAAGAATATACAAACTGTTCTTAGTCATGTATGTGTAGGTATTTTTATAAATATTAAATTAAATAAAATATATCGTCATTGAGTAGATTATACTGATTTTGCTTGTAATTCGATTGTATTAAAAACCAGAATTTATTATACAGAACTAGGATAAAAACTGATTTCTCGATTTTATTATTATTTTCTATTTCGAGTTAACTTTAAAACTACAACACTTACTATATCCCAACACTACCAAACACTATTTTAGTATATTAAATAGTCTATATTTAATTGAAATCTCTATATCTCTTTCGTTTTAGGCCTTAATTCTTCTCTGATGTTAAACAAACTAAGCCCAGCCTACGCAAATAAAGCCGCGGGCAGAAATTAGATGTTATCCGTCCAACGCACTTTGAATCGTGTATCGTTAAATCGATTTCACCCAAACCTGCCTATTAAGTGTGAAATATGGTATTTCTTAAGCCAAATAACGTGAAAGTTGCTTTATTTAAATAATGATTAGTATATCTCCAACAACTTTCTAATGCCTAACGCAAAATATTGGACTGATTGGACAAATTATACATAATTTCATAAGAAATTCCTTTAGAATCCTCATAAAAGGAAAGACAATGAAGGCAGTGATGGATGATTGAGATTTTTAACGCGAAGTGAATAAATTGGAAATATTAAATTATTTTCTTTTGCTGAACACGAAACAAAAAATTTTGTGGTAAAACCCAATGGTCATAAGCAATCAGGACGATAGAGTTCTATATAAAAGCAATCAAATATCGCCCGCTTTGCAACTATCATTGTACCGCTGGGTTTTAGTGGATATTACGATTTTTAGTACAGCAGAGATAAACTTTTATCAAAGAACTGAACTGAGTAGTTGAGTTGTTACTGAGATTCTGTGCTTATTATTTTGAACTATATAAAAGATAGGCAAACTATATATAAGATTAATTACTGGATAAATAAAGGCCATACTCACAGACGTTTATTAGTATTAAAATTCTATAATCTCTAATCTAGTGGGATTCGTAAGAAAGAACATGGAGTCGAGACACTGTTGCATTAAGTTATGTCGATATATTCATTGGCAGCATGTTCTTATCTTATAATAATATATTATAGGCTTAAAAAATATATATCTATATTTTTATCTGAATACTTGGAAACCAGACCTCTCCAGCTTAGAGAGGAAAGTTGAGTACCTACATGAAGTTTTAAAAAGCCATAAGCAATGCCAGACTGACGCCATGAGCTCCGCCATAACGATTTCCTTGCATTATTTACACCCTAATTCGCAACGTTGGTACATTTCTATTATGCTATACATTAAAATTTTATCAAACGTATGTTTGTTTCACGTAGTCATAAGCCATGTGACTCTTAAATTATTACTGTAAATCGATCGAAAACGGTTAAGTTTAAAAATTTAAAACGCGGCAATGTGGGGTCGAGGGTGGATCTGGTAACTACTCGATACCTTTGAAATTTTTATCAACTTTGACTATTATAAATTAATGGATCCGGCTCTCCAATTGCGAAATATATATGTATGTATGTATGTATAGCTTTGTTTGATGCTGTACATAGTTATATATTTATATATTTTTATATTATATTGATTTAATTTTTTTGGTGATACGTGACACATAGAGTAGTTACTATTTATTAATATAACAGGAAAGTGTTAAAGTGTAGTTGTTGTTATTGTTGTTTTTCTAGATATTTTACACGTCTGGTGACTCAAAAACAGTGTTGGGGAGAGTTTGTTAACACTTGGTAATGTTGAGATAAGATAGATGATTCTATTTTAATTCAAATTGTAGAATATTTTTGAAGGCAGAGTCTATGATCACATTTTAAATGTAACTAATATATTGCCAGTAACATAATGTAATGTGACGTTTCGACAAAAAAAAAGTACATCACTAGCGCTTGCCGTATTTTTTCACCTCCCTCAAGATGCTGAACTTATCTAATTTAAGGGTTGTAAATAACTATAATATATAACATTACACTGTATTAAGTATTAAATTAGAGCTAAAATCTAGAACACTTGTCATCATATGAAAGCATTCGCGATTTTCATCTCATTTAAAGAATGAGGGCACTTTGGTTACTTTTTGTTTGGCGTAAAGTAGAGCGCACAATTTAATATCATACATTTTTTACTGTTAAACAGTTTTATAAGTTTAAATTTGCACTAGATTTTGAGATCTATTCAAACTTATATAAAAATAGGAATAATAGTACTGTGAAATGAGGTTTGACTAACTAAGAAAATGATGTTCAACCTTTTTTAAAATACGTCATACTTCAAAATTTGAGGATGACAGATAGTTACTAGTTAAAAACGTTCATTCTTAATTTGCTCAGATATTTGAGAGTAATTGTGTACTCTTATGGTGTTTTTTTATTTCATTTAGTACGTTTTATAACAAAATATAGCTTCGAAAAATATAAATACTTGCTATTAGCACTTCCATTGCCTTATTGCATTTTCTCTAGATTTAGATTAAATATGGTTGTTACGTACTTTTAATAAAGTAAAAGCAAAAAAACAAAAGTAAAAATAATACAATTCGGTTTCAATTATTTTGCTGGCTGCTTGTGTGTAAATTGTCAGGCAAATCGGATGATATAAAGTGGTAGTAGGCATCGCTCCCAAAGCCCTTCTTTCCCTTTGACTCTCTGAATTGACACGCAAATTTGTATACCCGTGGGGGGACGGGTTAAGAATACAATTCCCCCCCACCGCTGGGTAGCGTCCCGTAAAAGGCGGGTTCTCCGACTGGCTCGCGACCACTATCGTGTCAAAGACGAACCGCCAAACATCTGATGATGTGTTCCGGTTCGATGGCATGTAAGCCAGCTTTCCCTATTCCCACCATTCCCATCCTTCCTCCTTCCTTCTGTCCTACATCCATGAGGCTGGCAACGTATCCATAACTCTAATGTTACGGATGTCTATGGGCGAAGGTAACCACTTAAGTCCAGGTGGGCCTTCTGCTCGTTTGCTTCCCTAATTCGATAAAAAAAAATTGTAAAATTATATCTTGTTTTTATCAATTAATATTCTTCGTGTCTTCTCATACAACGTGTTATTAGCGAAGGGACTTGTTCTCAACTGACACATGTAAAGCCGCATAATTAAATAACTAAACTAAAATTAAAATTACACTAGACTAGACTATAAGAAAATTAAACATATCTTTTATACTAAGTAGATTTATTACGTAGCTACAGTTCAAAAGCGGGGTCAAGGTGCTACGTAAATATTTCCTGTCACTTTGTTTGTTTTTTTTAATAAAATTAACAAATATTCATAATTTGACGCCATTGTCGCGTAAATGACAAATATTTATATTTCCATAGAGGTTTCATTAAAAATATATACGTGCTTCGAATGTGGCGTTTGATTTATATGCAGATTCAAATTGAATTACTTGTGTTATATATAATGTAATTTTGTCACTAGTTTTGTGTTATATAAAAGAGTTTTATTTATATTGATTTGAAATACACGTATATAAGATTTTAAATATGTCGATAAGTTCAGAGAACAGAGGTCAGATACTAAGTTTTCTCTGACTACTCTGCTTTTGGGAATAAAGATGAAGTGAAATAGCTGAAGCCGACGACAAATAACAAAGAATACTAAGAATGCTAATATAACTAAGTAATAGAAAAATACGAATAACTAAGCTGTTAGTTATAGACTTTGTGATCATATATGAGTAAAATACATAATTATATTTAAGTTGTTATTTATTATTTTTTATTTAGAAAGAAAAATGTAGAGGAAACTGAAGTTTCTTAACAATAGTAACTCTCTGCCAACCGCAGCGCCATTCTTTCTATTCTTTTTTTTAGCTTCACGCTGTATCCCGCACACAGCAGGCTAGACAGAGGTAACCTAGTGTTAAGACACTCCGTTCCCTACTTTCTGCCGAATTCGGAGGCATTGCGTGTTAAGCGGCAGAACTTAAAGCCGCGCTTTACCTCGGTACCGGAGCGAAGAAAATGGAAATATTAAATATTTTCACTCCTCAAGTGGGAATCGGACCCACAACCAGTCATTTACAGTCACACGCTTGTACCACTGGGCCACGACTGGCCAGATCTTTGGTCTATTTTTTTACCAACAATTAGTTAAATTAATATAAACTTAGGATTTAATTCATATATCATTAAAAAAGGACTAGAATAAATAATATACAGAACTGACAAACGTCTCATATCAAATACACACATAACGTCATGTCGATTATTATCTGTACTGTCATTGACGTTCGTCGTTCAATCAAAGCGTTTAATTAGCGAGAATGTCACGTTTCGTATTAAAATATTATGAATTTTAAACGAATTGTTTTATTTGTATTACTTTTGTGTTACGTAAATGTTATGTTGAAGTAATATCTAGGAGGAAAATGCTAATTCTTTGATTTTTTTAATATAATGTTAGAGACAATGAGGCCATCATAGAGCAGTTGGACAACTACTGGCGGCAAACGCAAGTGGTTGAGGGTTCAATCCTTTCTAGAGGAATAATTATATTTAAGTTATTTTCAATTCTTCGCTTTAATAAGACAGCGCAATATTAAGTTCGCCATTGAACACACAATGTCTGGAATTTAAAAGAAAAACGGAGGATAGAGTGTCTTGATACTAGGGTTATCCCTAACCCTATACTTAAAAAAAGTATATCCTGCTATACTTAGAAAAAGAATGGTACTTTATAATAATATATACGTAGATTTTACATCGGTGACAACCAATCAAATAAGTTATTAAGAAACAACTAACGTTCAATATGGCTTTATCACGCCCAATAACTCCTTTTATTGAAAACTAACAATACTATAAACCAAATATGTTTAAAAAACACTAACAATGGTTAATTACAAACGAAATGAAACACATACCTACATTCTTGACAACATTTTTTATATTTTAACAGCTGGTTAAAGTAACACTAATCAGAGCATTATCAAGAAGCGATCCGATCTTTGCGAACCGTCGTTATATAAGTAATAGTAATTTAAACCCTAATTCAAGAAAATAAGGTTGAAATTAGTTTTGTTAAATTTTTATATATTCAGCTGCGTCGAACGTGCCCAAGCGATAACGAATCGCAATAAAATCGCAAAGGCAGCTGGACTAACGTTCTTTTTTTACCATCAAAAAAGGTTTTGAATACTATATACTTTTTGGTTCTATTTTGTAAGTACGTGATGAAATTACCTGTTAAGTAGATTTAGTAAGTAGTAACTTAAGTTTATTTAAACTACGGCCTAGAATTCATACTATTGTGTGTCATAGTCTCTCTATTTAAACAAAACCACAGGCACCACAGGCTTTTTAAGAAAAAAATAACTAACTTTTTTTTGTCTAAAAAGACACAAATAAGAACACGTACTATACATTCTATTATTGTGGCTTATTTTTTTTAAAGTAGTTATTTGTATGTTTGACTCTAGTGTAACATTTTCAAGCCTAAAATTAAGTATTACGGAATAAATGAAAATTATAAATATATTTTAGCTTCAGAACTATGAATTACATATAAATGTAAGTACGTACTAAAAACTTTCAAGGAAATATCGAAAAATTTTTGGTTCCCATCCAATAATATCCTCTTCAAAACCCGTATTCCGAAACTACATTCATTTAAAACCATTAAACTTAACTCAGCCGTAACAAAAGTTGCACAAACACAGAAGCTAAATCAAACGTAGTACCATTCTTTGAACGCTTGTTATTAATGCGAACAATGGTAGTTTGAAACCACTAATCGGTTCAAAATGGTGAACGTTCAATTTCGATAGCTTGAAAAACTGTTAATTCCAACTTTTAGGTAAAAAATGGGCTGATTTCAAATATTGGATTTTTTTCCTTTCATGGAAATTTCTGAATAGAATATTTAACGATGTGACATTCATAAATTTCCATTCGTTTAATGATCTGTAGATTAATAGTTAGTAGACTAACTAGATTAAATGACTAGTCTTAGAAATGTATGTATGAAAAAGGTATTTAGAAAACGTATAAAAATTTATTACAACTTATTTTCGTTGTTAGCGTAGCAAAGCGTATAAGAATTTCGACGCAGTGTGTAGTAGAACGCATGACTCGTGGTGAGAGTGCCTGGACGATATTCAGGATGCGCGGGTTCGAATCCCGCTTCGTTCAGATTTTTATACGTTCTCTAAATTACTTTTTCAATTTTCCTAAGTGTGGAATAAAACTTTAAAAATGCTTAAATGTGTGAATGCTTATCAATACACGTATCAGTATTCCTACAAATGTTCCAACGAAAAAAGACATAATAAAAAAAAACATTAGAAACTTAATTACAAAAATTATGTAAAGGTGTGACAAATGAAGGTAGTTCAATAATTATTATAATAAAGAGATAATAGTAATAGAATAAAAAGGTTAATTGAATTGTTATTGTTCAATGAAAGAATTAATGCAAACCTTTGCCATTATTTAATGTTTATTGCTTAATCATAAATAAAAAATTACAGTATGACAGCTGCGTTTAGAAACATCAATTAGCGATTAACGAAATTTAAATAAATACCTCATAGTAATGTTATTAAGAGAAAAAAATATTTAACCATGTTAAATTATGCAAGTTTATATACATATATACCTACTATTAAAATGTTCATAAATATACCAAGTCACTTTTACGCTTATGGTAAAACTTTTTGACATGGAACAGTGCTGTATGCGTATTATAAAAATATTATATTATTAATCATGACTTGATAATTATTAAATCATGTTTAGTTAAAGAATATTATTTACACAATAAACTTGAATACAAACAAGGCTGCATGTTAAATTTAAATACAAGATGGCGTTCGTACTTGTCATTTAATTATAAACATTTATTTTAAATAATTTATTAGTTTATTTATTGCTTTATATTGTTATTCTGATAATGATGTAAGAATGAAAAGTGTTAAATAATTTTAAAATAAAAATAAAATAACTCGAAACATAAACAAATGACTGCAGCATTGAGATCAGCGCCATTTTTAAATTATTTACACTACTGTAATATAGTAAAATTTTATTAGAAATAATTCGTGACATGTGCCAACTGCCAAGTGCCATATAAAATATAATGGTTCTAAATAATTTCGCTGTCCCCAAACATTTGCGCCCAACTTTAGAACTCAATAACAGGATACAAGCATGATTGGCTCATAATTTTTAGTATGCGTCGTTAAGTCTTGAATTGTAGACGACTATTTTGTAAACTGCTGCATTTTTACGACATATTTACTAAATATGTATTTTATAATTGGATATTCGCTTTTGTTATGGTAAACTCAAACGCTTTATGTAGGTTTAGCATGCGGTTTTGTATGTTATTTTAATGTGAGATATGAATTTAAGGAAAAATCAATTCTGACGAAAATGTTTGGCTGGAGGAAAGACCTGAGGGAAAGTTTATGTTTAAAATATTTCCCTTTCTGTTTGGGTAGAGAAACCTACTAGGGTTTAACATGTTTCACGCTTAATATGACTGAAATAGCTTAAATTAGAGAACATAGTGTCTAATGCCTAGGTTACGAAAATGTTAATATCTTAAATTAACATATTGCTCACTTTTTTTCATTTACGATTTACTTGACAGATATATTTTTGTTCACGATGTGGCATAGAATAAAAAATCACGATGATTGAATTGTAAATCATAAAATAACGTATTTTCTCTCGTTCGTCTTTATAATTAATAATGAAAAATGATCTATATGTATTAGATATAAAAACAATCCTATGAAAACGATATCTGATTAATATCAATATTTAATATCGATTTGAAATGTTTTTTATTGTTCTAACAATCAGCTGAACTCGACTATTGAGTATTGTGTGTGGAAATTCTTGAGCAACATACAAGTAAGTTTTTATAATCAGCATTGTAATCGAGTTAAGTCGATATCGATCGTTGTAATTAAATAACTAGTACCTAACTACTGCAAAATCAAGACGTATAAAATTGAGTAATAAAAACATTAATTATAAAATACACCATCGAGGCGCAGTTGGTGTGTGAAAAAAAACATTTAGGTTGAAATTCTACTTAGGGGCTATACTATACTATGAGTGTTTCTATAGTTACTTTAGGAAATACGCGGGGTTGAGTTACGCTATCCAATTTACAATCCATACTTATATTATAAATGCGAAAGTCTATGTGTTTGTCTGTCATGCTTTCACGGCTAACATACCGGTCCGATTTGGGTGAAATCTAGAATGAAAGTAGTAAAAGTGACTGGGTCTAACATAGGCTACTTATTTTTTCAAAAATTAACCCCTAATGGGTTGAAATCGGAGATGAAAATTTATATGAAAATGCTAAACCGCTAAACCAATTGTTATGAATTTTGTCATAAATATAGTTGATAATTAAGCTTAAACATAGGCTACTTTATTTTTAAAAAATGCGCCCCCGAGGGTTGCGAAATAGTTGATGCGGCGAAGCAGTTATTTTAATTTGTGAATACAGAAAGAAAAATCAAATATAACTCAGTAAATAATATATCGGCCATTCAGTCAGCTTATAGCGTCCTTCTGTAAACCAGACTTGTTGTGGGTTCTTTTACCATTTTGTGATATGATTATACATAACGCTTTCATTCCTTCTCTTTAGCAAGACAAAGTTTTATATTAAATTTGATCTTTAACTCGAAATGTTTTGATTTCGGACTGAAAGTGTCTTGACCCTTGACACTAAGTTCTCCCTGGCCCTGCTACGTGGGAAAAGGCGTGAAGTTGCCTTTAAATACTATTACGTTATAAATAAAAGGCGTCCCATGAATTTTACGCAATCGTAATCGTGTTTCACAGTCTACATTTTTTACGTTGCTTCATAATCTGTTTTTTTTTTAATCGTGCAGTGAAAACGACCTTTAAAAGATACAATTGATTATATTGTTACTAAAGTATAATGTTGTAGAATTAGAGCGTGGATTCAAGATTTCGATTATGTTGTAAATCCCAAAGTTAGGTTTTTATATTTTATTTAGTTCATATTGTGTTTGTTATATATGTTTGTTAAATAAAGAAAAATGCCTTTGTTTATTGTAAACAGTCAAAGAAAACATAGTGTCAAGGCATTTTCTATATTCCGTTAGAAATCTAGATATTTTGTTCAAAATGGCGGATAAAATGCCGCGTTTTGTTTTACTAGAGCAAAAAAGTGAAAACGAAAGATAATAAAATTAATGGGCAAAGACTAATATTTGTTTTCTCTTCTTCCAGGTTTTCACCTCAGTGGAGTGGTGCGTGCTCCGGCCGCGGTGCCGCCATGCTCCGAACCTGAAAGGTTATACAGGGTTACAGTCTCATTTGACAGGTAAATATAAATCAATTATTGATTTACATTTAAACTTAAGAAAATGTTAATCTTATACGCATTTCATTGTAACTCTGTTACAAATTAAAAAGCATGAAAAATGGACGTTTTGCTCCACTTTTTCTGTTTTTTGACAGGTTGTGAATTGGCATTGGCACAAGTAGACGCAAAAAAAAAAAAAAAATTGTGAAAAAAGAGACGAATCGAACACTTTATATAGTATTGAGAGATGAATTGATTTGAAATTATGAAATGCAAAGTTGAAATTAATGCTTTATTATCAGTAGATTAACCAAAGATGCAGACAATTGTTTTTTTTTATTTTTTTATTTCGCAGTACCTCTGACGTTATCAGAGACCTTCTTAGAGACATTAGTGTATCTTCAGAGACATTAGTGTATGTTATGTGTAGACAAAAATTACAAAGTCAGGCTTACTTTTTAATCTTTACTTATATTGTTGTGTCAGTGGATAAGTATCAACGTTTTAAAGATTTGAAAGTACAAAATGATTGTTCTTTACAAATTAACCACAGGCTTATAAAATGCAAAATTCTTAATCAAACCTTTTTCATTTAATTAAGAGGAAAGATCAATAATCCTTTCGAATTGTACAACGTACAAGAAATACAAAATAAAGCATTACAAAAATAGATTTCAATTTACGCCTCTACGATTGCATTGAGTTTAACCCCAAAATATTTCTTTAAATAATCGACCTTACGACACTTTCACGAACAGAAATAACAAAGCGAAGAAATTTAAAACCTCGTTACAATTGTAAAAACGGGATGAAATATAAAAAGACCAGTAAAGGCGTCTACCTGAGCCCTTTGTGCGAAGTGTCACTTTAAACAAATTGCTTACCAGACGATATTACGACGATATTGAGTATCGTATTTATAGGTCTAGTGTAACCAAGAAAAAATAAATTACAGGGGATTGTCGAAAACGCAAAGACTTCATTGTTGAAAGGTTTACCAATTCTTAAAGAATTTTGTTGTTCAATGGAGATACTTTTGAGAAGTACGTAGATAATATATTCAGCTTGGAAGTATAAAGATAAACTTAAAAAGTTTTTATTTAGCTTTTCTAGATAAATAAAACTTATTTTAGTGAAATCTTAAATATGGACGACATTTTTCCTTCATTGAGTTCGTATATATATTTACTCAATTTGTATACATTAAACGTTACATTTTTTCTTTTAGTTATACACTTTGACCCGCGTTCTTAGTCAGAGAGAATTCATTGTCAAGACATTTCGTTCCCCACGTTTATCCTGAATATGAGACATTACGTGTTCAATTTGTCTTATAACCATAGCAGAGAAATGAAAATAATTTAAATTTAATCATATTAAGTGAAAACCGAGCCCACAATTGCGTATACAGTGAGATTGACACTCATAATACCACGATGGCCTATATAACTATAACCACAAATAACAAAGATAAAAACACAGATTCCTCTAACAATAATAATAAAGAAGCAATCTTCTCTTCTAGGTGTAAGATAACAGGCGTGACATGCAGCTGCGAGGCGCGAGACATATTCTGGTGCCAACACGTGGTGGCTCTCGCCCTGTACCGCATACGGAATGCGGACTCGGTGCGATTACGTGTACCTATATCAGGTAAAATTTACTTTTATTTACCTATATGTTAGCAATAAAGTTTTTTTAGGATTATAAATAGATTGTAGCTGTTTGTTTGTTTTGTTGTAATATTTTACCTAACTTTTTAAACGAATCTTTCTGCAATTCTTCAACTTTTTGTTGACAATAAAAGTTCAGTGTATTCTAAACAAAAAAAATACAAAAATCAACAAAAATGACTTAAAAATAAACGAAAAATTAAGTAAGTTAATATAGACATAATTAATGCTAATATAAATAGGTTAAATTAAGTTTTTTTAAAGGATTATAGCTGTTTGTTTGTTTAGTTGCAAAATTTTAACTAATATTTTAAACTTATTTTTTGTAATTTTCGCAAGTTTATATTGATAATAAAAGAAGTGTATTCTTATGTATTTTAAGGAAATTGGTCAGAGAAATAAAGGCTATTTACTTTTATTTACCTATATTTACCTAGTAGCTACCCTTAAATTCGTTTGTGCGGACTTGGTTACCCTTCCCACTAAAATACTCATCACGCTGAACAGCTTATCAAAAATAAGTCGCAATTACTTTATATTTTATAGTATATGTGGTCTATTAAGATCCGATATCAGGTGTTCCACTTTTCCAAATCAATTGTACCCTTAGTACTGCTTTACCTTAAGTTAAGGATAAGCTATACAACAGAAAAGATTCATTGAAATCCCTCCAGTAGTTCCAAAGATGTGTTCAAAACGTTTGTTTTTAGTTTCTTTATTGTAAAGATGTAGTATCTATTCTATTTTTCATTCATTTAACAGAGACTTTAGTGTAAAGACACTCTGCTTATATTTTTTTGATTATGTTAAAGAAAGAAAGCGCATCGAATGATGGATCAAAGCGCCACACCTACTTAAATGTTAAAAAGGTTATATAAAAAAGAAGTTCTCTGTTAGTAGGTGATCTATGCTAACCTCATATGATGCGGGACATGCATAAATGTAAAGGGAATATACACATTAATACTAAGAATTATTTAAAAACGATTGTATCTTAAACCTTAAACTTTAATTAACCTATTTGAAAGCACTGTTTTTTATTAGTAAAAATATTAAACATAACAACAGAATGAGGGGCCAGCCGTGGCGCAGTGGCACGAACGTGTGACTGTTAAGGACTGGTTGTGGGTGCGATTCCCACTCGAGGAGTGGAAATATTTAGTATTTCCATTTTTTTGCTCTTGTATCAGAGGTAAAACGCGGCGTTAAGTTCCGCCACTTAACACGCAACGCATTCGAATTCGGCGGAAAGTGGGGAACGGAGTATCTTAATTCTAGGTTCCCTCTGCCTACCCTGCTGTGTGCGGGATACAGCGTGAAGCTAAAAAATAATAATATTCAAAATTGATCTCTTCTATAAGAAAATTCTAAAAATGTACGGCGAGACATTTAATATTTCACGATAGTTCAGTGCTTTACCTCTTGTAGCCTCAACGCCTCGATCAATCATAATGAAATTTAGCACGCACGTAGCTTATTTATGGTATGGAGCCGTCTACGTTTATCCTGCTTCGTATACAATATTGTGTCTGTATTTCATTTTCTTTAATATTAACCTTAAAATTGAACTCAGAAACTTATATTAACGTTTAATTGGCTTTAAATATACATCTACCAGCCAGTCGCGAGGATAGTTAGCAGGCCAGTCGAGTCGTGGCGCAGTGGCACAAGCGTGTGACTGTATACGACTGGTTGTGGGTTCGATTCCCACTCGAGGAGTGGAAATATTTTCATTTTCTTCGCTCTGTTGCCGAGGCAAAGCGCAGCGTTAAGTTCGGCCACTTAACACGCAATGCCTCCGTATTCGGCGGAAAATGGGGAAGGGAGTGTCTTAACACTAGGTTCCCCCTGCCTACCCTGCTGTGTGCGGGATACAGCGTGAAGCTAAAAAAATAATAATACCTGAATACTCAACAGAAAATATTTATTTTAAATTCAACTAATATTAAATTAAATTTAGAGCCAGTCGTGGCGCAGAGGCAGGCAAAAATCTCTAAAGTGATCGGCTGTGGGTTCGATTCCTACTCGAGGAGCGGAAATATTTAATATTTTCAATTCCTTTGCTCTGTTGTCAATACAAAGCGCGGCGATAAATTCCGCCACTTGACATGTAATACTTCCAGAATTCGACGGACAATGAAGCTGAATGTCTTATCATTTAGGATTTAGGTTCCCTATGCCAACTCTGCTATATACGAGATATAGTTTGACACTAAAAAAAAAATTAATCATAATCTAATCCAATTTCCAGAAACCCTCCTCCAAATGGACAGACAACAGTTACAAAAGTTCGTACAATATCTGATAGCGGAACATCACACAGAGGTGTTGCCGACCGCGCAACGGTTAGCTGACGAGGTCCTCCAGGCGCGGTCAGCGATTAACAGGATCTGTGGGGCTCCTGACCCAACTGCTGGACCTCCGCCAGATGCTCATCATGCCTGGCACTTGGATGAACAGCAGGTCAGGTTTTGACTGTGATCTATAGGAGAGAGACTACCTGTTCTAGTTCTCCTCTGTTTTTTAATCAACGAAAAAATTAATGACTCACTTATATTAATATGTGACGAATATCTTACGGTCTAATTTTAACTAAAATTTGTATGACAGAATAGAGAAAAAAAATGGCATAATTCAATTATATATTATAAATAAGTATAACCGGAGCCAATATTTTTGATAATAATGCATTAGAAATTTCGCACACACGATGTGTTTGCTTAAATAAACGTTACCAAGCCAAAAATCTATTCACTCTTCTACACTGACTAAGTGTAGAAGGGACAGAATTATATACATATTTATACAAAAGCGAATCTTCTTCATAAGTAGGTTTATTTTCGAAAATTCTTAAAAAGTAATCATGTAATTAAAAATATTTTTTCTATTTCAGGTCTGCGAACAAGTGCGAGCGTACTTATTACAGGGAACTTATTATAATGCAAATAAACAACTAAATTCATTATTTTCTAAGGTGAGTGCTACTTGTTGTTTACAGAAAACTAGACTTAATATATTTGTAATGAATAAATGAATAAATATTTTTAAAAACAAAATATATTTTTCCTGAAATCTGTAAAGACCACTGTGGCGCAGTGTGACTGCGCCTGACCAGTTTGTATACACAAACTGGTTGTAGGTTCGATTTCCACTGGAACGTTATAAAATATTTAAACTATTTTAATTTGTCTGCTCTGGTGACAAGACAGAGTATGGCATTGGTTTCTGCCACTCCACTTTTAATGTCTCGAATTCAGGCAACAATTACAAAACAGAATATTTTGAAGCTATATTCTCATTAACGTCTGTGCTTTGCGGGAAAAAGCATAAAGCTATAAAAATAAACTAGTATTTTAATTTAATAAAATATTTAATATTGTTAAATTATTTTAAATTTCAGGTACGAGAAATGTTAAGAGCACAAGACTCAAATGGCCCCAGAATGCTAATGCTAATGACTGAGCAGTTCCTCTCTGACCCCCGATTACTGCTCTGGAGGAACCAAAACACACCGATGACGGAAAAATGTAGGCAATTGTGGGAACAGCTGGGGGCTTTATGGGTCAGCATAGTGTTGGACCCTGGGAGCAATAAGCACCATAGAATGCAATGGAGGCATTTGTTGGACAAGTGGTCCGCGGTCGAAGTCTGTCCCACTGAAGATCCGGATTACAGATCGTTTCCTTTGGTGAGCTATAGTTCTATTTTCTTAGTAGAGTTGGATTGGTTAAACTAATTTAGTAGTGACGAAAAGTAAATTTGAAGCCGGATTCAGGAGAATCTCGTCTCTTGGTGTCTTGGTATCCTTCTAACTAGGCTCGAGTCATTTGAGTTAAGTTATTTAAGTCTTAGCGAGCTTCGAAACTATTTTCCTAACTAATTTTCTTATATTAAATTTGTATGTGTAAAATACCCACAAATAAAAGAAATATATTTACCTTTTCAATTCGTTCTGAATGTTACATAGCAACCTCTAAGAAATATGGACATCTGAAAAGATAAGACTTCCATCACTTTGATCTTATTTTCTGCCAAACTGATTATATATTAGAACTTTTATTAATTAAAAAAAAAACTGTTTTAAATAGAGTCCTAAATATTAACATTACCTCGAGCATAAATCCATGACAATAATACAAAATTCCGCCATTTTATAAGAAACGTTTCATTCCTTAACTTAAAGTGGAGAACAAAGTGTTTAAAAGTGTTAAGTAAACCTACCGTGAATATATACCGTAAATTTAACTAAAATTAAAAAAATATATTTATCCTTTTGTTTTCGCAGTACGCAAGAGAAAGAGAAAGAAACGAGAGGGATCGAGACCGAGATCACAGAGACAGGGACAGAGAACGACATCGCGATAGGGAGGAGCGGGACAGAGAACGGCTACGGGAGAGGGAAGAAAGAGACAGGTGTGCTTATAACTATTATTGTTTAAAAAATAGCAACTTACATTGAGCATCTGATCTTTTACTGCACGTAAAGTATATAGTATTTAATTATTTATATATTTTTTTCAGACATAGAGAAAGGCAAAGGCGCGAAATGCATTCCCATTCAGAAAGTTCTGATGAAGAATCTAGGCCTAATAAGTAAGATTTACTTAATTAATTTAATTATCTGTGATTCACCTAAAATTATTTTTATTAAATTATTTTCATTTCTTCAAGACAAAGCCCGGCGTTTAGTTCCGCCTCTCAAAACTCGAGACCACAAATTCGGACGGAAATTGAACAACCATGTGTCTTGACTCTACACATTCCTAAACTACGGGAAAATGGGTGAAGCTATAATATATATTATATCAAACATATATTAATCATTGAAAAACATATTACTCGTATAAAATGTATATATAAAAATATAACTTAGCTCTTAAACGTATATTTCAGTTATGAACGTGAATATAGGAGAGCAAGTAAAAGACTTCGACTACACAACCAGAGACCCGCACCGTTAACACCTAGGACTGTTTTCCACAAGTAAGCCCTAAATTTTATTAAAAAATATATAATTACTATAGAAATGAAGATGAAGAACAAAATACAGATGAAATTATGACTTACAATTAGTAGTAAGATCTTTTGTTTTCACCATTTTCTTCTAAATAAAGCTATTTTAAATATGTGGAATATTTTTAAAATAGTAAGCTGTAATTAGTACATGTAAACTACAATATAAAAAAAAAAGTCTTTTTGCATACAAAAACATAAGTAGAACAATAAAAAATCAAATAAACATAACGTATGCAAAAGCGGCTTCAAGCAATATTGCAGCAAATAATTTTAACCTTTAGAATAATTTTAAATATGTTCTTTAATATTTTTTGATATATTTCAGAGCATTAGACGCAGTAGACATTTCGTGGGAAAACGAGCACCTTAAGAATATACTAAGTTCCGACGAGTTCTGTGATCCAGAGAAGTTAGACAAGCCGGGGGCTTCTAGCGCGTCTACCTCCTTACAGCCTTACCCTAAGTTCAATGAAATCGGTCAACCTTTGTGGCATGGTAATTTGTTTTTAATAGCTTTAAGCTCTTTTTTCAATAGTGTAGGCAGGGAGAATTTAGTGTCATGACACTTTATTCTCCTCTTTCTGCCTTAAGCGGAGACGCAGTAGTCTTACCAGAGCGGAGATAATGTAAATTATTTAAATTGTATCATTCACCCGAGTGAGAATCGAACCCACAGTTTGTATCTTAACTTACTAGTTTATACAGTTTGATCTCATAGATGGAAATTATTTAAGAATAAGATATTTTTAAACTAAATATTACAAGACCTTTTAACTTACTATTACTATATGTGGATTTGTAGTTAGTAGGAATTCTATCTGGCCAGTCATGGCCCAGTGGCACAAGATTGTGACTGTAAACGACTGGTTGTGGGTTCGATTCCCACTCGAGGAGTGGAAATTATATTTCTATTTTCTTCGCTCTGGTGTCGAGGTAAAGCGCGGCGTTAAGTTCCGCCACTTAACACGCAAGCCTCCGAATTCGGCGGAAAGTGGGGAACGGAGTGTCGTAACACTAGGTTCCCTCTGCCTACCCTGCAGCGTGCGGGATACAGCGTGAAGCTAAAAAAAAAACCTCTACTACTCATGGCCTATGCAGGCAGACAGTTGCAGTGCAAAGATTTCAAGACACTTCGTTCTCGGCTATCCAGAAATTGAGACATTGCGGACTAAGTGTTTCTTTCTCACCAGAGCTGTAAAAAATTTTCTCGAGTCGGAATCGAATCTACAACCATTGCACTTATGATCAGGCGCTATTATACTGCCCTATGATGACTTAGTTCGTTTTTAAGTGGCTTATGTTTATACAGTTTAATGATGTTGATACAAATTCAGATTTTTTAAAATTAAATTCAGTAATTTCACAGATCATAATTTTTTACTAATATTCGAACATATTTCTAGTAGAAGTTCTCAACAATTAAATATAACTTTTGCAAATGAATAGTTATTTGCGAAATTTAAATGAATTTGTGACTAGTTTGGAGCTCAAATTCCACATAAAAATTAAATGATCTGTAATAAATAAATGTATAAAGAAATGTTCCCTTTATTTGTTTTTATATTTTTAGCTTTACGCTGTATCCCGCACACAGCAGGGTAGGCAGAGGAAACCTAGTGTTAAGACACTCCGTTCCCCACGCACCGCCGAAATCGGAGGCATTGCGTGTTAAGTGGCGGAACTTAACACCGCGCTTTGCACAAATATTCAATTCGACAATTCCTATTAATATACACACACACTATATAGTTACCTCTCTTCTTCATTTCAGAGCATTTGCCAGTAGTAGGTGCGCGGATAGAGGCGTTACGAGCGCACGGAAGAGCGCCCGCTGCGTTACGCCTTGCTGTCGCGGCTGCGAGAGCTATGAGACACCGACAGGTTAGTTTATTATTGTTTTGTTTAATTATTTAGTACTATGTTGTTTTTATTATTTTTAAATATAATAATAGGTACTTGGAGATTATTGAATATTAAAATAAGTTTGTTTTGCTTTTAAAAAATCAAACGAAACTTTATCCATACTCATGTTATAAATGCAAAAGTCTGTCTGTATGTCTTTCACGCTTTCATGCCTATGGATTGGATGAAATTTAGAATGAAAGTAGTAAATAATTCAGGGTCAAACATAGACTACTAAATTCTTCAAAATCAACCTCAAAGGAGTCGAAATATGGGATGAAAGTTTATATGAAAAATCTAAACCGCTTGACGGATTGTAATAATTTTTGGAATATAGTTCATAATTAAAGGTTAAATACAGGCTAGGCTTTATTTTGCAAAAATCCACCCTCGAGGGTTGCAATATAACGAAACAGTTTTGTAGTCCAAGCGGCGAGGCCGTGAGCGGAGCAGTATATGTACAAGTCTCTGATATTAATTTTAGTATGTTTTGTTCACTATTTTAAAGAAATAGAGATGATATATAGTTCTGTTAGGATATTAAGTTAATACCAGTCACGCCACCACCATATTGTTACTCTGGATTTTAGATATATTCTATATATAATAATAATACATAAATGCTATTATCATTTGATTTCGCGATTTTTACACACTTTAAAACAAACTATTTTAATTGAATTAATTGTATATATATTTTTATTATTCTCAAATACATTTTTAGAGAATCCTACGTTTCGAAAATTTATTTTAAAAACGTACACATACTAATTTCTTTACCATGACGATTCTAGATAACTCATATTATATATTATTTCCATCCCACAGGAAGTAGCCCAGCAACGTTGGCAGGAAGCCGGCGGGGGTGAGGCCAGCTCGAGTGCGGGTTCGGTTCCCACTTGCACAGATTCCTGTGTGGGACAATGCGACCGCGCTAAGATATCGCTGGTTTGCACGCACATGGACGCCGGCGCGTGTTTGACAGCGGGCAACACGTGTGCGTTGTCGCATTCGCAGAGGTGTATTGGTAGAGGTGAGTTTTATTGAATAAACTTCTAGCTTAATTTTATATTTGATGACTGTACTGTGAACACAATAGCTTGGGTTCGATTCCCAGTTTGATGAATAATTTTATTCAAATTGTTCTTACTTTACTTCTTTCTCGCTATGTCTCCATTTCTTCTTCTTAGAGGAAATATCTATAATCTCTTACATATTCAACGTATTACATTAACAACTTTTAAATACCTCGAATAATGATGATCCAACATAACAATAATTTGCCACAAGCTTTCTATGATTCACATTCAAAAGTAGAGTCTGGTCCAAATACCCTATTTACACTTTGTACTTGAGGATGTTTGCTGTTCTATATCAAGCGTATAATTAATTTAACTTTACACCTGCTTCAATAACAAAATATTTAATAGAAAGTCATTTTTATGAAAAATATTATATACTTAGAAAGTGTTCACGAGAAACCATTTTAAATCCATTCAAACTTTGCGAAGGTTTTCAAATTTTTATACGTTTTAAAAAACACACTTTCTCACATTATGTTGTAAAATACTAAATAATAATAAAAAGACATAATTTCTTATTAATCCCTTAAGTGTATTATTAATAACACTTTTATATTGTAAAATAGAATAGCTTCACGCTATATCCCGCACACAGCAGGGTAGGCAGAGGGAACCTAGTGTTAAGACACTCCGTTCCCCACTTTCCGCCGAATAATATTGTAAAATATTAAATAATAATAAAGACATAATTCATACTTTCAGATAGTAGATGTTGGACGGGCTGGACGTTAGAGGCGATATGGTGCGTGTACGAGTGCCTCGCGGACGCGTGCCTCGCGCCCGACGACCAGCGCGCGTCGCCGCGCCTACACACTTATATTGACGAGGAACCGAACACTGGACTACCTCCTAGGTATTACAAATTATTATTGTACATATACTTATAATAGGTTTTTTTTTAGCTTCACGCTGTATCCCGGCAGCACTGTAACACGGCAGGGTAAGCAGAGGGAACCTAGTGTTAAGACACTCCGTTCCTCACTTTCCGCCAAATTCGGAGGCATTGCGTGTTAAGTGGCGGAACTTAACGCCGCGCTTTGCCTCGGCACCAGAGCGAAGAAAATGGAAATATTAAATATTTCCACTCCTCGAGTGGGAATCGAACCTACAACCAGTAGTTTACAGTCACACGCTTGTGCCACTGCGCCACGACTGGCTCCTATTAAATATATACACTAAAACAAAGAAGTATGTATATACACTAAAACAAAGAAAATACAAAGCATAGGTATGAATAATAGGTAGTTATAACTGCTTTTATTATTGAGTGATGTACATATTGATATATATAAATATTATATTTGATTATCACTATATAATATTCTTTATTCAGTATGAAATTGTTAAGAGAAGAAACTCCTTTGCAGTCCATTAATTCATTTTTCATAAGAAATAAGAATTAGTTTTGACGTTATTTAGGTATTTTAATTATCGATTTATTGTGAAGAAGATCAGATAAACATATAAATCTAGATTTAAATTTATGGTTATTGAAGTCCATATAAACCAACCATTAAAAAAACAGTAAGGTTGCTATTAAATATTTTTTTATTGTTAGCTAAACGACAGGGCATTCATTACGAATTTAATTGCATTCCAAATTAAATTGCTAAATTCGTGTTCTATTATGTAATATGCAAAAATATTTCCACCCGTGGGGGGACGGGTTAAGAATACAATTCCCCTCCTTTTGCCTCCCTTATTTAAGATATAAAAAATTAAAAAGCGACTTAAGATATAAAAAACTGTCTTATACTATCTTTCTCATTATATTACACTTTCTTAAAGACTAAACAAAATTTCAAAACAACAGTATTGTACCAATGAACAATCTTTGTACAAAGAATATGAATAAGACTTTTTTCATAACTTTTTCACCTATATTTGCACTAAATTCGTATTTGTCTACAGATACCAACACGTGCCAGTAGCTGGAAGTAAAAACCCCGAAGAGACCTACTTAGCACTAGCATTAGAAGCTGCGTTACTCGGCTTGGGAATGCAACGGATGCTGCCCAGTGGTCTGTACGCGCAGGAGCGATATTGTAAACAGGTATGTACGAGAGGGTGAGATTCAAATCTGTGTTGGGGAATTGTTTTTTAAGGATTTCGTTTGAAAAATAAATTTAATATTGAATAGATGACGCTGTTGTGGCGTAGTGGGTTAGCGACTGTAATCACAATTGATTGGGTTCCAATACTACTCTATCAACCTTGTTATGGATTCAATGTCTACTATCTAATGCAAAATAGATATTTATAATTATTATTATAACGTACAAATTCAAACTGAATTGCATTTCGTTTTGAGCCCAAAAAGCGTTGTAAGCGTGGCTTAATGATCAGTCAAGCTAGTAAATTTTCATACCTTTTCTAAATGTGTTTTTCTATACTTAATATTATAACATTTAAATTGTGGCCAGTCGTGGCCCAGTGGCACAAGAGTGTGACTGTAAACGACTGGTTGTGGGTTCGATTCCCACTCGAGGAGTGGAAATTATATTTCCATTTTCTTCGCTCTGGTGTCGAGGTAAAGCGCGGCGTTAAGTTCCGCCACTTAACACGCAAGCCTCCGAATTCGGCGGAAAGTGGGGAACGGAGTGTCTTAACACTAGGTTCCCTCTGCCTACCCTGCTGTGTGCGGGATATAGCGTGAAGCTATTTAATTTTTTTAATTTTTTTTAACATTTAAATTGTCGTTGCCATTTTATACAATGCAAAGGAGTTAATAGTGTCGAAGACTTATAGTATTTTTTGTTATTATTTTCATATCACTGTTTGAGTTTTGTAAAGAAAAAAAATTCATTTAAGTAAGTACATATTTAACAAACTGTTAGTAAAGTTGGTGAACCTAAATAAAAGGTTAATTGAAATACTTTTATTAAATGAATTTACATTTTTTATGATTGAGTGTATTTTACTGAAAAAATGGTTCTCTTTAAAAGAAAATGCAAGTGTATTTTACTGTAAAATTTTCTTACCGTAGTTGATCCTTGTCCTGAGCAGCATTGATTAATGATGTCTTCTATTTTAAAAAAAGATATATGACTGTGTACTGTTTTAGTTAGTGTTTTTCGAATATGCTATGTACATATACTATATACAAATGTTGTAAACGAATTGTAGGCGAATTGTCACTATCTTGGTTTCTTGGCTATCTTGGTTTCTAGATGATAATTGCGAGTAACTGTAAATGGGTTTGATATAATAAACAACAAATATTTCGCTATAAACCCACAGGAAGAGCGTCTAATAAGCCAGCTGCAGCGCGTAGAGGGCGAGGCGGCGGCGGGCGTGTGCGCGCGCGTGTCCCGCGCGCTGCTGGCGGGCGGGCCCTCCTCCTGCCTCGGCACCAAGGTGCACCCGCGCTCGGCGCCCGCCCACACCTTCGCCAGGTTCCTGTTCCTCGTGCTGCTGCCGAGTGACCCCGAACTGGCGTACAGGGTGGGCTTACGGGCTATGAGGTTGGTTGAAGTGTTTTTATTGTGTGTAATAAGTCAGCTATAAGGTACATCCGCGCATTTTGTTAGTTTGCGAGGTTTATCTTCTGTGAGTTGCTCTCGAGTGACCCCAAATTTGTAGATCGCTGCTTTAGAAGAAGACTATAACATCTAATGGGTAATGTGGTATACTATTATGTGGAAGACTGTCATAAATCAAGCTTGCAAGGTTTGCCGTCAGAGGGCAGATGTGTCAGTTTTACTTTGGATGAATGTTCTGGATTTTTCGGTGTAAAAAACTTTAAACGACGTTTTCTCGACAATGATTATTTTTGGAGATGTGACAGTCTTCTTCCAAAGCAGCGATCTAGTGTAGGGTTACCGGCTATGAACTACTATGTTGTTGGTTGAACTATTATGTCATATAAGCCAGTCCAAGGTGCACCCACGCTCTGCACCCGCGTATTTTGCGAATTTCCGAGGTTCTTCTTTGCTTTTATACTGTAGAGTAACCCTGAACTGGCATTTTGAGTGGGATTATGACTATGAGGTGAATTGAACTGTTTTCTGTTTTGAACTGTTAGCTTCATGCTGTATCCAGCACACAGCAAAGTAGGCAGAGGGAACTTTCTTCCATTTTAATTATATTTACTTCTCTCCTTTAAGTACTAAAAATATTCTAACATAACAAAAAATAATATTGAAATAAACAACTGTCACCAGTCGTGGCTTGTAGGCACAAAGTATAAAGGAAGTATAAAGGCAACCGGTTGTGGGTTCGATTCGACCGCGAAAACTTGAAATACTTGATATTTCATTTTTTTATGCGCCGATGGGTACCGAGTTTTCTAACACTTGGTTCCTTCTAACTACCCTGTTGTATGCGGGGTCCAACGTAAAGCCAAAAAAAAACATGTGACGTAACTACAATGTTCAAAACGAGATTTCTAAAAATGTTTTCGAATAATCCGGTTTAAAATAGCTTTATTTCAAAATGTGTAATTCAAAATTTCGAAAACAAAACAAAAATCATATTATATTATATATAAAAAACATATACGTATGTATTTTATAAAAAAGATCTTATTATAACATATACACATATACTTTTTACATTTTACGCCTTTTAAATATATAATGTATATATATTTGGTCGTCCAGACTGCCGATGGTGGAGGAGGCGTACGCGCTGGACGGCAACGCGGCGGCGGGCGGCGCGGGCGCGTGGCACACGCTGCAGCACGCCGAGCAGCAGCAGGCCGCGCTCGCCAGTGCCTTACTGGGTAACTACTTTTTAACATTATAAAGTGTTAGTTTTTTAGCTATCCCGCCCACGGCACGGTAGGCAGAGGTAACCTATTGTATAATGAATGACACTTCGTTCCCCACGCATTGCCGATTTTTAGAGGCATTGCGTGCTAAGTGGTAGAACTTAACGCTTCGCTTCGCCTCGATATTGGATCGATGAAAATAGAAATATAAATAATTCCTCTTCCTGACTGTGAATCTAACCTACAACCAGTCGAGTTCACAGTGCCTCTGCACCACAACTAGTCTTTTTGCCTTCTTTATACAATAAAAAAAATGTTTCAATTTTAAAAAATGCATTACTTTTTTATACATAATACAAATTTTATGATGTCATCAAAAGTTTGGTTTTTCGGTTTCGATCAAAACTTAAGTGAGAGTCGAAGGTTTGGTTTCGGCTGTAAACCCAGTTTGGTCTGACACTATAATATAGGTATATAACCTAACCCCCATGTTTCCGTAAAGGCGCAGCACGCGGCACCCCCGCCCGGCTCCGCGCGGCGCTGGCGGCGGCGCAGCGGCACGTGCGCTCCGCCGCGCAGCTGTTCCGCCTCGCGCAGGACGCGCTGCGCCACGCCGCGCCGCCCGACGCGCCGCACCACCATCGGGACCTGCTCGCCGCTGCCTTTGAGTTGGGCTTGCAGGTGAGGGAGAGAAAGTATTTGTAGCCGGTATAATTTGTAGCTTCACGCTGTAGACAGAAGAAACCTAATGTTAAGACACTCCGTTCCCCAAGCACCGCCGAATTCGGAAGCATTGCGTGTTAAGTGGCGGAACTTAACACCGCGCTTTGCCTCGACATCAGAGCGGAAATGAAAATATTAAATATTTCCACTCCTCGAGTGGGAATCGAACCCACAACGTATGTGTATGAACGTGTGTGTGTGCAAGTGGACGTGCGCGTGTACGCAGGTGAGAAAAAATACATAGGCACTTGCTAAGTTTACTTATAGTTTTTTAACGAAATATTTAGTTATATTACTATTATCAACGTCTAATTATTCAAAATATGAGCAATTACATGTGTCATTATTTGAGTATAAATTAATTTATCATCGACTACTTATTTCAATTAAGCGATTTTCACACATGAGACTGTTTTTTTAAAAACAAGTTACAGATTCGCGTTCAGTTTTTAGTGACATTTCATTTCCAAAAGCATTTATAAATTATATATTCATATTACAACATCTTAAGTTCGTAATAAAATTATGTATAGAATAAAAAAAATATTAGTAATCGATGCCTTAATTAATGAAATAGCAGATTAATTTGATCAATTTTATTTCTTGAAGGTTTTGTTTTTGTTCCCTTCTTCTTTGGCGGCCATATTTAAACAAAAAAAGTCATAAATAAAATTATTATTATTATAATTACAGGTGCTTCGCATGACATTATCGGCTGTGAACTGGCGGAGACGGGAAATGGTGCGATGGCTTGTCACTTGCGCCACGGAGTTAGGACTGGACGCATTGCTCTCTATTATGCAAAATTGGTTAGTCTAAATGTGTTTTTATTGTTTTTTTTATCTAACGTCAAATAAGTTAATATTTTTTGGCTTTTAAATATATGTACGCAAAGAATGCTGGACATTATTAAACATTAAAAAATGAGTAAAACTAATTTTAACTGTTACTTATTATAGAATAAGTTAATTTGGTATATTGATAATTTTTTTTTACTACGTCACATTTAATAGGTAAAGAGAAACCACTATTAATTGATAAATAATCAGTCCCAGGACGAACGACCCAGGGTCAAATATAGATTACACTTTCTTTTAAAAATCTATTTCTAAAGAGTTGAAAGCGAGCTAATATCTACATATTTCTTATTCTACAAATGGCTAAGTTACAATTTTTAACACATAAATTTCCTACACAAAGATGTAATAAAAAATATTGCCTATACATTTAACTTAAGCACTACATCTGAAATGCTTATATATTCAAATAAAAAACCCACGTACATACATACATCTGATCTTGTATCCTTCTTTCCTTAACATCATTTGATTTTACCCACTTACTTACATTTTCCTATTTAATAAACATGTAATATCTCGCCAGGTACGAACTATTCACACCAACAGAAGCGACAGGGCCGGTCGCGGCGGCTGCCATGTCACACGCCACGGCATTACGACTAGGTCTTAGCTTCGAGCAACAAGAAAAATTGAGTGCTTGCGCTAGGACGCTAGCACTGCAGTGTGCTGCTAAGGTATTGTTTAATATTATTTTATTTAATATATTAAGAATTGTTGTTTTTTCAGTTTCATGCTTTTTTCTTCAAAGCCAAGTATACAAACTCATGATACTTTGTTTTCCAATTTCTGCTCGTGATATTTCGTGTCGAGTGGCGGAACTCAACGCCGCGCTTTATCTTATATAAGTGCAATCGCATTACAACCAGAGGGGAGAAATGAAACTTATTTAACCATTCAATATCAGACATCGGTTATTCATAAACAATAAGTTCAGCAAACTAGTTATTTTATTTAGTAGTAATCATTTTATACAACTTTTCTTTAAATAAAGCAATAAGAACTTACCCACAATTAACTTTTTAACAAATATACATTTTAACAATTGCAAATATAACAAATAATATTAGTATTTACTTTCACAAAAAAATAAAATATTGTATGTAATTTAGTACCAACCAATAAATTAAGAGTGTTACTTTTTTCGCCGAGTTCCCGCCAAAATCTTTTCTCTTTTTTTTTAATTTCTTAAACTATAACCTGCCAGTATATCATTCAGCCAACATTAAATATTAAAGAAAAAAATATTTAAAAATATTAAAGAAAATAGTATTTTATACTATTATTAAATTAAATTATTCAATAAAAATATTATATATATTTATGTATAATATGTATCGTTAAAATGTTGGTGTAGACCCCAACTTAGCGTGGACTAGAGTCCAAATCGGACATTTTTCTGTAAAAACCCTAAAAGTAAAACGCGTTGGTAAACCAACTTATTTTACTATTATTGTATAATAAGAGAAACACATTTAATCAAAAAACACTTTATTTCTTAATGGTGTTCGCACATGTGTTGATGATGCGGCTGTGCCGCCGCGTGTCCCCGATGGCGGGCGCTCGCTGCCGGGGCGAAGTCCCGAGCCTGTCCCATTGGCCCACGTCACACGTCACCGTCGGTGGCGATTGGTTGTCTTAATCTTAGTGTCGTATACCATATTAGTATATGGCGCGCACATAAACTCCCCCCCTGGAATACCTTCGGGTATTCTAGATTTCTGAGATCGGTAGGGGGCACAGTCTTGCAAAAGGCCGTCGCACGTTGCCTCTTTTGGTTTTCACATCGGCGACCCTGCTCACACCGTCGACGCCGGGGTATAACTTTATCACCCTTCCAAGTCGCCAGTGTAACGGTGGACTGTGGTCCTCTTGAAGGAGTACTAAGTCGCCTATGTTGAGGGGCTTGCATTGTTGGGTCCGCCATCTTGTACGCTGCTGCAACTCGCTGACATATTCATTTTGCCATCTTTTCCAAAAATGTTGACGAGCTTGCTCCACGCGATGGTAACGTTGCAGCCGAGAGGTATTTTCTTCCTCCAGGACTGGATCTGGCAGCGAAGATAATGCTCGACCAATCAGGAAGTGCCCTGGAGTAAGAGAGAGAAGGTCATGAGGTGAGGAAGAGAGAGGAGACAGGGGGCGGCTATTGAGGATAGCCTCCACCTGTGCAAACAGTGTTGATAGCTCCTCATACGTTAAATTCAAATTGCCCATAACCCTTTTAATATGGTGCTTGGCCGACTTGATAGATGCCTCCCAAAGTCCTCCAAAATGTGGAGCGTAAGAGGGAATAAAATTAAATTTAATATGCTCGGTAGCTGCATACTCAGATAAAGACGCTGAATTCTCTTTTAGAAAACTACCGATCTCTTTAGCCGCGGCAACGAAATTTCGACCGTTGTCAGAATAGATTTCAAGTGGTTTACCGCGTCGGGCAATAAATCTCCGTAAAGTCATGACAAAGGCATCCTTGGTCAACTCTGTGACTGCTTCCAAATGTACGCACTTGTATCGGAAACATATAAAGAGGCAGAGATAACACTTGGAGGTTTTTGCGCCGCGACCCTTTCTATTTAGGATAGTAAACGGACCTGCGAAATCTACACCTGTAGTAAGAAAAGGAAAGGCTGGCTCTGAACGTTGCGATGGCAAGTGACCCATTATAGGTGCTAACGTGCGTCCTTGAAAACGCCTACATTGTACACAGTTACGTACAGTGCGACGCGCAAGATTCCTGCCACCTAGCGGCCATATGTAGTTTCGCACCGTATATAGTAAGAGCTGCGGTCCTGCGTGCATTTGCTTTATATGCTCATACTGAAAAATTAGAGTTGTTAAATTGTGTTTAGAATGCAAAACTATAGGATGCTTCTTTTCATAGTCGTAATTAGAGTTTTCTAACCTGCCGCCTACACGAATAACGCCTAATTTGTCTAAAAACACATTTAATGGAAGTAGGTTGCTTTTAATTGAAATCGGCTTATTTTTACTTAGAGCACTATACTCATCTGCGAAAGACTGATTTTGAGAAATCTTGCAAAGATGATAAAATGAATTTTGTAACTCGTCAACTGTTAAAATTCCTTTAACTTTAGATTTAGACCTTAAGTTCTGAATAAATCTTAAAACATAGGCAAATGAACGTTTTAATCGTATGAAACTAGAAAACCTTTCGAAATTAAGACATTTATCTGAAATTTGAGCTACACAAACCTTTATTTCGGGCAAATCTCTGTCGATTTGTTTATGTAACGATGGCCACTCTGGTTCGTTATTAGTTAAAAAACTTGGACCTGACCACCATAATGTAGATTCTAATAATACACTAGCCTTGGTGCCTCTAGAAATTAGATCAGCCGGATTATCATTCGTTGGTACGTGTCTCCAATTGGCAGGTGAAGTGATTTCGCAGATTTCCACGATTCTGTTAGCTACGAATATTTTTAATTTATTTGGACTAGTATTTAACCACCCAAGCACGACACTAGAATCACACCAATGTACAAACTTCGAAATGCTGCATCGTAACGACTCCAATACCGACTTACATAGCCGAGCAGCAAGCAACGCTCCTAACAGCTCCAAGCGCGGTATGGTGGTAGGCTTGCTAGGGTTTACCTTAGACTTAGAGCAAAGCAATTTTACTACTACGGAACCGTTAGAATCGATAGATCTTAAATATACGCACGCTCCGTGAGCTGAGCCAGAGGCGTCGCTAAATGAATGTAGCTCAATTAGTTCGGGTGAATCGCATAAAACAAATCGTGGTATCTGGACGGATTTTAATGTTACAAAATCATGTTTTAATTCGTCCCATGTGCGCTGTAAATCTAGAGGAACTGGCTCGTCCCAATCGATCTTACGTAGCCATAGTTCTTGCATAAGCAGCTTGGGTCGAATGGTGCATGGAGTAATGAGGCCTAAAGGGTCAAAAACTTTAAAAGAATGCGCTAAAATAATCCGCTTTGTGACTTGATCATTTAAATTGTCAGGTATGTTTGTTAAAACAAGTAATGTGTCAGAGTCTGGATGCCATTGTAAACCTAAAGCGCTCGTAGACTCACTTAAAGTCAATGGATCTAATGTGTTTATTAGAGAATCTTTAAAAATTGAAGGCACATTAGATTTAAATTTTCTAAGTGGAAAACAACCGGAACGCAAAGTAGAAACAACTGAATTTAAAATATATTGTAATTGTGTAATTGAATCGGCACCTGTTAACAAATCGTCAATATAGAAATCATGTTGAATTATTGTTTTAATAAAATTATCTTCGCACTCTTCTCCTAACTGCCAGATACATTTAGTACTAAGATAGCTGGCACTTGCGAAACCGTAAGTAACCGTATTTAGTCTAAGTGTTTGAATAGGTTGCGACTCGTCAGTTCTCCATAAAATTAATTGAAGATTACGATCCATTTCGTGTAAATTAATTTGACGGAACATCTTTTCGATGTCACCAGTTAGCACGTATTTGTGTTGTCGGAAACGCAGTAGAATGGAGAAAAGAGAATCCTGAACCGTAGGGCCTACAAGTTGTAAATCGTTTATAGAAATACCAGAAGAAGTGCGAGCAGATCCGTCAAACACTACTCTTAATTTAGTTGACTCGCTGTTCTGCTTTAATACGGCATGATGACATAAATAATAGCACGGATCTGGCCTTATATTTTCTAAAATGGAGCAATGACCTAATTTGATATATTCATTAATAAATTCAACATATTGTAGTTTAAACTCTGATTGTGATCTGAAACGCTTTTCAAGTTTAAAAAATCTATTTCTAGCTTGAATGTATGAGTTACCTAAAGAGTCTGGCGAATCTTTGAGCGGTAAACGAACGCCAAATCTACCCAAAGAATCACGAGAAGTGTGAGTCTTAAAATATTGCTCACATGCTTTCTCGTCCTCGCTTAATATTTGGTTTTGTGGTAGCTCTTCTAACTCAAAAAATCGACTAAGTAGTTTATTGAGATCATCGGTTTTTGTATTTACAGATTGAAAATTGCAATTAATATTAGATATACGAGAGTTTAAAAATAGTGAACCAGATAAAATCCAGCCGAACTCCCTGCTTATTACTTGTGGTTTATTAGAACCTAGTGACTTGTGCTCTGTACCTATGATGTGCCAAAACAGGTCAGCGCCGACGAGCACATCTGTCGGTGATGGCTTGTAAAATGTTGTATCAGCTAGCTGAACATCCGTAGGTATATTGAGAACCTTAGTATTTATGAAAAACCTAGGAATATTGCCTGTTAGTTCTGGTAGTACCGGACATGTTAAATTGATGAAGAATTCACTGTGTAAAGATTGTAATTGAAGTGTGCAAATATCTTGTACACAGTGAGCACTAGCATTTCCGATGCCTATAACTTGAACAGGTTCCACAGAAGTAGACTGTAAACATAGCCTATCTCTTAGTCTATCTGAAATCTAGTTTGATTGACTACCGCTGTCGAGTAATACACGTACTAGCTCAATTTTATTGTTGATAGGGTTCACTGCCTTGACTAGGGCTGTCGACAACAAAGTTAGTTTATTAAAATCGTTACCTGCAAAGTTAACGTTGAGGTCTTGTGTTGCAAACGCATTCGAAGCGCTAGATGTGATAGGGGTCGTAGACTCTGAAGGTTGGGCACCCGTATTGCAAAGTGAAGTATTGTGTCGCCCTCGGCACCTACGACACGAACCGAGTCGACATGTGTAGCTTGTATGTCCCGGACGCAAACAATTGCGACATAGCTTAAACTTTGAAATGAGCTCCTGTCGTTGCAAAATCGTCTTAGATTTATAATTAGGACATTCATAAATGCGATGTTCACCATTACAAACTAAACAGTTTTTAGAGATGTTATTTTGACTAACAATTTGAGTAGAAAAAGTTTTAGTTTGTCTCCCTTGATGTGATTTATTAGACTTATTCGTATTAAGGTGAGACAAATTATCATTCTTTGACCTGCTATGGCTGTGATTTTCCAAAATGTCCGCTCTATCCCTAAGAAATTTATTAAATTGTTCCAAAGTAGGTCTAGAAGAAAGGGTTTGTTTATATTCCTCCCACTTAATGCTAGTGTAATTCCATAGTCGTTTGGAAACTAAATGTATAATAATACTATCCCAATGTGAAGTAGGTTCGTCTAAGCTAGAAAGTGCACGTAAATTTTTATTTATGTTGTCTACAATTGACCTAAGTCCCTTTGCACTTTCACCTTCACGTGATATATTGTCAAATTCGAAAAGAGCATCCATATGAGTTTTAATTAAAAGTGTTTTATTGTCATATCGCTCGCGCAACAACTCCCAAGCTTTATTATAATGAGACTCGGTTACCTGTAAATTACTAATAACTCGTGCGGCCTCCCCCTCCAAGTATGAATTAAGATAGCAAAATTTGATGGTCGGCGAAATGCGCTTGTTGTCGTGCACAAGTGAACAAAACAAGTCGCGAAACTCAAGCCACTTAAAGTAGCTACCATCAAACTTTCCTATATGCAAAGTAGGGGGCTTGAAACCTATTCCCGGTTGGTCATGACAACACGATGAGTTGCTGTGAACATCGACGTCGTTGTTTGAGGTGGCCTCCTTATATTTGGACTGGTAACGCTGCGCGGTCGCGATTAGGCTAGCAAATTCAAGCTCAATATTGTCACGCTCGTCGATCTCCCCGTCCAACGAAAAAGAATTCAAAACTTCTATCTGAGTTTGCAAATCTTCGAATACAGAAGATAGATTTTCAATCTTAGACAATTGAATATTTAATTTAGATATTTCTATATCATCAAAGGACTTTAAGTCATCTAAATTGCTTAAATAGTTTTTAAATTTCGTTAAACGACCTTTAACCGAGCTACGTTTAGCTAATAATTCTTTTAACTTTTCAGACATAATTGTAAATAATTATAAAAAACTCAACAATTAAATATTTGATAAAATACTGTTAGGAAAAAAAAAAAACAATCAAAACAACACTAATACTATGTAAATAAAAACTAATTATTGCATCTTACGCTCCCGTTGAATTATTAACATAACACCTGAACAGTCGGCGCGCGCGGAACGCATAGGTACCTCGCGGCCGTGGACAATAGGGAACCGGTTTTCAAGTCAGCCAAACACTCCACCTGAAATTCTATATAAAAAGATAGCTATGAATCAAGCAGGAATAGAGAGAGGCTGATAAGGGTATTAAGCAAAGAATGGTATTTAAAACTTTGAAACTTGTAAATAGTATAGTATATAAGCAGTAAATAGACAAGTAAGAATGTTATAGAAACGTTAAGTATTTATTGTAGATGTAAAAATACTGTAAGTATATATATATATATAGGGACTTAACTTACGAAACATTAGCTTAGGATTATAATTAATTTAAATGTATTTTAGAGTAAACTTCGTTTTATAAATATGTTAGGCATAAGCAATAATAAAACCTATAATTGATATAATTGTGATTACGTAGTTAACTTACTTTAACTTGAGTTATAAAAACGGGTATGCTCGTATGCCTAAACCGTTGCGTGATGACGCAAACGTTTTACTTTGGGATTTATAATTTTGTGAATATGAATTTACGTACGTTTCACTATTACTCCTAAACACATCGTGGGGCTAAACTCTGGAATATTGGTAATTAGGGATAGAAATGGAAGGACACTTAGCTGAATGGCCGACGCTGCCGCAGCGTAGTAGACTGGCGCGTGCTGTATATTATATCTTGACTGCAGGTCCTGTCACGGTCGCCAAACTTCTCTTATGTATAATAAGAGAAACACATTTAATCAAAAAACACTTTATTTCTTAATGGTGTTCGCACATGTGTTGATGATGCGGCTGTGCCGCCGCGTGTCCCCGATGGCGGGCGCTCGCTGCCGGGGCGAAGTCCCGAGCCTGTCCCATTGGCCCACGTCACACGTCACCGTCGGTGGCGATTGGTTGTCTTAATCTTAGTGTCGTATACCATATTAGTATATGGCGCGCACAATTCTCTATAAAAAATACGTGTGAATATCAAATTGAATATATATAATTCATTTTTTTTTATCAAATCCACCCATTTGGTTAGTGTCAGGATTCCCCAAATTGCACAATAAGCGCACTATCAACGTGAAGCTAAAAAACGATATTATTGACACACTTAGCAAAAACTTAAAAAAAAACCTTTAGAACACGTTTCTCTATAAAACAATGTATCCAGGACCCACCAGGCTGCGCACTGAGCGCGCTGTCGGTGTGCGAGGGCTCGGCGGGCGCGTTCGAGGCGGCGTGCGCGGCGGTGGGCGGCGCGGCGGCGCGCGGCGCGCTCGCCTCCAGCCAGCTGTTCGCGGTGGCGCGCTACATGGAGCAGCGCGGGCAGCCCGCGAGGGCCATGCGACTGGCCACGCTCGCTATGAGGAATCTGCATTTGCATTATAATCAGGTATGTTGGTGACAGGCATACAAGTAAAGAGAAGAGCAATGGAAACAACGTTAATAGACATTGAAAGACATTTAAAGAAAACGTATAAAAATTTGAACGCAGCGGGATTCGAACCCGCGCCTCCTGAATACCGTCCAGGCGCTCTCACCACTGAGCCATACGTTCTACTATCCGCTGCGTCGAAATTCTTATACGCTTTATCACAACTTATTTTTGTTGTTAGCATCTCTGTAGAGAGATTTTTACAAATTTCTGCTACCCAAAGATTATTTTACGAACAATCATTTTTCAAGAGAAAATGCTATTTACTAAATACTTTTAAACATTTTTAAAGTGTTATTCCATATTTTACCCTCTACTATTTACTTACTATTTACTTACTACATTTAAATTGTAATAAAGCGTATAAGACTTTCGAAGCAGCGAATCGAATTCGAATCCTGCTTGCGCATTTTACAAAAGCCACTTTTAATTATAGGTTTAGCTATACAGCTAGGAGCTACTCCTTTACCTTTTGCACTTTTTGTATAAGATCCGACGATATACTTTTAAAATCAATAAATTATAATTTATTCTTTACCAATTTTTATCTGTCTGTCGTTTGTTTCGACTAATCTTTAAAACAGCTGGACCGATTTTGACGAGACTTTCACTGGCAGAACTAATGTAATAAAGCGTAACTTAGGCTACTTTTATTTAACAATTATAATGTTTTTTATTTTATTCCACGCGGATAAAGCTACGAGCACTAGTTAGTTATAAATATGAAAAGTATGTAATTAAAACCCATTTTGTTTGTTTCCAGGACAGTCATCCCGCAATAGCAGACATCCACTGGGCGGTTGCGCTCGCGCATTCCTTAGGCAGGGCGGAGTTACAAGCAATGTTGCCGCTTTTAGTTAAAAATGTACAATGTGCGCCCGTTTTGGTGAGTTATTTATAATTATTATTTATTTTTTAATATAAAACAATATAAATTAGTTATAAGTAAGTTGTATAAATCAGATGTTTAATAGAGTAGTGGGACTTTATAAACCTAAAATTGACCTTTTATTTGCATATTTTTATATATAAAAACAAAAACTATTTATAATTTTGCAATATAAATATAAGAATTTGAACACTACCTGATGCAGAAAGCATTTGAACGATTTCTAAGAAGGCTCAAATATCGTTATTTTACACATTTTTTAACTTCACGCTGTATCTCGCACACAGCAGGATAAGCAGAGGGAACCTAGCGTTAAGACACTCCGTTCCCCACTTTCCACCGAATTTTGGAGGTATTGTGTGGCGGAACTTAACGCCGCGCTTTGCTTCGCTACCAGAGCGAAGAAAATGGAATTATTAAATATTTCCACTTCTCGAGTGGGAATCACATCCACAACCAGTCGTTTTAAATCACACATCCGTGCCACTGCGCCACGACTGGCCCTAACTCGCCTAATTTTTATACATCCATACTTATATTATAAATGCGAAAGTCTGTGTGTTTGTCTGTCACGCTTTCACGGCTAATCTACCGGTCCGATTTGGATGAAATTTAGAATGAAAGTAGTAAATAACGATGAGTCTAACATAGGCTACTTATTTTTTCAAAAATTAACCGCTAATGGTTGAAATAGGGGATGAATGTTTATATGAAAAAACTAACCCGCTTGACCGATTGTAATGAATTTTGGAATAAATATAGTTGATAACCGAAGGTTAAAGATAAGCTTATTTATTTTTCAAAATTCCACCCCCGAGGGTTGCAACATAACGAAACAATCAGGCAGTCAACGCGGCGAAGCCGCGACCGAGTTGCTAGTTATTTATAAATTATTTTCCTATCCTAAGTAGATATATTAGCAACAATTTAAAAAGTCCCCTTCCCCCCACAGTCGGACGTGCTCCGGCGGTGCTGCGTGGCGGCGGCGGGGTGCTCGCGCGCGCGGCCGCCGCCCCCGCGCCCGCCCACGCCGCTGCGGCCGCTGCTGGAGGCGGCGCTGCGCGCGTACGCGTCCACCACGCACGCGCGACTCGCGCACATCTCGCCAAGGCATTACGCCGACTTTGTTGATTTTTTGGGTGAGTTATATATAATAAGGTGATTTTTTTTTAGCTTCACACTGTTTCCCGCACAACGCAGTGTAGGCAGAGGGAACCTAGTATTAAATAAATTGCGTATTAAATGAATTGCGTGTTAAGTAGCGGAACTTAACGCCGCGCTTTACCTCGACACCAGAGCGAAGAAAATGGAAATATTAAATATTTCCACTCCTCGAGTGGGAATCGAACCCACAACCAGTCGTTTACAGTCACACGCTTGTGTCCTTTGTTTTGCAATTGAAATAAAACTATTTATAACCGGATTAATCGGGTATGTTTTTGGCATTCGAAAGTATAACGTTTCCAACACTATACAGTACTAGTATAAAAGTAAAACAAGTATTGTGTGTTTAAAGGTCTTTTTTAATTACTTGAGTATATGAATAACGCTATAAAAATGTTAGAAAATTTATATTTATAAGTAGCTATTTTACTTAATAGTATTTTATAAATAGCATTCTTTCTTGCCAAACCATTGCTTATAAAATAATCTCCAAAGATAGAAGAAATTTACAAAAAATTTAACAACAAAAATAAGATGTAATAAAGAGCGGCACGGGTTCGAATTCCGCTGCGTTCAAATTTTTAATAGTTTTTTCTAAGGATTGCTTTTAGCTATTTTGTTGCTTAGATAATTGTGAATTCGTGAAAAGAAAAGATTACTATCTCATATATTAATCAATTTTATATTATATTTTAAAAGAGATTTATATTCGCAAACATTTTGATAATGAATAAAATAAAACGAATTCGAGTAAAAAGTGGAAAACGGAAGTGTCTTGACACTGAAAGAACTAAGGGAAAGTTATGAGGCCAAAATTATATACATAATAATAGTCATTTATTATTTTCTTTGTAATTATTATTTATTTTTACTCAACTGACCTTCCTTCCTTTACCCTTTCCAGGTAAAGCCCGGGACACGTTTGCGTTAGCGCACGACGGGCCGCACCAGTTCGCGGCGCTCCTACAAGAAATCAAATTAAAATATAAAGGCAAAAAGAAACTAATGTTCCTTGTCAAAGAGAGGTTTGGCTGAACACCAACCCAGCACCATACTGAATAGTTAGTTACTCGTTAATACTAAATAACGGCCATGTTTGTTATTTGTTTATATTTTTTTTTTAAATAATTCGTTTAAATCGCAACACTTAAATTGTGCAATAGACGGCCAAGTATCGTATATTTTTATAACTCAATTCGAATAAAAGACATTTAGAAGTATATAATAATAATAATAATGTTTGTAAGGTTATCGTCAGCTACATCATTACCTCATAAGGCGGGAGGGTGTACTCATATATCTACCAAACCAGTCTTTTCTAAAGTATTATTTTTTATGTAAACTAGAACGTACCTCCTAGCTCGCGTAATTAGCGTTGTATGATCTCAACAATTCCATTGTAAATAGATTAGTTGTAAATATTAATTTTTAAGTCTAGCTTAGTTCGTTGGAAATGTTAGATATATTTTAAATAGGCGAATTTGGGCGTGTTTTTATATATTAACAACATACGCTCGTCAATGTAACTGATTACGTCGTATATAGCGTCCAATAGCAGTGGCATCTTGTAATGAATGCCGCACAATGTCGACTTTACATAAAATTACGACCCTCTTTTGTTTCTTGCCGTTTAATAAATTTATTATTATCGCCAAGTCGACAATGTGCGACAACTTAAATGACACCACACCAAAGAAATATAAATATAAGCGATACCAGCTTGGAGTAAGCGAAGCCATCTTTCCTTCAGTATTCTTGAGTATTCATAACATATGTATATGTATGTAGGTGTTCGTTTAAACGTTAAGTCCACATATTCTGTTTATTGTTTCTGTTACGGCATTTTTGTTTCGTTTTTCATTTTAGTTGCACCGCAATTTTTTTTTAATGTATTATATATATACATACTATTTTTTTTTCTAATACTATGTTTAGTGTAGACGTAAAGATTTAACAAGAAGTGCATTTATAAAGGTAGAAATTTAATATTTAATAGACGTGACATTGCATAGTGTTCAGAAGTTAGGATCAATCGATTATGATAGTGTTTAAGCGAGGGACTTTTGTACTTTTTGTGGTGTGAGGGGTTCGGCAAAAATTTCTTTTATATCACTACCTAATGTCAAATGAAAATTGGTAAAATTCTTTATAATTTTATAATTACTGTGAAATCAATAACTGTGCTGATAATGAAACCGAGGACTGCCAACCCTGTTATGTGTCAAATATGTCTTAAAAAGTGGCAAAAACATCAATTAATCGAAATACTTTGTTTAAATGCAATTTGTAATCAGAACAACTTTCATGTTATTTAAAATAAGAGCATTTCTGATTTTTATGATTTAATTAGGCATCAATTTATTGAAAATGTTAAATTGTTTAAAAATCGATTACTGTGATCAATCGATTATTTATCAAAATATACTTTATTCGCCCTAATAATAACAATTACTCTATAAAAATCGATAATACCTGTTTCACAGATTAAAAATATAATTTTAATTGAATTACAAATTGCATTTTAACTCAGTAATATTTGTTTGAACACTGATATATATGATCCTCTTCGTGTTTATAATACTTAATATTGTCATGTCCACTCAGTATTTATTATAAAAGCAAATTATTGACGTATTGCTTCTTATTAACAAGGCAGACTGAACTTTTTTATAATTTTTCCATGATTTCGTATTAGTGCAAAGTAAGTTGACAAATTGACATTGAATTTTACAATTTTATACTAAAGTAGTTATTATCGTTACAAAATATTATAATTATGTACACTAGTTTGAAATTAATAAACATTTTTATTATTATTATATTTAAATTATGTAAAATTAAATTTTAGTAATGTTTGTATGACCATAATATAAAAACCATGTCAAGTTATCAGCTTATTTTTCACTATACATTTACATACAGTATTTTAAATGTCAAAATTCGATGAGCAATAATTTTGTAGCCTTAGCCGGTCTGTTTTTCTTTATAAGCAATTAATTTACGGAATCGATTTAAATAATACTTTTTGTATACTATGACAACAGCTTTAGTATATATTTTTTATAATTTAGTAAATAGTAATGTCAAAATAGACAAGTCGATGTTTTACTGGTAATCGAATAATGTTAAAATATAAAATAATAATAGTACAAAAATGCAAAAGCTAATATATTTAATCGATTTCGTAAATTATAGTTTAAAAGTAATAATTAAACTGTAATCTGCAATAATTATATTTGATGACTTGCCAAATTGCAAATCCAAGCAAATGATATGACCGCAAGTGCCTTCAGGCAAGTCCTTTTTTCCAGACCGGCTTTTTTATATGTACACTATTTTTTTTCGATCTATTTTTACTGCACTAAATGTCGATTAATTTGAAATTGTGTTTTACGTAAAACGTAGACACCCTTCAGTGTTGACTAAGAAGGTGATAATTTCAATAAAAACTATTAAAATTGTTTTGTCTTTTCTTTCCCTGTGTGTATCTAAGTAATATTATAAAATATGTTAAATATAGATATTCATTAATACCACAGTAAATCGGGAACGGTATGACTTTTTACTCATGAATTTAATATGCTGATGAAATTTACTGTATTGGTTATCGCAGAACTTCAACACAATATATAACGATGTTCACAGCTTTTTTATACACTATACAAACAAAATCTTTTGAATTTTTTACCATTACCATTACTAACAAGCCAACCACCAAACTAATTGACCAGTTGAAATATATAACATTTCACGAGAATCTTCTATAATTATGTACTTAACCACGTAACATTTCTTGATTTCACCTGTATTGATGGTTAATAAACTATATCAATGGTATTTAGCTAATCTATAAAATCGAGAGGAAAGTATCGATATTTCTTCAAGAATATTTTTAAACGACCTTATTTGTCACTGTCAAAATTGAATCAGCTGGGGTTTGTTATGAAACCTTGTGCCGGCTTTCTCTATACTGTTCAAAATATTATTTTAACTCCAATATATAATTTGACGCTATTTTAAATAGAATAAATGTTTTTCATAGTTACGTGAAGTTAAAACCACATAATTGTATGTGAATAATTTACAAATGTAGTTTTTGAAGTTTTTAGCAAGTGCCTTTATTTAATTATCGTTTCCATCACTAAAAACTGGGCAGTAATTTAGAAGAAGAGTGACAGATGCAGTGTAGCTGGGTTTCTTCACCTTTAGGAACACACATTCTCTTGGCTTTACTAAGAAAATACAATGCAGCCAAATATAAAAAATATCTACAGGTATTGGTTCATATTCCAATTTCTTTATTTAAAAACAGTGCATTATTTACAGCTTTATCATTTTTACTGCATAGCAAGGTAGTCAGAAGAAATGATTCTCCACTCTAGAGGTTGATTTGACTTAACTAATGAAAATAGTTAAATAAGGATAACAATTAATTTTGTGCAAAAAAATATTTAAAAATTTCAGATTGAAGCATTGTTGAAAAATAAAAAACAATATGGAAGCAACACACAAATATTCTGCTCAAATTTAGATGATGTAAAAAGTTCTATTCGGCATACACAAAATGTAAAGACAACAGAAATGAAGAATTGGAAAGAAAGTATAAAGAAAATTGGTAATTCATTGGTAAAATTAGATTATTATACAGTTAGTTAAAAGTGCTTAAAATTTTAATAGCATATTATATTACAATCTATATGTTTACAGGATTCCAAGCCTTTACTTAATGAGTTTCTTAAAACACATTTGACTGAAACTAAATTTGTTCTGACAAACCTAACAACTTATGAGGTGAGTCTATTTTCATTCATAATAAAAAAGATGTTACAAAATTTATTATACCTTGGTGTACAATTACATTTCAATTATTTTTAGTCCCTGTTCTAGCAAACACACTTGATAAACAATTTCTAAAATCCAGGTGGAAAATGGAGAATAAAGTGTTGTAACACAAGGTCTTCACTAACTTACTAATATTAAGCGCAAACCCTGATTTGCTATAGATTATGAAACTAAATAAATAAAAAAATATAGTACCCGGCAATAAATAATGCACATCGATGCTTAGAATGAAACAGTTGGCTAGCTTCGACTTCGTAGAGCGTTGTCTCGGTCGCTTGAAATAATAACAATGAGAAACGTCACATATTAACTGAGTGACAAAGACAGCACTCTACGAAACCGAGACTGACCTGACTGCCGGGTACTGTACCTACATATTGCAGGATAAATGGAATAAATCAGAGAAATCTAAGAGTGCCATTATGAAGGTTTACAACTCGTTTAATTATACTGAAGATATTAAATATGAAGCAAGGGTAATTATAATACTTTTACTATTATTATTATTAATTTTTTTTTTTATTTTTCCAAAATATTTAGATAGCACAGATAGTATAATAAATATTTCTGGTCTTTAAAAAAATCAATTTAAATAAGCATATGAGAATTGGAATCTTACGAAACCAAAGCTCTGGGAAACAGTCCATTTTTATATGTTTTCCAAAACAGCCGTGGGGGGACGGGTTAGAATACAATTCCCCCCCGCCGCTGGGTAGCGTCCCGTAAAAGGCGGGTAACCCAGTAGTTTGGTGGTAGGAGATTCGTTCTCCGACTGGCTCGCGACCACTATCATGTCAAAGACGAACCGCCAAATATCTTATGATGTGTTCCGGTTCGATGGCATGTAAGCCAGCTCTCCCTATTTCCACCATTCCCATCCTTCCCCCCTCCTTCTGTCCTATATTCCCAAGGCTGGCAACGCATCCATAACTTTAATGTTATGGATGTCTATGGGCGAAGGTAACCACTTAACACCAGGTGGGCCTTCAGCTCGTTTGCCTCCTTTATACAATAAAAAAAAAATAATAAAAAAAAAAAAGTTAAAAAAATTAAAGTAATACATATTTTGTCATTTTCTAGCTTCTAGAACTACCAATGCAAGACAATGATTTCAAATTAGTTGTAATAGTGCCAAATGAATGTGATGTTCTTAATAATTTGGTGAACAAGCTGTATTCAGAGGGACTGACGGCGGCCGCGGCTAGTATACAGCCATTGTTCACTTCTGTATGCAGTTTGAATGCACCGTTCATACAATTCAATTCTCAAGTTAGTTTAGTTGAGGTGAGATTTATTTATTTTTAATTCTTGGATTTTTTAGGTTAAGTATCAAATTATACGTACGTAATGTTGAACAATTTTTAAATTTCTTTTACCTAATGTCAAGATACTTTGTTCTTTATTTTTCGGTGGAACTCAACGCCGCGATTTGTCTTATTTACCAAAATGAAGAAATAAGAATAATATAAATATAATAATTTCCCCTCAATAAGAATCCAACTACTCACTATTGAGTCAAAAGTTATCCCACTGAGGCATGACGGCCTCAAATATTCAGAATATTTAATAATGTAAATAGCATTTTATAATAGAAAAGCTTCTTTTTTTCAGGAAATTATTGATGACAGTTTAACAATAAATATAGCTGAAATAGGTAATGTAAAAATTGACAATGAGGGAGTTGCAATAAAAGTACTGACATGTGAGTATAGATCGTTAAAATATTTAAAAATAGTTTAAAAAATATAAAGAATAAGTTTAATATGCATTTGGCGTTGAGATATGCCACTCAACGTCTCCAATTGGGGTTGAAAGTGGAGAGCGGAGTGTTTTGACACTAGGTTCTCTGTGACTATCCTACTGTACTAGATATAGCGTAATATTGCAAACTAACACGCTTCTTTAAACGTTTTTTAAAGTGTTATTCACACACTTACGAAATTGAAGAAGACATTTAGAAAGCGTATAAAAAATTGAACGCAGCCGGATTCGAACCCGCGTGGGACGAACTCTTGGAAACCGTGTGCGCTCTCTGACCGCTAAGCCATGCGTTCTACTACCAGCTGCGTCGAAATCATTATACGTGTATTACAACTTACTTAACTGCTAACAACATAAATTAGTTCCCTGATCACGCTGCGTTCGAATTTTTTTAATGCTCCCCTATTGGAAAATACCAATTGTATTATTCTGTTTCATTCTTCTTGAACTACGTCGAAATCTATACATATATCGTCTTATACTAAGTGGGTGAATAATACTTTAAAAACACTAAAATATGCAAGAACATCCGTTACCACCATGCCTTATACTTTGGATGACTTACTTAATATTAATATTTTGTTCTAGATATATTTCCTAAGAGCAACCAAACTCAAGTAAACAAACGGTTATGTGATAAATCAAAGAACTCATTTCACTTTAGCCTCTTATATAAAGATAATTCTATATTTAACGGCAAATATGATATAAAAAGGGTGGTGTAATTTATGAAAATGAAACAAATGATTGTAATTCAGGCCTTTTTATTTTAATTTTAAAAACATAAACATAAATATATATTTTTTACACATGTGATGAATAGAATATTTTTGCCATGGTTATTGACATAGTACAATGCATTTATTCTTAATATTTTAAAATGTATGTATTTTTTTGGCTTACAATGAATTTATGTAGTTGGTAAAATTCGATTGCCTAATTAAAATTTACTAAATATAAAAAACTATGTAGTATGTAACATATAATTTTTTTAATTTCTTTTATTACAGTTTTCATAGATTATATAACAATTTTGTATCCAAAACTAATCTATATTATAATACAATAAAGCAACATATTTCTACTATGTCACAAAAATCTAAAATTGTATAATATTAAAATATTGAAAAAAGAGTAAAAATATTTTTGTAATATAATTTCATTTACGATTAAAATATTAATTAAAAATAATAATAATTATAATTAGCTGCCACCATTTTGTTTACAGTTGGCACTTGGTACAAGCTTGCCAATAAAAGTCATTTGTTTCCCGCCAAAATTACCGTTGCAATTATTATTGTTGTTATTATTTTTTGACTCGGTATTAGTTCCGTGCAAAAGTTTGGGTTGGTCATCGTAAAGTTCATCGTATCCTAATATTATTGGTGGTAGAATTATCAAGCCGGCTTGCCGATGCTGTTCTTCGGCGATCTAAATTCGTGTGAAGGGAAAGAAGTGTTTAAAATTTCAATTATAAATGGACCGTGTAAGTAAAAAGTTTTTTAAAAAGTTTTCTTTTTGTGAACTTATAGTTTTTCCTAGATAAGTATGTTTTTTACATCTTTCTGTATAGAAGAATAGAGTTAACGTAGTGTTAAAAAACTTTGTTCCGCACTTTCCATTTCATATAGAGACGACACGATATAACATTGGATGTTGAGTGGCGAAACTTAGTACTGTGCTTAATCTTAGCGGGTTTGAGTAAAAATATTTAAAAAACAAGCGTATAGCTTCAAAATCCCTTAGGTGGAAATCGAACCCACAATCAATCGTATTCAGAGTCATATGCTGTCTCACTGCGTTAGTTTGTTAAGGGTTTAATTAATTAACAAAGGAGATATAGAATTCATAGGGAGCATTATAACGATCGAAGTAGGTAACATTTTAAGTAAAAAATAGTAAAACAACTCTTACACAAGTAACGATCATAGTCCCAATAAACAACAAGCAATACAACATTATGAAATTAAATAATAAAATGCACGTTGACGCGATAACATTTTATTGATATAGTTTCCTTTAGAAATTTGAAGGATACTAAAATAATATATAGAGGAAATATTAAATAAAAGGTTACTGTTATTAAAAAGAATGTATTTTGCAAACTATTAGAAATTAACAAAATCAGTCACGAAACCAACATGGAGCGACTTGTGTGTATGTATTCAGTACCTGCTGCGATGTCTGAGGATGTATTCCTCATAGAGGCACTCGCCACAAATAAATTATGAATTAGCTTATTTGGAAGATAATATCTTCATAATTTAATGCTTTTCCCCATGTATATTTTCCAAGAAGCAAGCAGATACGCAGGGAAAACCTAATGTCGTCGTGATGCAGGAGGTCAGAGTCTAAATGGAAAAGCAATTGATTCTGAGTTCAATCCCAACTCGGAGGAATATTTTATGTTTGTATAATTTTTGTTTTAATTGTTTTCATATCATTGCTCTAGTACAGCAAAGCGCAGCGGTGATCACTAAAACGGAATGTTTTAAATTTGGATGGTATATATGTGTAGAACTCCAGGCCCTGACTGTCTGAAGTAAACTTAAATTTATTATTGACAAAACAAATCAGCATTTTTTATTCTAATCGATAAAGGGAATTAAAATAAAACAATACATAATATATTTAATTTCCAATTAATTCTTTATTTTGCAAACATTTAAACTTCATCCGCTTCCATTTCAGAAGTTCCAACATTTTCTTCAATTTCTGTCGCTTTATCACAAGCTAATTCTTCATTAGCACCAGCTTCTTGTAGTAGTGATATAAGAGTCGATAATGAACTTGATAACTGAAAAAACATATTATTTTTATGTATTTCTTTATATTAGTAACAAAATTTGAATTAATGTTTTAATTAAGACCATCGTGGCGTAGCGTGACAGTCTGACTGTAAACGTGTTTGATTGTAGGATAGATTCTCGTTCGGTGGGATGGTCATATTTCAATTAATTTTATTTCCCCGGTTACTTCTAACCAGCGGCGCTAACCAATGTTTACTTCTAACTAAGTGACGGAATTCAACGCTATGTCTTCATATAGAGCAGCAATGAATTCTAAAAAATAATAAATACTTACCGATTTTGAACAGTAATAAAAGAACAGTGCGTTTTGAGACTAAATGCTCTTTGCCTATCCTGCTATACAGGAAAAATAAAAATGTTTATTAATTTATATTATAACTATAAAAATGTTTATTAATATATATTATAACTAGATTTAAAAATGTTCATTATCCAAAAACACCAACCTGTGCATTCGGCTCCCTTTGCAATATAAGACCCACGACGTTAGTCTCCATAACAGCGTCAGATAACCGTCCGACGCGCGCGTGTCGCGCGGCCAAGTTGATACGCACGAGCGGGTCGTGAGGCGCGAGGTCGGCCGCGCGGGTGTACGCGGCGTCCGCGCGACTGTCGCCGAGACGCTCGAGAGATATGGCTATTAGAAGTACCTGTTTGAGTGATTATTGATATCTTATTGTTAACTAAGTTATTGTGTAAATGTATGAATTTTTTTCTGTATTTATAAATATATTGGATTAAAAAAGCATTGGGTTATTGTGAACTTTTAAATTGAAGATTTTAAATTACTATATATTTGGTTATTAACATTTTTAATCGAATAAATGTTAGTACCTATAGTAAATTATTTAATTTCAACAGTCTGATACCTAAGGTAAATCACGGTGTTAAGTGATGAATTTAGTAACCCACAATGTTTCTTGTGGAAAGTGAAGAACACTAGAGAGAGGGACTCACGGATATACTGAAGCTGTAAAAAGAGAATATTATTTTTATGATTTATTATTATTATAATGTTTTCTAATAAAATATGTAATATAACCGTATGTGGATGCGGGTGCGGGTAGTTCCTTAACGCGGCGGCAGCAGCTAGCCTGCAGAAGGCGGTGGCGGGCCGTCTCGCCAGTAACAGAGCGAGCCCCGCGTTGTGAGCTGCGCGGGCGCTCAGCGGTGCTGTGCACGCCGCGCGTAAAACGCACGTTATTGCCTGTAGACATACGAGTATGTAATATTTGATTTGAATATTAGGCTTTTACTTTTAGTATTTTAAAATGTTATTTATACATTTAGGATTATTAGATATATTGTAATTATTAGAATCAGGGATGAGAAATCTTTTTTAATAATGAGTCTATCCAATTTTTTTGATGTGCCAATACCATTCTTTTTAATAGTATTTAAAAAACAGCAAGAGAATATATCTAATACAGATATTATCCTGCTATTTCTATTTTAGAATAAATAACTAGTATACTAAATTTGACTATACACTATAAACAAAGATTGTTAATTTTTACTTGAGGAATTATTAAGATCCAATAATAATTAATATTTGAGTTAGGTTATAATAAAGTTATTTCATTTCGTTCTAGTTGATAAAGTGCGACTTTGAGTTTTATCCTTAACACGCAATGTCACCATTTCGAGAAAAAAGTGAAAAACGGAATCTTGAAACTGGGCTTTTTCTGATTTTTCTGATTTACGGGAAAAAATACGAATACATTTTTTGATAAAATATTAAATCATTTAAAAAAATACACATAAAACAACTCACAGCAATAAATTTCTTCTTGGACAACAAAGCTAATCCTAAATTAGAGTGGGCGGCCACACACGTGGGATGAACACTTAACGCCGCTTTAAGCCTCGCTAAGGCAGCATCCACATCTCTATGGTCCAGCATCATGGCAGCTAAGGCGAGAGCTGCACAATGCTGTGTGGGCTGCAAGGATAGTGCCTCTCCCAGGAGTTGGAAGGCACGTCGAGGGTCACCAGCTCGGAGACAGAGGGAACCCGCTGCGGCTAAGGTGTCCGCGCCACATGAGTGTGTGCTATTGGAAAGGTGTTTAAGAAATATATGAAAATTGGCGGTTTTTAAATGGCTTGTAATAGATTGCTTGAATAGGTAATTATTTATTATAATTTCCTATGATTATATTAAGATTGCAAATAAAAACATGATTGCTCTTATTTGGCAACAAGAATGGTAGACTTCGATTGACCAAGAACACGGTATTTATGATGGTGAAGAAAGTTCATATAAAAAGCATAAGGAACCCTTTCAAGGAGGTGTATGAAGAGGTTGATGACAATCGATGAAACGAGAGAAGAATGCAAGGATTATGGCGCTCCATTCTTCTGACTATTCCCGCTAGAGATAAACCGTGGGAAAAGGAAAAGGAATTGTATTTTATTTCTATTTACCTATGTGAGTTAAATTTGATCACAAAGTGAGATAAGCAGTTTACCCTATTTCTAAAACATTTTCTACTGAAAATCTATCTGAAAAAAGTCATTTCACAAATTTCTAAATCTGAACACTACACTATATATAACGTCATTGGAAAAAACTTATAAGATTAACTAATATTAAAGAAAAAATATTAACCAACAACATCTACAAACTACAACATCTTATAAACTTCTTCAAAGTTTTATTTTTATGACAAACCCTTACGTCATTTTTTTAATAATACCTAAAAAAACGCCAACTCACGTCAACACATGATCATAAGCCGCCAAAGCCTGGTTCACATCGCCATCAGCCAGCAGTAACTTGGCTAGTAGCGCGGCGGCGCGCTCCCCTCCCCCCGCCGCCGCCGCGCGCGCCCACTCCACACCCCCTGAGCCTAGGGTAGATGCACACTCCGCTGAAAATACATACAAATAAATAAAATTAGAGTGTCTTCTTGGAGTTAAAATAACCGGTTTTTACTAAATGCATATACACGGTACGTACATCAAAACCACAACTTTCATGTGTCTAGTGACTGTGTGCTTGTTTGTTCTGGTTAATCTCCAAAACGGGTGGACCGATTTTGATGGGACTTTCATTAGCAGATTGCTGATTTGATAGAGAAAAACTTAGTGACTGCGTGCTTGTTTGTTCTGGTTAATCTCTAAAATAGCTGAACTAATTTTGGCGGGACTTTCACTAGAAGATTGCCGATTTGGTACGGAAATACTTAGGCTATTTTTATTTTATAATGACTAATTTATTTCTTAGATTTAACGAGCGGGAACACGTTGGCACAGCTATTTTTAAATGTAAAACAATTTTAGAAAACGTATAGAAATTTATAATAAGTAAGTATATATTCAAGGGAATTATATTTTTAAAATATTTGATAAATAACATTCTCTCATGCTAAACGATTCGTACAAATAACCCTTGGGTAGCTGAAATTCGTGAAAATCTTCAGAGATACTAATAGCAAACATAAAATTATAACATAAGCATATACTGGTATATATATGCAAAAAGTGTATAATAAGTATTTCGACACTTTTTGTGTATAAGGATATCGAACTCATGACTCACGCGCTCAGCACGCACATTTCCTAAAGACGTGAGTTCGAATCCTACTGCATTCAATTTTTTATACGTTTTCTAAAATTATTTTTGAATTTCTTAACACTTTAAATAAATTACAACATCGTTAAGTTGTGAAGATTTTTGATTCAAGTTATAATAAAAGGAATTTAGATTTATCAAATCTATTTTAAGACAAAAAGGGTAGCACAAATAAGGGATGTTATGGGACTCCGTAACAGTAACCGAAGCTATCAGATATCCGAAATAAACAACTATACTTTGTAAATTATGATTTTAATGATATGATTTTGTATTTTTTTTCTAGCTTCACGCTGTATCCCGCACATGGCAGGGTAAGCAGAGGACCGAGTGTTAAGACACTCCGTTCTCCACTTTCCACCAGATTCGAGTGTATTGCGCGTTAAAGTGGCGGAACTTAACGCCGCGCTTTGCCTCGACACCAGAGCGAAGAAGATTTCCACCCCTCGAGTGGGAATCGAATCCACAACTCAGTCACTTTACAGTCACACTTTGTGCCTCTACGCCACGATTGGCCCCTTTGTTATTATTATAATGATGATAAATAATGTACCTATAACAATGACCGTTTTTCAGCTTAGCTTAGTTTCGCCAACGAGCATGTAGTATTATAAAAGTAACTGTTTAAAACGAATAGAAAAGAAAGATTTATTTATAAATACCTACATTAAATATCCAGATGGTCAGTCGTGGCCCAGTGGCACTAGGGTGTGACTGTAAACGACTGGTTGTGGTTCGATTCCCACTCGAGGAGTGGAAATTGCATTTCCATTTTCTTCGCTCTGGTGTCGAGGTAAAGCGCGGCGTTGAGTCCCGCCACTTCACACGCAAGCCTCCGAATTCGGCGGAAAGTGGGGAACGGAGTGTCTTAACACTAGGTTCCCTCTGCCTACCCTGCTATGTGCGGGATACAGAGTGAAGCTAAAAAAAAAATTTAATATAGAAAAAACTTACCTAAGCCGCAGTATATTTCAGGATCGGGATGTTTGGACAACTTGTCTGCTTCCAAATACGCTTCATATGCCAATTGAAACCTCTCTTGACGATACCTATATGTATATATCATATCATATTTGTAAATAACAAGGTTTGTATGTAAAATCCAAGGACTTAATATTATTAAGCATTTAGAGTAAGATTTAATTATTGACTCCAAATAAATTTCAATATATGCTTTTTTTTATTACCTATGTCCCAACACTAGAATCTAGGTTATTCTAGAACAACGTTTGAATATAATAGACAAGAAAACAAATATATATTTTTTAGTTATAAACGAATTAAATCTTATTTATAATTAACGCTGACTGGATTGAACCTACATCCATCGCATACTCAGAGGCTGCAACTAAGCTACGATGGCGTATTTTCTGTAGATTAAAAAATAAAATAATGATTATATTTCCATGAATACTAACAAGCATTTGGCAACTTGTTTCAATGGTTCTGGGTCTTGAGGCTGTAATCTGATGCAACTGTGAAACTTATCCACAGCCTCTTGCAATTTTCCCGTATCTGCCAAAACTGCACCCTAGAATAAAAAAATAGTAGCTTCACGTTTTTTCTCCCAATAACAAGGTAAGGAGAGAGAACCTAGTGCCAAGACACTCCGTCCTCCACTTTCCGAATATAGTCGAGACATTGGATGTAGAGTGAAAGAGGCGAAGAATGCGACAATAATGGAGAACTGAGTATCTTGACGCTACTTCTTTATTACCGCTTAGCTATGAGTAAAAAATCTGAAACTGAAAAATATTCATTTAATATTACTTTAAAAACTGATACTGTAGCAAAATTAATTGCATTTATGTATTAGCATATAAAGACTAAGCGAATTTTCAAACTTTATGAGTTTTGTAACATCGAACTAAAGTTATTGACAGAATATCCCAATAACAATTTCCTAATGTTGTAAAATTTAAAATGTTATTCTCAGACTCAGAGAAAAGTCCTTACAATTGACTGAAATTATAAATACCAAATATTTTTTATTTACCAAATTTTATATTCGCACCTACCTTTATGAAATAGGCATATCTATGTGTATTATTGGTTTGCTTCTGTAAGTCTTCTGCGAGCTCCATACACGCCGTATGTTCGCCTCGGACATACCGTGCATGTAGTAGCCAGTTACGTGAACCATATTTAAAATCTACAAATTAATAATTTTATATTAAATTAATAAAAATGAAAAATGTCATTATATCTATTTTTTCCCAATTACTGTATATAGAATTAGTGTCTGTAATGTTCACTAAGGCTTAAAATATTTCTGATATAGCTGGCGAAACCTAAAGCAATATCTAAGAAGACGAGGACGCCCCAATTTTCAAATATTTCTCTTTTTGAGGTCGTTGTACGGACAGCGTCTAGCTGTAAAGCGATGGTTTCGGGTTCGATTCTCACTCGGACAATATATCATCATTGTTCATTTAAATGTATAAGTATAGTAAATGTAATACTCGCTTAGGTAATTTAAAACATCATTTTAGTTGTGAGTAGTATGTAATTTAAGATTTGTAACATAAAAACAATTAAGGAAAAAAAGGATGCGAGACCGAGTGTCTGTAGAGTTTCAGTATTTAATAAAAAAAATGTATCATCGTTCACATTTCCATTTATAATAAAAATTTAAATCTTCCTTTTTTCGCTCTGGTTAATTAAACAAAGTGCGGCGTTCCGTCACTTAACAGCCAGTGTCTCGATTTCTCACACAATGTCTTGACAAGTTGATACTAGGCTCTCTGTAACTACCTCCTATGCCGGAAAAAGCGTAAAGATACTAAAGAAATCTATGTGAAATTAAGTCGTATTTGTAGTGTGCTCAGTGTTCTAAAACGTTATTGGTAAGTGCATCTTAGGAGTACTAAATGAATTATAAGACACCAATTAATATTATTTAGTTACAAATAAATATAATGCATTAATTTTTAAATAAATTCATAATACACATTTAAATATACATGTTTTTAACTTTACCATCATTTTGTACTCTTTCGAGTGCAGAATGTTTTCGCATTTCGAACACGCTTTCTAAACAATGTTTTTATTTTTGTTCCCATGGCAATCAGCCATTGCCTAAATGTTTCGCATTATATAAAATTCGATTTTCAATTATATTTGTTATTACACTGTACATATCATCTGTATTATATTATGTAATGTTTTTTAAAATAAATTAATAAAAAAATATTACAGTAACTAAAATCCTTGCCACATCTTAATTAATGACTCACACTCATTTCAAACCGCTTGCGTAATTTAAAAAGTCTATACAAATCTATTGGGTTCATAATATAAAATAAATATGTTTAATTTATTTATTAAATATTACAATCATTGCATAAGTTAATTAATATTTAATAATAAGAAGACATTTTTTTGGTTAAATTTCTGAACTGTAAGAGGTAGTTCAAAGATAAGTCAAATGACAATCCAGTATTGAATAAAATTGACAAGTGCAAAACATGATATAAATTATCACTTCGTTAATAAATAAATAGTTCCTCTTTACTACATTCCAAATCAATAATACAATATAAAATCGACAAAATGGAGGACATGGCAAGGTTAGCTCTGGTGGAACAAAATATAAAGGACGCAGATACGTTTTACGAAGTGCTTCAAGAGCTATTGCATTTTATCAATCAAATTTTAGACAACCCTCACGAAAATGAACTAAGGACAATCCGGAGTGATATACTTAAAGGGTGTCTACAATGTCAACCATTCACTGACTATCTCAAATACATAGGTTTGATGCTGGTATGTTATGAAATACTTAATTTCTTTTAACTTTTACACCAAAATATCTTTTCTCTTATATTTCCCGAAGTTTTCAAGTTATATTATTATTTAAATCGCAGATGGACAGCAAATTTACATATCCTAAAGAGTTAACGTTAAGTAGACTAAGAATGTCTCAGGCAGCAATAGAAAGAAAATTGACACTTTGCTGTGGACCTCTTAAACATGTAAGAACTGCCTATTCTGGCTTTCCTGGTACAAAAACGAAGAGAAAAAAACAACAGTTAGTGCCATCCTTTATTCAGGTAAGTACTAGTTTTCAAAAGTTGGTAATATAATACTAGTCAATGTTGAAAATATTTTTTATAAGTATATAGAAACTTATAATAAAATGAGATAATCACAGAGTACAGTCATATTAAGTAAATAAGTTTTGTGCTCAATTTTGTTATTTTGGGTTCAAATTCTACAAAAATAGAAGAACATTAAGTTTTAAGAACTTAATTTTCATAAATTTGTTTGTTAGAGTTATGTAAATGCTACAATAATATGATTTTAAAAACTAAAATATGAGTTGGTAGGATTTTAATGAACAAAAAGGAAAAAAAAACACTGCTTTTCTAAATGTTAAAAGAATATAAAAGAAGTATGCAAGTTTATTGAGTGTATCATCTTAAGTTAGTACATTTTACTTATTAGAAACTTTTACAGTTATAACTATTAGAACCAATGCAAAAGAACCTTTCTCTTGATCTCCATGATTTCCTAACAGGTAAAAGTGAACCCACTTCTGATTAAAATAAGAACATTATTCAATGACATGCTTAGATATGAAGATGATGATCTGCTGGAGACGGCCAGAGAGCAAATCCCGCTAGTCACTTTACAGTCAATGGCCATAGAAAGAATGAGGGACCGCCAAAGAAAAATAAAACTTGGTATGTATTTATAGTATTTTACAGAGGAGAGCAATCTGTCGACTGCCAATTGTTCATTTATATTAAAGATATTCTCCTGTTAGTATATTAAGTTCTATAAAGTTAGTGCTTCTTTCAATTCTTATTATTAATTTTTGTGTGTAATCTCTCTTATCTTTGTATTTTTTTAAAGCAATTCATCTCAAAAAATGATTTTCATATGTCCTAAGTACATGTACATAACACTTTTGACATGTTACTAGATACTAAGAAATAATCTTTGATTAGCAGAAATATGTAAAAATCTCTCAAATTTGAATTTTACTGCCTTCAGATTTTTATACTTTATTTGAAAATATTCTCTTTATTTTTAAATATTAGCCTAAATATTTTTTAATTAAGAAAATTACATGTTTTGTTAAATAGGTGAAACCAAAGAAGAGGATTTATCTTTTGATTTAGCACTGTTAATAGAACTAATGGGATGGTTCAAATACAAATTCTTTTCTTGGGTGGATAAACCACCGTGTGAGAATTGCGGAGGGCCTACAGAATTTGTGTGCAGAAATCGTATGCAGGCTGAAACAGAATCTTGCAGCTTAGAGGTACTGTTAAAAAAATTGTAAAATTACGAGCAACCCTGACATTTTTTACCCAATTAAAGTATAGCTGCTTCCTTTTATCGATTTATGTTTATCATACAAATTTTCATCCACTCTTCAGCCTCTTTTGTATTGGTTTTTGAAAAAAATGGGAAGCCTATGTTTGACCTTGCTTCATCAACTATATTCCTGAAAAAGTTATTAAAATCTGTCAAGAGTTTCAGATTTTCCGTGAAAACTCGTTCCCTATATTTAAATACTCTAAGGGTTGATTTTTGAAAAAAGGATAGCCTACATAGGATCCTCGGTCTTGTAATATTTAAATTCCGAATTCCACCTAGTTGTTCAGCGGTTAGCTGCATATTTTTCACGCTTAGCAGATTAGTTAAATAAAACCTATAATGTTAACTCATTCCATTCTCCACTTTCGGTTTGAAATCGAGAGATGGTGAGTTAAACGACAAAACATACTATGATAATATAAACAAAATTGTTGAATGAAATTTGTCATATAGTATAGAGTATTCATATAGTATATTACATATATATCTTGTATTTTTTGTTCAATAAACTATTATTATTAATTGTTCTCACCTAGGTGTACAAATGCAAGAAGTGCCCCAAAGGCGCTCAGTTCCCGCGTTACAACTGCCCCGCTACCCTACTACGTACCCGCCGCGGCCGCTGCGGGGAGTGGGCCAACTGCTTCACGCTGCTGTGTCGCGCGCTGGGGTACGACGTGCGATACGTGTACGATGTCACTGACCACGTGTGGTGTGAGGTGAGTGGGGTCACTGGGGGTGTTGGGGAGTGGGCCAACTGCTTCACGCTGCTGTGTCGCGCGCTGGGGTACGACGTGCGATACGTGTACGATGTCACTGACCACGTGTGGTGTGAGGTGAGTGGGGTCACTGGGGGTGTTGGGGAGTGGGCCAACTGCTTCACGCTGCTGTGTCGCGCGCTGGGGTACGACGTGCGATACGTGTACGATGTCACTGACCACGTGTGGTGTGAGGTGAGTGGGGTCACTGGGGGTGTTGGGGAGTGGGCCAACTGCTTCACGCTGCTGTGTCGCGCGCTGGGGTACGACGTGCGATACGTGTACGATGTCACTGACCACGTGTGGTGTGAGGTGAGTGGGGTCACTGGGGGTGTTGGGGAGTGGGCCAACTGCTTCACGCTGCTGTGTCGCGCGCTGGGGTACGACGTGCGATACGTGTACGATGTCACTGACCACGTGTGGTGTGAGGTTAGTGGGGTCACTGGGGGTGTTGGGGAGTGGGCCAACTGCTTCACGCTGCTGTGTCGCGCGCTGGGGTACGACGTGCGATACGTGTACGATGTCACTGACCACGTGTGGTGTGAGGTGAGTGGGGTCACTGGGGGTGTTGGGGAGTGGGCCAACTGCTTCACGCTGCTGTGTCGCGCGCTGGGGTACGACGTGCGATACGTGTACGATGTCACTGACCACGTGTGGTGTGAGGTGAGTGGGGTCACTGGGGGTGTTGGGGAGTGGGCCAACTGCTTCACGCTGCTGTGTCGCGCGCTGGGGTACGACGTGCGATACGTGTACGATGTCACTGACCACGTGTGGTGTGAGGTGAGTGGGGTCACTGGGGGTGTTGGGGAGTGGGCCAACTGCTTCACGCTGCTGTGTCGCGCGCTGGGGTACGACGTGCGATACGTGTACGATGTCACTGACCACGTGTGGTGTGAGGTGAGTGGGGTCACTGGGGGTGTTGGGGAGTGGGCCAACTGCTTCACGCTGCTGTGTCGCGCGCTGGGGTACGACGTGCGATACGTGTACGATGTCACTGACCACGTGTGGTGTGAGGTGAGTGGGGTCACTGGGGGTGTTGGGGAGTGGGCCAACTGCTTCACGCTGCTGTGTCGCGCGCTGGGGTACGACGTGCGATACGTGTACGATGTCACTGACCACGTGTGGTGTGAGGTGAGTGGGGTCACTGGGGGTGTTGGGGAGTGGGCCAACTGCTTCACGCTGCTGTGTCGCGCGCTGGGGTACGACGTGCGATACGTGTACGATGTCACTGACCACGTGTGGTGTGAGGTGAGTGGGGTCACTGGGGGTGTTGGGGAGTGGGCCAACTGCTTCACGCTGCTGTGTCGCGCGCTGGGGTACGACGTGCGATACGTGTACGATGTCACTGACCACGTGTGGTGTTGGGGAGTGGGCCAACTGCTTCACGCTGCTGTGTCGCGCGCTGGGGTACGACGTGCGATACGTGTACGATGTCACTGACCACGTGTGGTGTGAGGTGAGTGGGGTCACTGGGGGTGTTGGGGAGTGGGCCAACTGCTTCACGCTGCTGTGTCGCGCGCTGGGGTACGACGTGCGATACGTGTACGATGTCACTGACCACGTGTGGTGTGAGGTGAGTGGGGTCACTGGGGGTGTTGGGGAGTGGGCCAACTGCTTCACGCTGCTGTGTCGCGCGCTGGGGTACGACGTGCGATACGTGTACGATGTCACTGACCACGTGTGGTGTGAGGTGAGTGGGGTCACTGGGGGTGTTGGGGAGTGGGCCAACTGCTTCACGCTGCTGTGTCGCGCGCTGGGGTACGACGTGCGATACGTGTACGATGTCACTGACCACGTGTGGTGTGAGGTGAGTGGGGTCACTGGGGGTGTTGGGGAGTGGGCCAACTGCTTCACGCTGCTGTGTCGCGCGCTGGGGTACGACGTGCGATACGTGTACGATGTCACTGACCACGTGTGGTGTTGGGGAGTGGGCCAACTGCTTCACGCTGCTGTGTCGCGCGCTGGGGTACGACGTGCGATACGTGTACGATGTCACTGACCACGTGTGGTGTGAGGTGAGTGGGGTCACTGGGGGTGTTGGGGAGTGGGCCAACTGCTTCACGCTGCTGTGTCGCGCGCTGGGGTACGACGTGCGATACGTGTACGATGTCACTGACCACGTGTGGTGTGAGGTGAGTGGGGTCACTGGGGGTGTTGGGGGAGTGGGCCAACTGCTTCACGCTGCTGTTTTGTTTGAACTGACGGACTTTATACTAATTATCAAACCCTCTTTAATCGCCTTAGGGATTGAATTTCCAAAAAATCCTTTTTTTTAAAAGTCTACTCTATCATATAAACCAACTGGCCAAATATCATGCGACTAAGTTCAATAGTTTAGGCTCGGCGATGATAAATATAGCAGTCAGTGACTCGGAACAAGCTATTTTATATACTCGTATGATTTTTTTTATCTTCATCGATGTATCCCGAACACCGCAGGGTAGGCAGAGGAAACCTAGTGTCCAAGACACTCCGTTCCCCACGCACCGCCGAATTCGGAGGCTTGCGTGTTAAGTGGCAGAACTTAACGCCGCGCTTTACCTCGACACCAGAGCGAAGAAAATGGAAATATAATTTCCACTCCTCGAGTGGGAATCGTACCCACAACCAGTCGTTTACAGTCACACGCTAGTGCTACTGGGCCACGACTGGTCACAACTCGTATTTGTACTTTACATATATTATTTCGTATACAGGTATTCGACTATGATTCAAACACGTGGCTCCACGTAGACCCCTGTGAGGGTGTCATCAACACGCCGCTAATGTACTCCAACGGCTGGAGGAAGTCCCTCTCGTACGTGTTAGCGTTTTCACGAGACGATCTGCAAGACGTCACTTGGAGATATACTAGTGATCATAAAGAGGTGAGTGGAAGGTATTTTTTATTTATTATGTGTTAGTATTTATAAACGTGGGAAATTGGAAAAGATAATTTATATTAAAAAAATAACGCCGCGGTATTTGAACCCGTTTTCGTATGCTGGAAACAGACTCAACGCTCTGCTAAAAATGTTTTTTGACTACATTTACTATCTGGCTTAGATTTTGACGAGTTTGGTTACAATATATTTTATTTTTTTTTAACTTCATATCCCGCACACAGCAGGGTAGGTAGATTTTAAGTTGAAATATTGAAAAATAACGTGGCTTATTTTTTAATTCTGAGTTATCAAATATATTTATGCCAAAACTCATCATAGCGGTATAACTCATCATAATCTGTAGTTTTTCTTATTTTAACATTCAAGGGGCCCTTTTAGAAGTTATTTTTTGAACAAAACTTGCTTATGTTTTATTATCAAAAGTATTTCCATTCTAAATTTCGGTAGATTAGCCGTTAAACCGTAACAGACAGACAGACTTTCGCATTCATAATATTAGTATTGATTAAAATTAAAAGATTATAAGTTAACTTTTAAACAACAAACAGTTACACTCTATCAACACTTTTCACTCAATCTCTATGCTATTAAATAGCGTAATTCAACGCCGCGCCACGAGGACGTTTTCTCAACAGAGATATTATACACTCACCAAATACACTCGCTTCCCTTAAACTAAGTTGTGCCAAATCCAGCATACATCACGCAGGTGCAACCTTTTTGCTAAGCTTCGGATCGTCTCCATATCTCTATGTGTTATTGGCATTTCACCAAATATATAATATCCCATCAGGTGCTAAAACGTCGTACGACAGTGTCGGAGGAGGACCTCCTCAACACTATACTGTCCCTGCGCGCGCACCGACACGCGCAGCTCACGCCCGCCCGGCGCGCCTACCTCGCCGCGCGCACGCTCAAGGAGTTAGCTGAGCTTATGATTGAGAGGTGAGGGGGGGGGGATAGGGGGGGGGGGATAAGTGAGGGGGACCGGGGATGTGGGGAGTAGGTGTGTGAGAGAGATGGAGATATGGGGAGTGGGGGCAAGTGAGGGAGATGGAGATATGTGAGGGGTGGGTGTGAGAGAATTGAAGATATGGGGAGTGGGTGTGAAGGAGATTGAGATATATGGGGAATGGGGGTGAGTGAGGGAGACGGAAAGAAAAGCGCTTGGATGGTTTCTAAGAACGCGGGTTCGAATCCCTTACCGTTGAATTTTTTTTTAATTTTCTAAGTGTTTTTTACATGTTCAGTGTGGAGGCCGTTGTAGCGTAATGGAACACAGCCGCACTATAATCACGATGGTTGAGGATTAGTTGTAGATAGTTATTAAAATGGCTATAAATTAACTATGAATTAGAGTGTTATCTTTTATAATTAACAATACAGACCAGAAGTGAACAAATTGCTTAAATTCTATGCAGCCTGCCAAGTATTCATTTATACTACAGATATTGTCTCACTAATATATAAAGCGTTACTTAAAATGTAAATTACGTGTTCTAACATATGAAGATTGCACAGTATACACTGTTTTTTGTTATTTTTCTAATTTTTGTACCCACAGATTTATACCCACCAAAGAAAATATAAATTAAAATAATTCCTTTGTTAATGATAACTATAATAGATCTACATTTTTTTCAACAAGGCAACCAAACCACTACGAATCCCGCGGTCGTCTCTCAGGGTCTCGGGAATGGCGCGCCGTCAGAGGGGAGGTGGGGGTAATGCAAGCTGGTCACACGTTCGATTTCACCCGCGTCGGAGACCACGCGGTCAGATATTATACTGCCAAGGATGTTTACAAGGTGTATACTAATGGCATGGAGACGGCGGAAATCGGGAACTGGTCGAATGGCGTCCATGTGTATCATAATATGTTTCGGAAGGTGGAGCAGGATTGGCAGCAAGTTTATTTGGCGAGGGAAGGTTGGTTGGTTTTGAGGTTTTTTTTGTTATAGTTTCTATATACCTTTTATACTTAAATGTATTAAAATTAGTAGTAGAGTTTATTTGGCATCAGTCGTGGCGCAGTGGCACAAGCGTGTGACTGTAAACGACTGGTTGTGAGTTCGATTCCCACTCGAGGAGTGGAAATATTAAATATTTCCATTTTCTTCGCTCTGGTGTCGAGGTAAAGCGCGGCGTTAGATTCCGCCACTTAACACGCAATGTCTCCGAATTCGGCGGAAAGTGGGGAACGGAGTGCCTTAACACTAGGTTCCCTCTGCCTACCCTGCTGCGTACAACAGGATACAGCGTGAAGCTAAAAAAAGAAAAAAAATATGTAGTATTAACATTGAGGGTAGTTTTGAAGATTTTGTAGTGTAGTGGAAGTGGGACTGTGAAATGGTTATGGGTTTGTATCCTGTTTAAGGTAATGGATGTATGTAAATTATTTTTATTTGCACTGCGCTGGTAAAACAAAAGTCTTAATCAAGTCAACATTACTTTAAAAATACACAAATTGATAAATATTGCTTTTTATATAAAGTTCGACTTAAAATATTTTTTAACCTCCGCCGCAAAAGGAGAAGTGTTATAAGTTTGATATCAATGTGTGCATGTACTTGGTTGGCATTTTAGCTTTCAAACGGATGGACCGATTTCGATGCAGTGTTTTTTTTTCGTTCAAAAGCAATTTGTCTTGCGGAGAGTTGTAGCTATGTTTTTTTAAAATCGATCCAGCAGTTTAAAGAGTTCTTTGTGATATATAATCTAATAATTATTTAAAACTTTTCCCCCGTGGGGGGACGGGTTAAGAATACAATTCCCCCCGCAGCTGGGTAGCGTCCCGTAAAAGGCGGATAACCCAGTTAGCTTGGTGGTAGGAGATTCGTTCTCCGACTGGCTCGCGACCACTATCGTGTCAAAGACGAACCGCCAAATATCTGATGATGCGTTCCGGTTCGATGGCACGTAAGCCAGCTCTCCCTATTCCCACCATTCCCATCCTTCCTCCCTCCTTTTGTCCTACATCCCCAAGGCTGGCAACGCATCCATAACTCTAATGTTGTGGATGTCTATGGGCGAAGGTAACCACTTAACACCAGGTGGGCCTTCTGCTCGTTTGCCTCCTTATTCCATAAAAAAAAAGCCATTACTTAAACTACTTATATGATATATTTTTAAATCATTTTTCCCTTCACAGAAGGAACAGAGACAGGTTGCATTGAATGGCGTTTCTCGGCCAAGGGCGACGGTACGGTGTTCAAATCCCTATCCATTAAATTAGTATCTGCTATATACGAGAGCGGTTGTATCGAATGGACCGTTCAGTTCGATGGGGAAGCCTGTATACCTGTGGAACTTGGCGGTGAGTTATTATTTGTAACTTTTTTGGCTTTCGTATAGAATCTAGAGAGAGAATCTAGTGTTAAGACACTCTGTTCTTGTGAAGAAGTTTCCATTCAATTGAGTTGGGCGGAATTCAACGCCGCGCTGTCAAATTAGAGAAATGAAAATAATAATTTCCCCGAATTGGGAGTTGATCCCACTACTAATGCGTTTATATTCAGACAGAGTCACGTTCGTCAAACCTCAAACAGTTATTATTATTGGGTATAAATCAGTCTTTAAGAGAGCTACTGTTGAGTATATTTTTTGCAGTTTATGTAAGTAGTGCTGTTAGTAGAGCTGTTGGTGAGCTATGGTAGATTACAATTAAAAAAAATATAATAGAATAAATAATTGTTCTTACTTTTAACATTTTTAATAAATAGCATTATCTCTCGCCAAACGATTGTTCCCAAAAATAATCTTTGGGTAGGAGCAGAAATTTGTAAATAATATAATCATTTCCCCGAATGGGAATCCACATCACAGTCAAACGTTGTCATACCGTACATACATATTAATATATAATACTATTTAGGTATATTTAATTTAATTAACAGAAGTAGCAGCAGTTCATTCCCGTGACTTTACATCAGTAATTCTCCGAGCGCAGCTGTCAGGAGGGGAGGGTTCCGTTGCCTGGCAACACGCTCAGCTGTTCAGACATCCGTTAGACTCTACACAGTTTGCTTTTGAAGTATTACTCCATTTGGCTAAAAAGTAGAGATTTGACACTATTTTTATATGTATGTATCTTTCTCTTTAAACATTTTTTTTTGAACCGGATTAGTCTTATATTTTTGTTATTAGAAAACCTGATGTTTTGAACATTTTATATTTACATCAGTGGTCACAATTATATTTTAGCTTTTTTAAAAATATACAGGATTAATCCGGTTGAAAATAGTTTTCATTTTAAAATATGTAATCGCGAAAGAAAATATTTTCCTTTTTATTAGTTTAGTTATTTTCAGCTATAGGGCTGACCATTGATCACGTGATGTTTTTTGAGCCTTTTTCAACCCCTCCACCCTTTTGGTGATACGTGGTGAGGTTTAAGACTAACCCTACCTACATATAAAAGAACTTTAAATTTTTAAAGCATTAACTCTAATAAAATACAGGTATAAAGAATAATCTGATGTTCTTCTAGCAAGTTAAGGATTTGTACACTGAAATGATGCAAATTTTTTTGATTGGCATAAAAATAATAAAAGAAATGGTGTAATAATACCAAAAAACATAATAATAAATTACAAGTTTTATATTACTACACCCTCCACTTATTGAGCATCACGTGATTAATGCACATCCCTATAACGTTTTTCTTTTTGTTTTAATTTGTCTTAACTATATTATAAGCAATTAAATATTAACAGTTGATCATTTGTTTGTACGAAAATCACAATTAACATTTAACTCATTGTTAATTGTGATTATTTTATTTGTGATTAAATTAAGAACGATTAAATTTTCTAGTTAATTGTGATTTTTATGTGATTTCACCACAAGCAAATTATAAATTGTTAATATTTAATTGCAATTAAGTTTTGCCCAACACTAGTGTATTGGTTCGAAATTTGAAATTTTTGTGTTTTTTTTTGTTTAAATCGAATCTGTTCTAAATTTAAATATTTGCTTCTTATTCTTTTTTTTCTTGCCTGTTGCTTAACAAAGGAGTTGATTTATTATTTTAATTTTAATAATCTGTACTATTTTATTATTTAATTTAATAGTTGAATTGAAATTTTTAATATAAATATTTTGTTCTGGTGCTCTTTTATTATGACATATTTTCATTTTTAAAATATTGTGATTATATTTGAATTTTAAAATGGGGAACGGAGTGTCTTAAGACTAGGTTCCCTCTGTCTACCCTGCGTGCGGGATACAACGTGAAGATTATATTTGAAGTTTGAATTAAGATTCTCGGTGTTCTAACATAGTTTCATATACTGTAGTGTATTCACATCCACACTTATATATATTTCGTCTTAATTTTTAAGTAAATTTATTCTATTTACATTTTATTTTAGTTATAATAATTATTTATTAAATTATATGCTCAATATTTTATCTTGCCTTTTAAGTTATTTTTTAATGTTGAAGCCATTTTGACCCCTTTTTACCCTTTTTACTCCCCACTACGCAATTTTATAAAATATGTATTTATTATAGTAATAGAATAAACATGTAATTTGTATCTACGAATTTACTATTTCTATATATTATCTACTTAATCGGGTCCTACGTAGACTGGTACGAAGAGCAAAAAACAAATTGAAATTATTTTATTTTAAATAACAAGATATATGCTAAAGCATGTATCTTTTTATTTACGTACGTACAGAAATTAACTTCTGTACGTCTAATAATTTACCATCGATTCATTAAAATGAATGCCTCAGACCTGAAAAGAACCGGCGTAAGAAACTCCAGGTCTCTTTTTAGAGCAGCTATTTGAAGGCTTCTATATTGTGATTTTATTATTCAAAGGAAATGATTAAAATTTCAATATATGAAATATATGTTTTTAGAACGAATTTGTGTGTTTGCATTTGAACCAGTATATGTGAGACTTGTTAATAAGACATTGATGTATGTAGCAGTTTCTCTCTCAATAAATATTGTAATGCACAGAATGATAGTGTTTTATTTCAATTTAATAAATTACAGGTTAATTAATAATTAAAGGTTATAAAAAAGTACCAATATTTTTTTTTCCAAATTTATTGGTACTTTTCGTTATTTATTTATTTTTTATAAATTTGTACTTTATTTTTTAATTCATTAGTACGCTGCTGTATATATCAATAACGCTCAAATAAATACTTCCATTCTGATTTGATATATGTTAGTAAATTAGCGTAAAAATAAGAAGTTGAAATAAACAGAGAATTCTAATATCAATTTTAACTATTTTGTATATGCCGAGTTTTGTACTATCAGTCTGTGTATATAATTTTTAATAACAATAATATATGATTAGTCAGTAAAAATAGTATGGAAATCAGTGGCGAAGGGCCCATACAAGCCGATTCTGACCGGCTTCCCTTTTATAATTACATCACTATACTAAGGCTAATTTCTTTCAATTACCACTTTTAGACCGTATAAAGAACCAAACTTGAAAATGTATTTAGCCAACTTTAATTTATCGAAACGCCTAAATACTTTTGTAGCAAATCAAGCCGACGCGAGACCGGCATACTTCGTCATTATATCTCCATACTAAAATCTCCATAGTGCGCAGTTGTCCCTTTCATTTCCTTGCAAAATAGACCTATATCTATTTCGTTCTAACTTACCGAATTTTACCTCAAATATGCCGGGTCTGTTTGCGGCTTTTTGCAGTTGACACGTTTCGGAGCTACTGTGTCGGCGAGAGGGAGAATGATCAAATCTGTGCGTGCGAGCGAGAGCGCGAGTAGCGAGTGGCGCGTGATTCGCTAAACTCATGTCAAATAATACGAAAACAAAGTGTTTATTGAACGTCTATTGGTCGTCTATTGAACGTCTATTGGTTAATTTTGAATGGTTTTGGTAACTCAAAACAAAATAGCATAATGGCTGACGTGTTTGTTTAATCCGTGCGTGTGTGAATGAAAAAAAGAGTTTTTAAATAGTTTATTTAAGTGTTTAGTGTTTCCAAGTTAATTTTCAGCTTGTGATTATTTGTGAATCGGATTGCTCAGAGGTATGATGGCACTCTTACACATAGAATGCTGTTTAACTGATTATTTACTAACCGAAGAAACTTCATTTTGCAAATTGAGTTTCGAAAACAAAAAGCATGTCGTAAGCCTAGGTCGGGCTCTTCCAGATATGACTATCGATTACGAGAGACGAGATGGGTTTTTCAAACATTTCCACAAATCGTTTTATGACAAATATACGTGGATGACTCGCAGTTGTAAATTAAACAAAATGTTTTGCTTTCCTTGCCTGCTATTTTCAAATTCGAGTTCTGTTTGGAGTCAAATGGGTTTCACAGATATTAATAACTTAGCTAGCTCTGCTAAAAAGCACGTTCAGACCGAAAAACATATTCGTAGTTGCTTGTTACTTCATGATTTCGGTAATAGTCGCATCGAAAACTTTTTTCAAATTCGTTTGAAGTTCACAACCGGAAAGTCGACCGCAATCGCGAATTAATGAAAAGGTTTATTGACACCGTTGTTTTGTTAGGAAAACTTTTATCATATTTGAAAGACACTGTTTAAGAACACATCAGTGCTTTCATATATGGTAGAGGTGGGGCCTTTCGTCTTCAATCATGAAAGATAAATGCATGCAGATGCACGCAGGCTATTTGGTGAGTTATTTTTTTTAATTATCAAATTATATTTTTTGTGTTGTAGTTGGAAGAAGTCGGTTACAAACATACATACAAACTTACATACACATGAAATTAAAGAAACGCATGTAAAAATTACGGCAATCGAATCGAACCCGCGACCTTTGTGTAAACGTTACATCTCAAGGCGGGGGAAAAGGCCAACTTCATTTCCCACGAACATGTTTTTTTTTTTTGTTACGGCTTCCCTTCTCTAAGAATCCACCCCTCGCCACTGATGGAAATATATAAATTGAATACTGTTAAGTGTTAACTCTAGTAACTGGGATGTTTATTTATCCTAAAATTATTTAATTAAAAAAAATAGAAATTAAAAGGCAATTATGTCGCAGTGGAACAGCGTCTGACTGTAAACCTCTTTGGTTGTGGGTTCGATTCCCGTTCGGTGGAATGATTATATTTATGTTCTCCGCTGCTGTTAGACAAAGTCTCGATTATGTAAAGTTGAGAGAGCACTGTCCTTGGCAGTAGGGTTTCTGTGACTACGTGAAACGTGAAGCTCCAAAAATTATTGTACCACATGGAATTTAAAAAAAAATGTGACATTTGATGCCACTTTTATTAATTATTAGGCTTGTTCTTAATAGTTTTAAAACCGGTACAATTTATTGAAAAACACTATTGGTTCATAGTTTTTTTAAAATTTTACGAGTCAATATAATTATTTTTGACATCAACATCCAAGTTACTAATCTTGATATTGTTATTACATGTTTTCAGTAACCACGAAGCTTATAAAAAAAACTTTTGTTACTAAAAAATAGTAAAATTAAAAAATTTCAATTTACAATTAAATTGCATTACATGTTTAATATATTTTTACGTCCAGGTATAATAGTTTTTTTATTATCAATGCCATGTAAATTTGTCAATAAACATGATTAAATAAATATTGAATCAAAATTGATTTACGCTCTGAAATGAAACTATTTAAAGCGAATTAATCGGTAATCGAAATCACGTTTTGGAAAACCCGTTTCGAACACTTTACAGCAGTTCGTGGTCTCAGGTAGACTTAATAATATGTAAACTATACTCGATTAATCCGATTAATTAATTAAAAATAAAAAATGTGTAAAAAAAGCGTAAGCAAAAAATCTTATTGATTACAGTTTTTTGTGATTTGTGTGTCTATTATAATAAAAAAAAATAGTATGTTTTAGTATTTTAAAGTTATAATTGTTATACAACACTAATCAGTGATGTACCACCACCACTGTAGTAATTATATGCTTCGTGGTTAAAAAAATGGAAGCATAAAAAAATGATTGTTAGAAATTTCGTAGAACGAGTTATAATAGTATACACATAATAGTATCTAATGTGTTTTATTTAACAATCTGTGTGTAATGGTTGATTTATTGATTGATTATCTGTGTCTATGAATATATCTGGATAGTTCAAATTTAGCTTCACAAGCAGTAATCATTTCTTCTGATTCCAAAATATTACTATTTTCTTTTTTTTAGTTTCACGCCATAGACCGCACACAGCAGGGTAGGCAGGTGGAACCTAATGTTAAGACACTCCGTTCCCCACTTTCTGCAGAATTCGGAGGCATCGCGTGTTAAGTAGCGGAACTTAACGCCGCGCTTTCCCTCGACACCAGAGCGAAGACAATGTAAATATGAAATATTTTCACTCCTCGAGTGGGAATCGAACCCACATCCAGTCGTTTCCAGTCACGCCCTTGTACCACTGGGCCACGACTGGCCCCCAACTACTACTAAATAAAATAATTTTAAATTCGCTTTTAGAACTAACATTTCATTTCGCCATTTGTTTTATTCTTATAACAACAATTAATTTTTAGTTTAACACTATAAGAGTATTGAACATAGTTAAGTAACAGGAAAATAAAAAAGAATAATAACTGTTAACAAAAGGCATAGACTACATATAGATATTAAAAAAATCATCTATTGTCCATAAATCTTAGATAAAATTGGCCAAAATTTTAAATTAATCTGATTGTACAAAATGCTTAAATATCAAATTTACAGATTTCGTTGCATAAACACAATACATACAAACAAATAAACAAACATACAGCTAACATAAGCGTGGTACAGAAAATAAATGATTTACACATATATTTTTTTATTACAAAAACAAAAAAAATTACGAATTTTTTTAATTAATTTCAAATATTTTTAATGAGTATTTTATTAATTAGAGCAAGTCCCAGCGAACAGTATGATGTCGTCGTGTAATATGGCGTATAGGAACGGACGGTCCACTTTGAATGGTATCGGAGGTGGCGGCATTGACATTGACGACATGGGTACTGCGACCAAACCTGGAATATAATAATTATTATAATGAAATTATATATTAATGTGTTTCTTTTTTTTTAGCTTGAAGCTGTATCCCGCACACAGCAGGGTAGGCAGAGGGAACTTAGTGTTATGACAGTCTGTTCCCCACGCACGGCCGAATTCGGAGGCATTGCGTGTTAAGTGGCGGAACTTATCGCCGCGCTTTGCTTCGACACCAGAGCGAAGAAAATGGAAATATTAAATGTTTCCACTCCTCGAGTGGGATTCGAACCCACAACCAGTCGTCTACCGTCACACGCTAGTGACTGGTCCCATTAAAGTATGTCCTTAGTAAAATATCTGCATCCTTAATTAATAACTAATAATATTTTATTTCCCATAGTATTTACAATTCATTACGCATGTAGACATGCGCAATGGTGGTTTAAACGCTATAGGCAATGTATTACAAGCAACATCTTAAAACTCAGTATTTGTGAATTATCATCCATTAGTTAGTTATTGATGATTTTCTTGCTCTTGGATCTGATCCCGAAATACGGTTGACGACGAGAAATGTAATTTATTTTTAGCTTTACCCTGTATCCTGCACATAGCAGGGCAGTAAATAGACGCCAGAACGAAAAAAATGGAAATATTAAATATCCACACTCCTCAAGTGGGATTCGAACCCATAACCAGTCGCGTTTACAATCACACTTACTGATGCATCCTGAAATAGCGTTAAAATAATGACCTAACTGCTAACAGACTTATGACTGTGCCGTATAATTTTCATGGACATAAAAATTCCACATGATGATTAATGACGATTGTCTCAATTATTTCTCTAAGAATCGGATATGATATACTACTAATAGAGTTACAACTGTGCCATATAATTTTCATAGACGTTTTAATTCCACGTGACGGTTAACTACGATTGTATCAATTATTGACTTAAGAATCGGATGCTGAAGGCATAGTTCAAAGTTAAAACTCTAGAGTCCTTCCCACAACTCGAACATTTCGCCTATTTTAAATGTATATATTTAATTTTTAAATGTATTTTTTATTTATTAAATGTAAAACAATAGACTTGTGAATCTAGTAATTCAAAAGCTAATGCACAAAAAAGGCAACTAGGTTTTAACATCGATATGTTTCTACGGCTGGAAATAGTAGTACATTTTGACATGTTTCGTGTCACTTCACATATAGTACCCGGCAACTAATAATGCACATCGATGCTTAAAACGAAACAGCCAGCCGGTTTCTGTTTCGTAGAGCGCTGTCTCTGTTACTCAGATGGTATGTGACGTTTGTCACTGGTTCGTCAGTCTTTGTACAGACACGGTAGAGTACGGTCGCTTTCAGTTTCAAATATATATATAGAGTTGTTACTATCCCCAAACTATTATTTTTACAATGGCATCTTTAATAAAAAGAGGAAAACCCTTGCACGGTCAGTCACGTGAAATTATATATAATGTTTATATATATTTTCTACCGCTTCACTGATAGACTTGTGATAAATACGAATGATAATGACAGTGATTTTGACCTTATTGAGAGCACAGATTGTGAAATGGAAGAAATTGGGACTTCTGGCAGTTAGGCTCGCACATCTTTTTCATTTTTTTATATTTTCAGGCGTCAAATTTAATTATTAAATAAAAAGGAATCGACATCGTTGAAGTTGACAACTATATTGTCGTTTTAACAGCTTTTAATAGATACCTCACTATTATTGTTTTAAGCGAGAGAGACAACGCTCTACTAAGTCGAAGCTATCCGACTACTTCACTCTAAGCATCGATGTGCATTATTAGTTGTCGGGTACTATACTTATTTTGCTTTTTTAATGCATTTTTATGCATAATATATAAAAGTCATCACTCTGAACTCTTCTATATAACTACATCTAAACTAAACTCCTATGTTCGCGTTAAAAAGGTTTCATACGAAATTTTCACTTTTAATTAATGTAAAAAGAAAACAAACAAAACAAACGTTTCAAACCAAACGTAAATCATTTATAATTAAAATTAAGCCCATAACTTTTTTTTTCATTTTATTAATTTTATTTTTTTAATATATTTTTTCTTCATCTTTTTTTTAATTAATATGTAAATAAATATTAATTTTGTTAATATGAATAAGTGCCAACGAACAAAACTATATCGTCGTGTAATATCGCGTATAGGAAAGGATAGTCCACTTTAAACCGTATGGAGGGAGGCGGCAAAGATACCAGTTTAATCATCATGCCTGGAAATTAAATTATTATTATATAATTTTATTATATTAACCTTAAGACAGCTATTTCAAGCTTCTAGGGGTAGCTTATAGAAAAAAGAATTGCCTGTTTGGCCATGGATCTTCAACTATTTTTATTGGGAATTTCATCGAAATCGGACCTGCATGGAAAGCCTGGCACAGTGGGGAAATGTCTGACTGTAAACGCGATTGGTCGTAGGTTCGATTTTCACTCAGGAAAACGATTATAATTAAATAACTTTTAAAACTTCACTCAGTATAAAACCTAGCGTTGTGTTCTACTCAATATGGACGTTCCCATTTCAGGGGCAAAGTGAAAAATCAAGTTTCTTTACACTAGTTTCTCTCGAACAACCTAAAGGTTAAAGCTTAAAAAATAATTAAAAATTAGTATTTGAACCCAGTACCTGTAAAAGCTCCAGCCGTGGCGCCCTCCTCGTCCACTTTGACGAAGGCCTCTTGGAATGCCTTATCGACTGTAACGCCGTGCCCTTTCACTATACCAGTTGATTCTTTCACGAAAATGCTTGAAACTCCCACCTGGTTACATAAAAATAAGTTTATTAATTACTAGCTATTACTACCGTTCCCAGATTTACTAGTATAGGTTTGTTATATTTCCCAAAGAAACTACATTGAATATCGGAAAAAAACTGTCCTATATGTACTTTTAGACTAAAAACTACCACCATGCCAAAATTCATTAATTTCTATTTAGTAGTTTTTATGTGATTGACGAACAAATTAACAGGCAGACAGACAATTATTTTACAAGTAAAAAGACATTTATAGAAAACGTATAAAAAACTACTGAGCCAGAACCTGTGAGCATGGTGAGAGCGCCTAGACGGTATCAGGAGGCGCGGGTTCGAATTCCACTGAGTTCAAATTTTTATACGTTTTTTTTAAATGTCTTTCTCAATTTCCCTAAGTGTGGATAATAGTTTAAAAAGATTTAAAAGTATTCTACAGTAGTTTTTTCGGCTCTGTTATTGATATATTAACTTATAGAACGTGGAGCTGCCATTGGCGCGTAAACAGGCGTTACTATAGCAACGTGTACATGATGTTTTACAAAAGTATAGGTACGTCGAACGCACAGTAGGATGGGTCATATTTATTTTGTAAATTTCATGTATTTCTAAGGGATTAAAATAAAACATATGTAGTTATTGCACTTCTTCCATGTACAATATTTAAGTAAGCCAAATTTCATACTTCTCCGTCCGCATAATTTTCGTGAAAAGGGATTCATAATTTTTCCTTAGATTGATATAATAATGACATAAAGGGCATTTATTTTTCTAGACGAATTGAAAAAATGTCGTAAAAATTGGAACTGTCAGATTTGAACTTAAAGTTTCACACAAGTTTTGAGAAGGTTGGTAAATATTTATTTATAGCAATACAAAATAGGAGCGGTATTAAGTTACTATAATAATTGTTTAGTATCAACGGATCGTACGTAGAATAGTACAAAGGTATTAAACACATTTTTATAAATATTATTAATCATTACGAATATTTTAAAAGCCTATTAGTCTGTCGATCTGTCTGTTAATACGTCTGTCTGTTACGCTTTTACAGGTAATCTACCTAAATTTAATTCCGAATAAAAAATAAACCACTTCACGATATAAAAAAATCACAGGAAGATAGTAGATGATGCAAGATTAATCATATACCTACCTATTTCAAAAGCCAACTCTCAAAGGACTGATAAAAGGGGACGAAAATTTTAATAAAAAAATATAAACACGAGCAAAGCCGCGAGGGGGACGCTACTTCAAAATATAATAACAAAACATTATTAAGAAACAACAAATAAATAATTCCAAAAAATTCCAAAGAGCAAATTAATCCCTTCTCTATACTAACCTTAGGCAATATACCATTAAGGTCATGCCTCGACCTAGTTTCAAACTTGGGCATGTCCAAGTCCACGTCAGCACCAGCTGGGTACATGCGGAAGACATCTTCCAACAAGCCCTTCTCCGATATCTTCTTAATTACTTGTGGAAGACCCTCCACGTCGTCTGGAAGTACGATTATCATACGGAATTTATCTTCCTTGTAGGGTAGTTCTATCATCTGCAAGTATAGCATAGATTAGGTTAATACATATTTTTTTTACCTTCACGCTGTATCCCGCTAAAGCAAGGTAGGCAGAGGGAACCTAGTGTTACGACACTCCGTTCTCCACGCACCGCCGAATTCGAAGGCGCTGCGTGTTAAGTGGCGGAACTTAACGCCGCGCTTTACCTCGATACCAGTGCGAAGGAAATAATAAATATTTCCACTCCTCGAGTGGGAATCGAACCCACAACCAGTCGTTTACAGTTACGCGCTTGTGTGTGAAATAATTGCACGAAAACAAGCTTCAAATTTAAAACAGCATATTAAACGAGAACTCGTATTAAACGGTTTTCTACTCTAGAAATAATCTAGAAACAAAAAAATAACATAGTTCTAAATAAATAACAAGAAAACAACTCACTCTGGCCCCAATATCCTTATCCTCATGGTAATACAAGGACTGCAACAAATGCATCATGGGCTTCTTCACGGATTTCGCATTCGCTGTATAGAAGTCCTGGTCTTTAGTCTCGCTTGCGTTGAATGGGACGTGCCAGTGACCCTGAATGTGTATAAAATGTTATTTTAAAACAGAGAGATGTTAGTGACAAGACACTCCGTTTTCTGATTTCCGCTTGAATTCGAGTATTGTGTGTAATGGAACTCTCAACTCTACGCTTCGTTGAGAGGCATTATAGCATGGGAAAGTCAAAATTAATTTTAAGTATGAGAATTCACACAAAGTGGGGATCGAATTTACAACCATAGAATTTAAAATCAAAATACCCACTGCGCCATAATAGCTTCACGAAATATCGTGTAATTTTTCTTATATACTTAAATAATAACTTAAATGTACCAGTACGATGACGAAGCAAGTTTGGATTTATTTTATTTTTTTTTCGCTTCACGCTGTATCCCGCACATAGCAGAGTAGACAGAGGGAAACTAATGTTAAGACACTCCGTTACCCACTTTCCGCCGAATACGGAGGTATTGCGGGTTAAGAGGCGAAACTTAACGCCGCGTTTCACCTCTGATACCAGAGTGAAGGAAATGGAAATATTAAATATTTCCACTCTTCGAGTGGAAATCGATCCCACAACCAGTCGTTTTGAAGTCACACGCCACTGCACCACGACTGACCCCAAAACAGTCAGTAATGGGGTACACCAATAATGGGGTACACAACAGGTGGGGTACACCTGGTTCTTGAAATTAATGTGATTTTAATGTCGTTTAGAATTATCAAACTTATTCTAATCACTAAAAAATAAAAAATAATTTTGAGACACAACAAAATCGGTTTCTTGCGTGATACTTAAATTAATAATTTTCTATTGATAAATGTTCATTCTTCATAGAGGTACATATATCAAAGCTTCTTATAGAGACTCTAATAAAAAAAATATAATACATTTTTTTTTTAGAATCCAGAATAAGAATTTCAACTTAGCTAAATAATCTAGCCAAAATCGTAAAGCTTAATTGGCAAGAGCGCTTCGACGGTATCTTGATACTGATCTTGATACTAGGTGCAGGTTCAAATTTTGTAACAATAAAATTTTTTTGATACATATAGTAGAAATAAAAATAATGTATAGTAATTATTATAATAATTACTTAAAAAAAAATATTATACATACTTGGAAGAAAATAACGTTCAAGAGAGCGACGGCCGCTGCGGGGTCGATGTCGGATTCAGATACAGGGTGGTTTATCTTTCCTTCAGTGTTTTTGGAGGACTGAAAGAAAATAAAGTTATATAGTAAATAAAGTCGAGACTATATGTTTTTATACATATTTCTTTACGAGAATACAGAATAGTATATAACTAGGAACCGCCTCTTTGCTTTGCATGGCGGGAAGAGCTGAGCGAAGTATATATTTAATGTTATTACATGCTAAAAAACATAACATAAGACCTAACGTTCCACAGCCTAAGTCTATGGGCACTTTTTGACCATTTAATTACCAACTTCACAGCACACAAGGCTCTGTGCTCGATATCCCTCACTGTGCCAAATTTCAGAGGTCTACTACAAATAGCCCAGAAAGAGTTAAGCCACAACGAAACACACTTTTGACCAGTAAGAGCTTCTCTCAGTTCGTTCAGCTTAATAAAGTCCCTACGTATTATTTGTACATGTGTAGTACTATAGTTACATCAGTGTAGCGGCTCCTACATATGGCTACGTTGAAACACTTTAAAGTTTTTTATTTTTATTCTTAGCTTAGCGGTCAGAGCATTTGGACAATTTTCACAAGGCACAGGTTCGAATCCCGCTGCGATCAATTTTTTATATGTTTTCATAAAATATTTTTCATATTCTTAGTGTTGCACACTTAAAAATGTTAAAAAAACAATAACATTATTTTAACAGATATGTTGTGAGATCTTTTTACAAGCCTATGTTATTGATGTATTAATTTTAGACCTATCTCTTCAAATACCTTTAAACTTTAACTATTTTAAATTAGACAATATTTACCCATTCATTCATAATATCAGCCGCAGCTTTAGTATTACTGAAGTTAATACTATCCACTTCGCTCCTAAACGACCGCGCGGTTTTAGAGAAGTCATCGTTTAATTTGTATTTGTCCGAAACGAACACTTTGTTCGCAAGATTGAGGTAACTGCGGTCCATTCTTGCGAATCTATCGCTTAGTTCGCTGTAGGATTCTGAAAGCTGAAATAATAATAAATAGGAATAAATAATTTATGATAAATTTAACAATATATAAAAAAACAAGCTTTTTATAATTATTCTCTGCTTTATCTCATTATTCTTATTATTCTCTCCTTCCCACCATCTTAGATCCGCCATATTGGATTTAAAATTATGTTACACAGCTAATACAGCAATTATTTCAGGGGTAGTGCTATGAATATATTTTATAGCCATCAAATTATTATTTTAAAATTTGAGCAAATCTTACGATAAGAATTAGGTCAAAAAACGTTGCAAAACTTTCTAAAATCATGCTTTTCTCGCCCACTTTCCGCCCAAATTCGAGATATTGCTGCGTATTGCGCAAATCAACGCTATTTGCCCTTTGCCTTAACGAATATTATCAAAAAATGAAAAGAAAAATAGTCTTTATTCTCTGACTAATATTTTTTTTTACACACTAAATAACTAATTAATAATTTCTTAACAAGTATATATACGTACATTTAAGACTGAAAATATTATGAGTAGTTGAGTACACATACAACATTTTAGGTATATTAATCTACTTAATCTACTAACGAAGATAATTACAATAATTTAAATATGATCCTTCCCCCGAGCAGGAATCGAACCCATAACCGATAACATTTGCACTTACACTCCTACTGAAAAAAAGTCTTCCTTACCTGCTTATAATCAGTTGATTCGAGTAGCTTCATGATTTCATCCCGGTTCTCTCCCTCAGAACCAGCCGCGTACAACGAAAGTAAGGTCAAAACGCCAAGAGGAGAAGCTACTACGTTCTTGTCGGCCGATGCTTCGTACACTTCCTGTTGATTTTATAGAACAAAATAGAAATAGTGGGGAACGGAGTGTCTTAACACTAGGTTCCCTCTGCCTACCCTGCTGTGTGCGGGATATAGCGTGAAGCTATATATTTTTTTTTTATTTATTTAAAATAGAAATACCTATATATTTTTTGTAATAAATTAGTTATCGAAAATAAGTACATTTTAGGAAATCCGAGGTTTCTAAAACATTATGGTAGTCTCTGGTACTTACTGTCAAAAATATATTCATCTAAAATCATTTATATATATTGAAATTCTTTATTTTGTTCTTTATAGGTAGGTACTTGTTAAATAAATCAATTTCACACATTATAAATAATACATATTATCCTTCGTTACTGTTTTATTTTAAAATTATATTTACCATATGATTACGTTCATAAAATACATAAATTGTATTTCATTGCGTTTTTTTATTTATTTACACCTATCGGGTTATAGAAACAAAAAGTAAAAAGTAAAACATAACTTTATGGTTTTTCCCGGGTTGTCAGAGAGTCATGACACTCCATGACCCCACTTTCCGCTACGTTATGACTCAACGATGTAATCATTATCTCGAGTGAGAATCGAACCCACAACTCTCACGTGTACTGTTTCACTGCCGGCTTGAAACCGGTGTGGGGCAATAGTAATTGCTACCATTTTTATTATTATTAAATAAATTCTTTGCTACCATTTTTATGTCCCAGTCCATGGTTCAAAGTAAAACTTGTGGTTCCTAAATAACTTAAAAAACATAATTTTGCCTTACCTTTAGTAGTTTCATTGAAGCGAGATCAACTGAGTCACCTAGTGCAGTCCGTTTGTAATCGGGAAAGGTGAATTCCCAGCCCACAGCCATTCCCGCCATTGTTGCTAAAATTAATAAAAAAAATTGAAGAAATTATAGCTAAAATAATAAAAAAAAATTAAAATACATCTATTTTTGCGTACTGGGTTACATGTCCTGAGTCATGATTATAAGTTTAAAAAATCTCTCTGTTTTCAGCGGAAAGTACAGTGAAAGTAAAGTGTCTTAACACTATCTACGAATCGTGACTATTTTATTTTAAATGCTACATATAAATGCACTAAATATATGCACTAAATATATAACAAAGATTTTTAAATATTTATCAAGGCCTACTCTGAAGGCAATTAAAAGAATGTGCTGTTTGGAAAAACCACGATTCTATGACCACGTAGGTACATAGAGTATAAAAATAAAGATAAAAGAAGTTAATTGACCAACAACAACTTAAGTGACGTTAATGCAATGTACCTAATTGCTTGGGGTCAATCGTAGCGCAGTGACACAAGCGTGTGACTGTAAACGACTGGTTGTGGGTTCGATTTCCACTCGAGGAGTGGAAATATTTAATATTTCCATTTTCTTCGCCCTGGTATCGAGGCAAAGCGCGGCGTTAAGTTCCGCCACTTAACACGCAATGCCTCCGAATTTGGCGGAAAGTGGGGAACGGAGTGTCTTAACACTAGATTCCCTCTGCCTACCCTGCTGTATGCGGGATACAGCGTGAAGCTAAATAAAAAAAAATCTAATTGGTTTTTTTTGGTCGGTAAAGAGTAGTTAATTCGATTTCCATTCGGGGTAACTTAATATTTTATAAACGTAGTTGAGCAATAGGGTCATCGGAGCACAATGGGATACTCTGATTGTAATCGCGCTTGGTAATGGGTTCGATTCTCACTCGTTGCAAATATCATCATTTCATTGTTTTCGTTAACTTTGCTTTGGTTAAAATACATTAGCGCGACGTTGAGGTCGACCACTTAACACGCAATGTCTCGAGTGCGGGTAGAAAATGAAGAAGGAAGAGCAAGAGAACAGTGTCTTAATACTGTACTTAATACTCTATGACTACGCTGCCCTGCGGGGTAAAAAAAATTAAGAAAACCGCCAAAAACAACGCTGAAAATGTACGTAAAATATGTACGTAGTTTTCCAAAAATGATTAGCAAAGTAAATAGTGATAAAATATCAATATGAATGTAAAGAACGTCATTATATACGTACCTGTCTATTCCACTATGAGAGAGATGCGTGTAAATAAAAAATATCATTAGTAATTAATTATATAGGTTTCTTTTCTTAAAATGTTGGAAGAAAAAGTAACATAAAACCTTACTTTATGTCTACGACTATCATAACCGTTTACGATATCAAGATAGCAATAATATTAGTAATTATATTATCATTTAATTCTTTGTAAAAAGAAAAACATCTTCAATAAAATCTACTTTTTTATGAAAAGTCAGATTAAAACCTTCATGTGGCTTAGCTGCTAATATATAACATGTAGCTACAAATTCTTTTTAGCTTCACGCTGTATCCCGCCCACACCAGGGTAGGCAGAGGGAACCTAGTGTTAAGACACTCCGTTCCCCACTTTCCGCCGAATTCGAAGGCATTGCGTGTTAAGTGGCGGATCTTAACGCCGCGCTTTGCCTCGATACCAGAGCCAAGAAAATGGAAACAATACATATTTCCACTCATCAAGTGGGAATCGAACCCACAACCAGTCGCTTTGCAGGCACACTGTGTGCCACTGCGCCACGACTAGCTAGAAATTTGTATATAAAATAATTATAATCTGACAATCTTTTTGGTTTACCAACTGATTATATTATTAAAACCCCCGACTAAAGAACTGAACTACACTTTATTAAACTAATAAACTAAAGTCAAAGTCGTATCTTAAGGCCTTAAGTCGCATCGACGAAAATGATGTGTCTAGCTTACAGACTTTCGTCTCCACATTTATATGTATTTTTACGTAAACAAACATAATCTAATAACTACTGCCCTACTTTATATGTTTGGGGTAGATGTTGCCAAAAATCGACCCACAATGGAGATTGCGCAATGAAAAGATACGTACTTAAAGACTAGCCTTAGAAGTAAAAATATCTATAACTTATTTTTTTAACTGTACATTTTAGTCTGTTCTAATGTAATGACACTTTCTTTGTTGCGTATTTTTTTTCGCATACCACGGAGAACCTTGACACTAGTGTCAAGACACTCCACTTTTCTCCGAACTCCAGACATTGCGCGTTTGAGTGGCTGAACTTAACGCTGCATTTTTTCTTGCAAGAGCGGATAAATCAGTGATTTAAATAAGCATTCGGTATATAAGCATTCCCCCAAGTAGGAATTGTACTCGTAACTAATTATGGGTACCTGCCTTCTAATCCTGTACTACTATACCACAACGGCCTTTTGATTTTGTTAACAAAATGAGAAATTTCTAAAAAAAAAGACTGATCTAACTACAAGAAGAAGAAAGAGGTGAAACTTCATATTTAAATTATCCAAATGATTGTTTAATTAAACATAATCATTTTTATCTTAGTTAACGAGGTTATACATAATATTTTTATTTAAAGATAAGGGGGAAAATGTATAACATAAGTTACACTTATAACATTTCTTTTATAGAGTTTAATAAAAAGATTTTCGGAAAAAAAGTGATTCGTATATTAATAAATTCATATGTATAAAGACGACAATAAATAAATAAGTAAATTTTAATTTTATTTTTTAAACGAACCAAAATCACTTAATTAATCAATACATACTACAAAACTAAAAAATAATAATAAAAATAATGTAGGTAAATACAGAAAACTAGAATATTCTTATAAGAAATTACTAAATTTAAAAACAATTTAATAATTAAATACGATAGGAGCGTATATCTAACAAATTAAAACAAAGAAAAATATCAGAAACAAAATAATAATAATAGTAAGGAAAATGCCTACATATGAGTCATAGAGTTTAAAATTTAAAACTTACCGACAAGTACAATAACAAGTTTCGCCATGTTGCCGCCTCGATCGCTCCTTCTTCACTGTTCTCGTAGCCGACTTCAATTTATCAACTTTTCTAATCTGTGTTTATTTTTTTTTAATTTTACCGCAGATAAATCTTTGCGGTTACAAAAATTGATTCGTTATTATTTATTAATTGTAAATTAATATCACCAAGAATAAGCCAACATGTGGATACGTTAACATTATCTTAGTTAACGTAAATACTTCTTGGTGATCAAAATAAACGTCATATACTTTTATATGTATAACGTACTTATTTCATAAAATTATGCTTTTGTTTAATTCTTAATTGCTAGAGTTTGATATTGTAACTTATTTAAAAATAAAAATATAAAAATATGTAGTTGGTTATTTGGTTATTTTTTTTCTTTATAAATAAGTAATGGCATTGATGAGAAGCTAAATTCATGTAGGGAATTTAAATATATTGAATGAAAAATAAACGTAAGTACGTATTATATTAACGTTCATCTGCCTCTATAGGTTATTACCTATTTGTTCTTCTTCTTTTTCGTGGTATTCTTCGTTGTTATAAGTAGTGCTCGTTTTGGCAAACCTTCTACTACATTCTTCAACCAACTGCTTCCATACCACCCTATTTTGTACTTGTCTTAACGGTGCCGTGATGCAGTCTTGTTATCCCTCTGAAGGCATCAGGCAAGGCATATCCACTATCGGCTAGGTGATCTGTCTTTAGATCTTCTGTCGTCTGATTTGCCAACAAGAATCAGCTTGTTCAGATTAACTGACTGTCTTCGAGCTATGTGGCCAAAGCATGAGAGTACTCATTGGTCGCAGATAGCGGAGAGTCTGGTTTCAATTTCATGCTGGTCAATAATTGACTTGTCTATCCTTTTTGTTTTCCATGGTATGCGCAACATTCTTCCCGAACACACATTCCGCAGACATCGATGTCTGAAGGATCTTCTTGTCTACAGCGCGGTTCAGTCAATCAGTTTATCAATAACCCTGGAGTCAATTAATAATATTTGACCCCTACCTTGACTGGTACAAGTCCAAAAATACAGCTTTACAGAAGAGCTATTTGAAGATACTTAACATAATATCGAACATAATTCGAAGTCCTTTGAATAATTCCATAATTCAAAGGAAATGACATAAATTTCAGAACGCTGATTAATACATACAAAATATTTTTTTATCATTTGCCTTGAATAATGACAGCAATAGGAACCTGCCTTCTGCCTGGAAAGATTGTTTGAACTTGTACTAGTTCGTCGACGAACCAGTGATAATGTTAGGTGATCTTCTGAGCGTTAGAAAAGGAGCTCTTCTTCTTCTTCGTCGTTACACTCTTGACAGAGTGGTCGTGGTCGTCAGTTCAGTGTTAGTGGCGCGCCTCACGATCCAGCGCCATTCTTCACGGATGGCAGCCTTCCTGGTGCATTCGTAGAGAGAACTCTTAGTGGCAGCCTTCACTTGATCAGTCCACCGCATTGCTGCTCTGCCGCGTGGCCTGTCGCCCTCTATTTTTCCCTGAATTACCAGGCGTTCAATAGTGTTAGGTCCTCGGCGAGAAATGTGTCCGAAGAAAGTGAGAATGCGAGCCTGAACGATGGAAGACAGACGTTGTTTAATGCCGAGTTCATGGATGATGGATTCGTTGGTTCTGAATTCAGTCCATGATACCCCGAGCATTTTCCTCCAGCACCACATTTCGAGCGCGTCTATCTTCTTTTTCTCACTTTCTCTAAGTGTCCACGTCTCGCAAGCGTAAAGAAATATGGGAAATACTAGGGCCCTGACTAACCGAGTTTTTGTGGCTTTAGTAATGTTCCTGCTTTTCCATATTTTTCTCAGCTTATCCATAGATGATCTTGAAATCGCCATGCGTCGTTTGATTTCATCAGCACAACCTCCGCTGTTGGAAATCAGCACGCCTAGATAGACGTACGATTGCACGACATTACAACCCGCGATTATTGAGACCTCTGGCGAGTTATTATTGGCACGGTCAACAATCATAACTTTCGTCTTACTGCGATTAATATTGAGGCCAAAATCGAGACTGACTTGTTCCATTCTCTGTAATAGGTCTTCCATGTTCCTTATACTGGTCGCAAATAAGGTGGTATCGTCAGCATAGCGCAAGTTTGATATTTTTTGGCCTCCGATGCTAATTCCGTCAGTCCAATTTTCAAGCGTGATTCTCATAATAAGTTCCGTGTATACATTGAACAAAATTGGTGATATGATGCACCCTTGACGTACGCCAGAACATGGATAGAAATTGTTCGATAGTATGTCGTCTGCTCTGACAGAAGCTGTCCCATCCTCATAGAGTTGACGTAGAAGATGAACAAGGTGTTTAGGCGTACCCATGGTTAAGAGTGTTTCCCATAGTTTTGGCCACTTAATCGAGTCAAACGCTTTTGAGAAGTCAACAAAGCAGATGTAAATTGGCTTGTTAAATTCTCGAGCTTTCTCAATTATCTGACGCACTGTTAATATTTGTTCACGAGTACCCTTTCCCTTAACAAAACCTGCTTGTTCTGGGGCAATTTCTTTTGACAGATAGGATTTGAGCCTTTCGTTTAGAATGTGCAGTAAGATTTTACTTGCGTGGGATATTAATGCGATAAGGCGGTAATTACTGCACACTTTCGTAGAACCTTTTTTGTGTAATGGGACAAAGATAGTGTGAGTCCATTCCTGAGGCCAAATTCCAGTCTGCCAGATCCTATTACAAAGCGCAAAGAAAATATCGACACCGTATTCACCAGATGCTTTGATAGTTTCTATTGGTATTAGATCTCTTCCCGTTGCTTTCCCGTTTTTGAGATGGGCAATAGCAGCACGAACTTCATCTTTGAGTATGCTTGGCTCAAGGTCTTCACGTTGGGGCTCTGTGGAAATGAACGCGAGTGGGGATCTTTAAACAGAGACTGACAGTATTCTTTCCACGTTTCTGTAATTACCTCTATGTCAGTCACTGTTTCACCTTTCGAATTCTCAATAGCCCATGTTCTAGCTGATAAGGTTTTTGTGATTGATCTTATAGCTTGGTAAAGGTCTCTCATTTGGTGTTTATTTGCATGGGTCTCAAGTTTTTCACACAGGTTTTGCAAATCGATGTTACGATCACGTCTGCACGCTTCCTGTATACGTGCAGATTTTGCGTTTAAGCTTCTGATATCCGCGAAAAGGAGCTACGTGTATAAAATTTAAAGATTGTTTAAACAACCAAGATAAATTTATTTTACAATAATTCTTTATATAACATCATTTTTATTAACAGCACCAGATGTTATATGTTAAACCGGACAGACTGCTATATTATTATAGCTATTAAATGGTCATGGGTGTCGTGACCGAAGTTGGCATTTAAGCCAATTCATTTTAATTGTATAGAAAAAATAAGTATAAAGACTAAACATTCGTTTTATTGTTTTCGTACTTTTTATTACATATTTTTATACTCCTGTCAGTTTGTATTATTCATATTTTAAATTAAACGCTATGAAATATTCCGATAGATGTAAAATATTATTATTTGAAATTTGAGAATTTAGGTAGTAGCCTGAGCATGACGTTTTAAATATAATTAAATTTCAATCTATCTTTATTCTGATCTTCATATCATAAAATATAAAGTAGTAATATAAATAGTTTAAGATATTTAAGACCAATAATAAGTATAAAAAAGAAACAACTATAGCCATTTCTTTTATAATTATGTGCTTTGTCTTTAGTTATCAAAGTTATCAATAGGCTGAATACGACTCACCATTGCCATGTTAAAAAAAGTTATGACATAAAAACATAACCTTAATTTTTAAAATTAAGTTTTCAGTAGTCTATTTTATATAAATTAAATTGTAAATGAAAATCTTTTCAATATAGCTTTGAATATATAAGTATTACTTATTCACATATGAAAAGAATGGCCGGTCTTAGGAAATATATTGGTATAATATTCTAAATCGAACTAATTCTTTCATTGTTATATTTTTATTATTTAGCATTATAATTTAAATATTCTTGTATCTTTTTAGATATTGGTGCAAATCTGACCGATGAAATGTACCAAGGTGTATACCACGGTTCAAAGAAACATGAACCAGATTTAGTAAAAGTTTTAGACCGTAGTTGGGCAGCTGGAATGGATAAAATGATTATTACTGGTGGGAGCTTGGTAGATAGTAAAAAAGCAATAGAATTGTCTCGTACAGATTGTAAGTTACTTAATTCATTTATTCTAAAATAATATACTTTTCTTCGTTATTCACTAATATTCAATAAAAAGTAATACTTTTTGTAGCATGTAATATGATTTGCAGCTCGATTATTTTCTACCGTAGGATGCCATCCGACTCGGTGCAATGATTTTGTAGCAGACCCAGACGCATATCTAATAGATTTACGAACCCTAATATCTGAAAATAAGGACAAAGTTGTTGCTATTGGAGAGTGCGGACTTGATTATGAAAGGTTACATTTTTGTGAGAAAGATGTACAACAAAAGTAAGTTTAAGTAAGAAAATTATTGAAATTATAAAATAACTCATAACTTTTTTATAATTTAAATAATTTTACAACTTCAACTTAATAACTATTTGGAATGCTTATTTTAATATTATTTCTAAAAATGCCACAATTTTTTTTTAACAATTTCTTAACAATTTCCTATATCCTAACATCATCTAAACCAAAAATATATATTGCACAATATCATATATATAGTTATATTATTTTTACAGATACTTTGAATTTCAATTACAATTGAGTAGAGAGTTTAATCTACCTTTGTTTCTGCATTGCCGAGCTGCTGCAGATGATTTAGTTGATATATTGAAAAGAAATAAAGATCAAATAACAGGTGGAGTAGTGCATTCCTTTGATGGTTCTCAGGAAGCTTTAGAAAAGATCCTTGAGTTAGATTTATACATTGGCATTAATGGATGGTGAGTTTTTAGTTTCTTATTATATTAAACTACAAATAAGTAAATTTTAACTAATTTATTAATATGTAAATACAACATGTATAAATTGTTCTGTTCAGTACCTTAATTTTAATAATAATTTTCCTTTTATTAGTGAAAATATATGTTCTACCACTTGACACACAATGTCTTGATTCAGGTTTAAAGTGGAGTGTCTTGGCACTACAATATCCGACTCTCCTGTTATATGAAAAAAGTATACTAAACTTCTACTAAACTTATTAATAAAATTATTATTTCGCCAATTTAATTATCCATTTTTTCTAATTTTAGCTCATTGAGAACAAAAGAGAATCTGGAGGTAGCGGCAAAAATACCACAAGATAAACTAATGATAGAAACTGACTGCCCCTGGTGTGAAGTGAAACCTACTCATCCTGGCTACAGCCATGTTGTAACTAAGTATCCTACTGTCAAAAAGGAGAAATATTCTCCGCAATCAGGTAATCAAGTCAAAGGAAGAAATGAACCAATTAATATTGTGTAAGTATAATATAATATAATATAATAATTTGGAAGGGTTTTATCTGTATTATGTTCACACAAGGTAGTTATATTTGTTGTTTAGACAAAGATATTTAAACATATCTTCGTTAATCACTGCATTAAGTTACGCCTAAAGCAAGAATCCTCAAAAATGGTGAACAAAATATTTAACCACTGCACTTTGGATTGGATTCTTTGCTCCCTGCTAAACTACTTTTTTCAATCATTTTTTTTTAGCTTCACACTGTATCCCGAACACAGCAGGGTAGGTTTTTTCAATAATATAACTGTTTAACTGTTTTGTTTGTTTCACAGGCAAGTTCTGGAAATATTGGCAGCAATAAGAAAGGAAAATATTGATGAATTGGCTGAAGCTATTTATAACAATACCAATAAGCTTTTCTTTAGTTCTAAGTAAAATCAAATATGTACATTAATTTTGTAAATAAAGACTATATCATGTTAAAAACTTTTATTAGCTTCTGCTGCACCTATCAAAGAGGGTTATATAGTATTAAATGAACCAATTGTATGTAATTGCTATGATTTCAATTGATGGTTGATAAAATAAGTATTTTATTATATCAAACCCCTCTTGTTAGGACCAGGATAGTAAGTGTTAATTTACACAATTAAAATAAGAAAAAATTGTAGAAATGTGTAATGAATTTAAACCCTGTTATGATTCTTGAAATTCTTACGAGAGTTCTATAATTAATATAAATTCTTATGCCTATTTATCTTAAAGCATTTTTATATAATTCTTTTCTCATAGTATTTTTTTTTTCATTAATTTTTTTTAGCTTCTCACTGTATCCCGCTTACAGCAGGGTAGCCAGAGGTAACCTAGTGTTAAGACACTTCGTTCCCCACGCACCGCCAAATTCAGATTCATTGCGTGTTAAGTGGCGGAACTTAACGCCGCGCTTTGTCTCGACACCAGAGCAGAGAAAATAGAAATGTGTAATATTTCCACCCCTCGAGTGGGAATCGAACCCACAACCAGTCGTTCACAGTCACACGCTTGTGCCACTGCGCCACGTCTGGCCCAATAGTATTTTCATTTTCCTTTAATTTTTCGTATAATAAGCAGTAACAAAATAGGGTAAATAAAAACTCGATAGAAACTCATTTCTCTAATTCGATATAACCTTGATCTTGACTCCGAAATAAATGCTATTGTGATAAAAAAAAAGATTACTCCCGTATCGCTACTATTGATAAGCCGGTCACACCTATCGAAATTCGTAATTTTTTTTTTTTAGCTTCACGCTATATCCCGCACACAGCAGGGGAGGCAGAGGGATCCTAGTGTTAAGACACTCCGTTCTCCACTTTCCGCCGAATTCGGAGGCTTGCGTGTTAAGTGGCGGAACTTAACGTCGCGCTTTACCTCGACACCAGAGCGAAGAAAATGGAGATATAATTTCCACTCCTCGAGTGGGAATCGAACCCACAACCAGTCGTTTACAGTCACACGCTTGTGCCACTGGGCCACGACTGGCCACTAATATAATTGGTAAAATTTCACAATTATTAAAATCACGCAAGTCACCAAGTAATGATGAAATAACGAATTTTCTACTTAAAATTATCCGACAAAAGCAATTGTATATATAATTATGAAATAAAACCACTTACCACTGTGTACCAGTAGTGGTATACAGTGACTCAATGTTTTCTTCGGAGCTATTTCCAATTTTCCGCCTAAAATCCGTCTATAGATAATGTATCAATAAATTCGTTTCATAACGATTTCCTTAACTATTTCATAACATTTTGGAAATTTGTGTCATCTAATGATGGGAGGTAGAGGAAATGCAAACGGCGTATTACTATGAAAACTTAAATAAATTAATTATATATGAACTGGGAACCTAAGTATTATTTCTTAATATAGAGAGAGATAAGTTTCTTTATCATTTAATCGTCATTTCCAAAAAAAGTACACATTGACTATTGCTCAAGAGAAGCAGCGAATATGAACAATGAGTATCGTTATGCAGTTTCAACAGTTTTCTTTAAGATATAGTTTTCATATCTGAAACACCGGTGGTAAACTATTTGACGTTCAAAAAATGAAGCATGTAACTTCTTATTTTGAATAAAATTATTTTACTTTGACTCGCTTCATCTTATTTCATCCATACTTATATTATAAATGGGAATGTCTGTGTATTTGTCTGTCATGCTTTCACGGCTAATCTACCGGTCCGATTTGGATGAAATTTAGTATGAAAGTAGTTACAATAACTGGGTCTAACATAGGCTACTTATATTTTCAAAAATCAACCTCAAAAGGGTTGAAATAGGGGATGAAAGTTTATATGAAAAATCTACACCGCTTGGCCGATTGTAATGAAATTTGGTATAAATATAGTTAATAATCCAAGGGTTGCCATATACCGCAAGAGCCATGTAGTTTACGCGGCAAAGCCGCGAGCGGGCCGCTAGTACAATATAAAGTGTGATAGTTAGAAAGAGAAGCAGCGAATATAACGCTTATCGTTTCGCGTTTTCAACAGTTTTCGTTGTGACATAGTTTTGATATATGAATCACGTTACGTTTTGTGTAGATATTTCATATCCGATATGGATATTTACTCATCGATACGAGTACGATATGAGTATCAAAACCGTTTTCAGTTACGTTTGATATATCGGTCTCATGCCTACTTTATATAAATTATAAATGATTTTTTTTCAATAGCTTTGTATACACAAGTTTTGTTTATTCACGTTTTGTTTGATGAAAAGAATGGCCGGTCCTAGAAAATATATTGGTAAATATTACTAATTATTTTATTATTAGTATATTCTTATTTTGTATTAAAATTTAAATATTTTGTATTTTTTTTAGATATCAGTGCAAATCTTACTAATGCAATGTATCAAGGTGTATACTTTGGCCCAAAGAAACATAAACCAGATTTAGACAAAGTTTTAAAACGTAGCTGGGCAGCTGGAATGGATAAAATAATCATTCCTGGTGTGAGCTTAGTAGATAGCAAGAAAGCAATAGAATTGTCTCGTACAGATTGTAAGTTACTTAATTCGTTTATTCTAAAATAATACACATTTCCTAGTTATTTAAATTTTTAAATCTAAATGACAATTATATGTGCCATGTAATATAATTCACAGCTCGATTATTTTCTACCGTAGGATGCCATCCAACTCGGTGCAATGACTTCGTAGCAGACCCAGAGGCATATCTAAAACATTTACGAGCTCTAATATTTGAAAATAAGGACAAAGTTGTTGCTATTGGAGAGTGCGGACTTGATTATGAAATGTTACACGAGTGTCGGAAAGATGTACAACAAAAGTAAGTTTTAGAGTTATTTTACAATTAAAATAGTGCTACAACTTTACCTAAAGAACAATTTGGAATGCTTATTTTGATTTTTTTTTCTAAAAATACTAAAAACAAAAACAAACATTTAAAAAAAATCCTATATCCCATCTATCTGATAGATGATAGATTCTATCATATACATTGTACAATATAATATATATGAATGTTTTTATTTTGCAGATATTTTGAATTTCAATTACAATTGAGTAGAGAGTTTAATCTACCTTTGTTTCTGCATTGCCGATATGCTGCAGATGATTTAGTGGATATATTGAAAAGAAATAAAGATCAAATAATAGGTGGAGTGGTGCATTTCTTTGATATTTCTCAGGAAGATTTAGAAAAAATGCTTGAGTTAGATTTATATATTGGCATTAATGGATGGTGAGTTTTGATTTCTTATTGCATTAAACCACAGTTTACAAAATAAGTAATTAGTTGGAAATAATATATTTATATATTATTAAAATTATTAATATGTAAATCCATTATTTATAAATTATAACTATTTCGTTAAGTACATCAACTATAAAGTTATAATTAACAAGTCGATTGGTATAAAGTATAACACAGGATTAAATTTACTTGTATATAAAGTTGCACATTATAATGACAGTAAATATAACTTCACACAACAAAATGACTACAAAAATATTATTTAAATAAATATGACATAATTTAATCATATAAATATGACATAATTTAATTTATTTTTTTAAAAAAGTATTCAGCTACTAAACTAACCAATGAAAGTATGCATTAGTCAATTAAACTCTCCTTTTTTTTTAATGTGGCTCCATTTTTAGTCGTGGCGCAGTGACACGAAGGTGTGACTGTGAACGACTGGTTGTGGGTTCGATTCCCACTGGAGGAGTGGATATATTTAATATTCCCATTTCCTTCGCTCTGGTATCAGAGGTACAGCACTGCGTTAAATTCCGCCACTTAACACGCAACGCCTCCGAATTCAGCGGAAAGTGGGGGAACCGTCTTAACACTAGGTTCCCTCTGTCTACCCTGCTGTATGCGGGATACAGCGTGAAACTAAAAAAAAATTATTTTTAATTTTAGTTCATTTAGATTATACAAGAACCGGGAGTTAGTGGCAAAAATACCACAAGATAAACTAATGATAGAAACTGGCTGCCCCTGGTATGAAGTGAAACCTACTGATGCTGCCTATTGCCATGTTATGACTAAGTTTTCATCAGTCAAAAAGAACAAATATTATCCTAGAACAAATAATCAGGTCAAGGGAAGAAACGAACCAATTAATATTGTGTAAGTATAGTATTTTAACATTTACAAAATGTTATTCAAATATTTAGGAAATTATAAAACATTTTTAGAAAATGTATAAAAATTTTAATGGTAAGAAAGATTTATGAAGTAAAGGTGAGTGGTAAGAGAGACAGGGGGAAACCTCGGTTGACCTTCGACAATACTGAAGGAAGGTCACGTTAAAAGCATGAGGACCCCCCGGAGGGCGTGTATGAAGAGGTTGATGACAGTGGACGAGGCAAAAGAAGTATGCAGGGACCGTAGCGTTTGGCACTCCGTTCTCTCTGACTACCCCGCAAGCGATACAGCGTGAAGCTAAAAAAAATAAAAAAAATAAAATTGTCCAAGCTCTCATGTACAAAGGCATATTTTCTATAACTGGCTAAGCCAATATTCTTATATGGTTACTACAACTTATTTTTGTTGCTAAGCAACGAAAAAAATGTATATATAACTTTTTACAGGCATGTTCTGGAGATTTTGGCAGCAATAAGAAAGGAAAATATTGAGGAGCTGGCTGAAGCTGTTTATAACAATACCAATAAGCTTTTCTTTAGTAATAAGTAAATACAAATATTTATATTTTGTAAATAAAAATTATACCACAATATTTAGAACTCTTTTAATAGCTTCTCCTATATCTGTGAGAGGTTCAAATAGTGTTATATGCATCTAATTACTTAACCTAAATTTATCTAAAAATCGTGTCTAGAACTGATAGGAGAATAATGTTTTTAGTACAATTATGTGCTTGTTAAGACAACCACTTGATAAAAAAATAATTTAGAAGTATTTTTCTACCTGTTTAAAAAATAGTCTTAAAGACAGAATTAGTTCAACCCAACTACATTCTCATGCTAAAACCAATATTTTACCTATTTTTTTCATTTCACAATTATATTTACTAAATTGTTTTTTTTCTTAATTTTCCTTAAAATGAACAATACCAAAACAGGGTAAATAAAAACTCAATAGAAATTCATTCCTCTAATTCGATTTTGTTAACATTTAAACACACGACCTTTCAACACAAATAAATATTACAACTTAATTAAGGAACAGCACATTTCATACAAATTTGTGAAGAAAAGTGATTCGAAACATTCAATGATTAATATTTTTAAAATATGAAAATATCCACATTTTATATTTTATATACTATTGCTTTATTTACTCTAATATTCATATTAAAAAGATTTAAAAACTGTGTAAGCTAATATAACTTCAAAACAAAACCAATTACACTTTAATAATCAATGAAACATACCATACTTTAAATGCAAAAGGAATGTTTCTGAAATACTGACGTTTTCAAAAGTAAACATAATTGTCATGTTAATAATTTAATTAATCAAAATGATATGATACTTCATCTTATTTCTGATCTGTATTTTCATAAATTAAGTAAAAATGGTAAACTTCATTTAAAAAAAACTAAAGAAATTATTAAAAAACACATGCATTATGTATAACAGTACAAATATATTATAATATAAATGGGGTTTTTATTGTGTATGTTCAACATAAGTTTATAAAAACACAGAATTGGTATAAAAATAAGGAATAAATATCAAAAAGAAATATTTAAACAACAGGTGTGATGTTTCATTTATAACAAAACTATTAAAATATATTATTGTATAGAATTTAGTTTTAAAATGATAAGGAAGGTACAATTTTAAAATCTAGACAATCCAAATAAAACTCAAAAAACTCAATCATATACAAGTAACACGACACTTTATAACCATTCAAAATAAATATATGAAATTCTTTGCGCTACATCTTATCACATTAAATTAATATTCAAGGGATAATAAATTTCGACTATCTCAAGAATTGCTCAGTAAGTTTCTGTTTTAAAACCCAATATTGCTTAAAATAGCCAATTTCAGTAATTGAAATATTTAAAACAAAAAGCCAATGCAATAATTCTCATCGAAACAAAACTAGAGAGTCAGCCATTTATATTAATACATAACTTTAAATCAATAGTAAACATCAAGACTTATTACATACATTTCCCAAATAAAAACTCATTTAAAAAAAGACTCCTATTCATACAAAATATGAACACCAAACAAAAATCTTAGGACCATATTATTCAGCAATTTTTTCAAAGTTTACCGAGGAACATACATGTAATAAGCCTCAATTAAATACATGAATGTGAAACAGAATATTCAATATAAATAAAGTGAACACATCAAGTGTCTATCACATCACAACTCAGGGTAACTTGGAGTAGACGTGCACCTGCTCCCTGAACCAGTGGAAGTACGAGCTCATGTGGAACTTTGTGGCATTCAGCGCTATTTGGGTTTTGTTTTGTAGAATCTCTGGTGCCCATTCTCCTCTGGAAAATGATAATAATGTTATAAATATTAATTTTTGGTTTTTAGCCTCAAACTTATTTTTTTTAGCTTCACTCTGTATTAGCTGGGTAGGCTGAGGAAACCTAGTATTTAAGGCAGCCGTTCCCCACTTTCCACAGAATTCTGGAGGATTTTACTTGTTATGTGGCAGAACTCAACAATAGAGCGAAAAAAAATAAAGTAAAGGAACAAAAAATTTCAATTCCTCAAGTGGGAATCGAACCCACAACTAGCCGCGTTAAAGGTCACACTTAGTGCTCATAAGCCACAACTGACATCGCTTTAAGATTTATTTATAGCCTGCTATATAGAAGTATAGAAGGGAAGGCTTAGAGAACCTAGAATCATGACTCTTCAGATTCCATTATCCACTCAAATTCAATGCATTGACTATTAAATGGCAGGACTCAACACTGCCTTTTGTGTTGTCACCAGAGCAAAAAAATTTTTATTAATACAATCATTTATCCATGGAAACCGAACCTACAACTATCACACTTTACAGTCAAATGCGGTCCCATTGCACCATATATGGCTTCTCTATAGTGACTGATCTGATTATACAATTTCCTCATTTATTATGTAACTTATCCACTTAATTTAACTCAACTACCTTATAAAGTTTTGTAGAACAACAACATTCAAATTATATAATTGTGAAAAATAATTGCAAGTTTTAAAATATCAATTATATTTTAATAATCAATTAAATCTATTTATTTCATTTAAGCTTACATAAATGCACCAGGAATGTTATTATGAAATACTGTTTTGTTTGGAACTAAAATGAAAATGATGTTATCAATATAAGATTTAACTAGCATATGTTAGCTACAAAATGAAATAATAAAAATGAAATGAAGTCATATCTTCTTAAGCAGTTTTACTTCGATACCGTATAATCAAAACAATTTTAAAATCTCAACATCATTAAATACTATCAGTTTATCAAGTTTAAAATAATCATTAAAATAATCATAATCATTGGCCAGTCGTGGCCCAGTGGAACAAGCGTGTGACTGTAAACGACTGGTTGTGGGTTCGATTCCCACTCGAGGAGTGGAAATTATATTTCCATTTTCTTCGCTCTGGTGACGAGGTAAAGCGCGGCGTTAAGTTCCGCCACTTAACACGCAAGCCTCCGAGTTCGGCGGAAAGTGGGGAACGGAGTGTCTTAACACTAGGTTCCCTCTGCCTACCCTGCTTTGTGCGAGATATAGCGTGAAGCTATTTTATTTATTTTAAAATAATCATTAAAAACGAAAAAACAAAAAGCAAACAGATAAATATAATAGAATACTTACACAAAAACTTTAGTTGACAGATAATTAGCAGTTATCTCATAATATTCAATAGAATATTTCTTGACAACACCAGATGCACTGTTGACATAACTTCCCACCGTGTCTACCACACCAGGGGCATACTGTTCTATAGTATCCAATGCTAAAGGTGTCTTTTCTACTACATATTCTCTCATATTGCCATATAAGGCAATTACTCTCTTTAAGGAGATAGTAACAATGTCCAGAGATAGCTGGCCGTAGGGTTTCAAAGTCTCCACTGTGTTAGTGTAGTATACAGGTGCATTTGTCTCCAACCATAAGTACCCTCGGGCTGAACTTGACAAAGCTTTCCTCCATGCTTGTTGACTTTGCTCTAGTATGCCGAGATCTTTGAAAAGTTTGCCAGTTGAACTTTCTGTAAGTAAATTTTAAGATAATATATATTAGCATTTACTTGTTATTTTAAAAGAAAGTCTCAATCATTTGTTATTGAGTAATTGATGATGACACCCAATAAATAGTCTTATTATTATTAGTTTACTTTACATTACTTCAAATCCTAAGTTAAAATATAAAATAAATTTAAATCTGATTTCATAATAATTTAGCAAAAACATAATTAAGTTACTTTTTCCCCTTTAACTTCATGCTCTATCCTATGTCATAGGGATAAATAGAACCTTTCAAAACACTTTTATGTGTCACACAACATTCTCTGTAATGGCAAAAAGTGGGGTGGTGGGCACCCCACTTTTTCTTACCAGAACAGGGAATTAAAAATAATTTGAATATAATCATCCTTAAATTGGGGTTGAACCCACAGCCATCACATTTACAGTCCGAGACTTTCAAACTGTGTCATATCAGCATCATAAAATGTAATTGTTTTTTGTATGTATTTACAGTTAAATAGAAAGTTACACAAAGGTCAATAGAACATATCTAATCTCTCATGTACCCTACAGTTTTAATTATTATCAACATAAATGTTGTTCTACAATAGTTATCATACAGAGAGCCATTAAAACTACTAAATTGACGTAATATGTAACATAACTCGTTAAAACTCATTGTGATATAATATTATAACAACTGTTTATATTTATATTACTATAAAGAGAATAGGAAGTAATTAATATATGTAGCAATGAAGGTGATATGGAATTTGACATTTTTCTATGCATCTAAGACTATATAAATGTATATAAATTATCATCAACGACACAACTTGAGTATTTGCTATTTTGTTAATTTTCATTGCTAAGAAGGGAGCTATATTAAGTTTTTTTTGTTTTGCAATTTTTTTTTATAAGAACATTTATTAACAAACAAATAGTATCCAGCAACTTTGTTTGCATGGACCATAAATGGTAAAATTTTATTTTCATCCATTCCCATTGGAATTTTGAGAAATCTTTTCTTAGAGCTTCCCTAAACTGTTCAAGTAACCTAAAAACCAAACATTTTTTTACACCTAATACTTTGACTGTATATTACTTAGTAATGAAAACTTTTATATACTTTATAGATATGAACTCTATACTTCAATAACATGTTTTGTTAATGATGTATGTATATAATAGTTAAGTAATCATAAATTTAGATAAATTTATACAAAAATAGACGCATGATGTTACTTTAATGACAAGAAAACCTGTTCTTATGTAAAGCCATTTGTGGATAAAGGTGAAGTGTTAAACTAAGTTTCTTATTTAATGATATAGACAAAAATGTAAGTTTTAGTCTTTAATTATTTTATGTGTGCTTAAACTTGTTATTTATGCAATGAACTAAGAAAATTCGAAATTTCATGTATTCTATTAATAATAATACAACAAAAATTATATACAACATATTGCTTAGAGCAATATTTTTTCTGTAAAATGAGTTTTGTTTATTACCTACTATTAAGTTAGAAAAGTATTATAATTTTAAACTTGAACTTACGTGCAAAGTTGCCGTTGGCTAGTGAAACATCATAAGAAACTAAACCCACTATGCCAACAAATAGGAAGAAGCTGGCCCACAGCCAAGGGAACTTTCTAGTGCTTGTCATCCTGTCTAGAATATCCTGCAAAAGAATTTACACTTATAATTAACTTAACTAGACTACTTCTAAATGAACAAGGAAAAATATTTATGAATATTGCATATTAATCCATTGTTGTTTATTAATCACTGCAATGATGATAAATGGTTTCGAAATTTTCCGCGTACAGGAATTTAAAGATTTATAAAGAAGCTTCTATATCTTATTAGACATTTAAATATTTATAATATGAAAAAAATAAAGGCCTATTTATACACGTCAGCCAATTTTTTTTAATTTTTTTATTTAAGTATACGTACTTACAATTTTACGACAGTATATCGTAACGCAAACAAACCACTATCACTAAATAACAACTGAGTTTAGTAAATTAAAATTATTAGATAAAATACACTGAAACCGTTTACAAAATGAATTCGTAAATCACTACGTATCTTAAAATATTTAGCGAGACTCCCACGAAGTTACTAACGGATGTAACACACCGGAGTTTACTGTTATTTTTTTAAGTGCGGACATTGGGCGCGTCGAATAACTCGCAATTCTAGTTTTACCAACGACGAAAAAGTAACACTTCAGATAATAAGGTCTAACTGCGCGGTACGCCCATTACGGAAAATTTCAATATTCCGAAATTCCTATTTAACACTTTAAAAGCAATAACATTTTAACTCACCAATAAACTTTAAAAACACAACTTTTTAATATGTATTTCTGTTTATATAAGCTACACGTAGCTTATTTCGAATTTAATCACAAAATCAATTTCGTTTAGTGCGTTCGTCAAAAACGTCCTTTTCGATTTCTTTTGGCATTGAAAGCTAACTAAACAGTAGTGTGGCCATAGCAAAAAATTAAATAGAAGTAATCGATCTTACTAACTTGCTTCGTATATTAATTATAATTTATATATTTCATATAAGATATAACGTATTAGGTATTTTTAAAATAACGTTATTATGTTAAATATTATATTATCTACGTGATTTCGTGTGATAAGCGTCTTTTTTATTTTATATTGAGACACGATAGCAAAGCATTTACAAAAAAGGATTAAAATGTATATAAGTTGGCGATTTTGAGATGGAATAAAAAAAACAAAAGAATATTTCATACAAATATTACCTTATATATATATACAAATATTTAAAAAAAAGGACTTATATTGGAATCAAAAAGGTCTATAAGCATTAAGAACATTAGGAACATTAAGAATATCTTTAGATATTAATTTTAATAGCTGAGATTTAAATAAATCAGGTTTAAAAGGAGATCCATTCCTTATTAGATTTTTTTTACTTTTCCTGCTATAACCATAAATCTAAATGCTATCCTGTTATCCTGGTGGCGATTACGCCAATTATCCGCGATTTGTACTCTAGAAACATATATTATGTCCTTTGTATTGTGGGTTTGCAGGAAAACATACTAAACAATTTATTTAAAAGAGCGTTTTACGAAGCCGAAACACAATTATGGGACTTAAATTTACTAACTAGCAAATTTCGAAACTAGGCCCGCCAGCGCACTAGCGCGGGGAAGCTGAGTGAACAGTCAAACTTTTAATGTTATAAATTATTTTAAGCAGTGGCATTTATTATTTTTAAGTATTAATAATTTTATTATTGTAAATAATTTTTAATACAAATTATTTTAACAACAATCGCATAATGTTCAGTGCGCGAAATAGAACGAATGTTACCATCGTTTGACGGTGATAGTTCAAAAAGTACAACTAAAATAGTTAAACAAATTTTATTACAATCACCCAATTTCAACTTCCTTGTCCTAGTCCTAGTTTATGAGTTAATCGGTTTGTTCGAAACACACATTTAAAAAACGCAAGACCTTTAGAGAAGTATTTGCATTTTACAATAAGAAATTAAGAATTAACAGCTTTTTAATTGCAATTCAGTCAAATAAAAAAAAAAAATAAATAGCTTCACGCTATATCCCGCACACAGCAGGGTAGGCAGAGGGAACCTAGTGTTAAGACACTCCGTTCCCCACTTTCCGCCGAATTCGGAGGCTTGCATGTTAAGTGGCGGAACTTAACGTCGCGCTTTACCTCGACACCAGAGCGAAGAAAATGGAGATATAATTTCCACTCCTCGAGTGGGAATCGAACCCACAACCAGTCGTTTACAGTCATACTCTTGTGTCACTGGGCCACGACTGGCCACTATACACTTCAGTCAAATAAGAGAAATTATTTAGTTTATAAGTATTCGTTTAGTATAGTATTCTCTGTCATCGTGTCAGAGAATACTAGATATAATTACTGTTAATTTTCCCTTTTCTTTAGTAAGAAGTGGTAACATTTTCCCTCTTAGTATCGGATTTTCCATTACAACATGTAATATGTCAAACCGATTTCAGATTAATTTCTAGATTTGGCTGGGAACTTTTTAAAACACCGTTTTTTTATCGCTTCATCTTACGAAGTATCGAATTATACTGTAAGTTAAATATAATATTCATCTTTCCTAGTCTTTTAAAGCTTCTATAATCAAGTGTTGCCAATTAAATATTACAGCTAAATAGAAATCGACGGTGATTGAAATGTGTAAGGCGAAATAAGTAATATTTAAGCAATTATTAAAATATCATGGCTTCGAATTCTTTTTTTAATTATTTTAGTTTCACGCATTTTTCTAGTATAACGGCGTAGTCAGAGAGGACCTAGTGTCAAGATACTCCGTTCTCCACTTTCTGCCTGAAATCGAGACATTGCGTGTTGTGTGGCGGAACTCAACGCTGCGCTCTGTTTGAGTTAGTATAATCATCCCTGAGAATAAAACCCAAAACCATCGCTTTACAGTTGTTTAAATTCTACTTCAAGCTCTGTTAGACTTTCATACAAATTTGTGATATCCTTTTTGCTTCTTTATACCGGCCCTCTACCAAAACCAAAGTCTGTTCTCAAAAGCACCTCCCTTTATAACTTCAGAATGTACATGATTGTACCTACGTCAATCGTTAATTAATGCTTCGTGAAGTGCCTTTTCGTTTTTACATATATATATAGTACAGACTGTAAACTACATGGTTGTGGGTTCGATTACCACTCGAGGGAATAATTGTTTAAAATTTTAATTTGATCGCCCTGGTACCAAAGACAAAGCGTGTCGTTGAGTTCCGCCACTCATCACGGAATGTCTCGGTTTTCGAGCGGGAAGTGGAGGGCAGAGTGTTTTGACACTAGGTCCCTCTAGCGGAGTGTTTTGACCCCCTATGCGATAAAAAGCGTGGAGCTGCAAAAAAAAGATAACACAGATTTCACAATAGTACACTAACCTGGCATATTTTCTTTGTCTTCACAACCGCTTCGTCCTTCTTCTTGCCCTTCAAAGTTTCCCCGCAAACTTCCACATATTGTAAAATCGTTGTTTTCAAAGACTTCTTTTTTAATTTCGGACTTATTTCTGCCCAGTTTGTATCTATTCAAAAAAGAAAAAAGGTAGAAAAATATTTTATTGCTTATTTTTTTTTACAATCATTTTTTTTCTTTGCCAGAACGATTACGATACTAAAAAAATACCCGCATGCTTGTTTTTTTTAATTTATTATGTGATTATAAATATGATTTACTTATATGGTCGTATTTTGCCTTACCTCGACTGTAAACGCGATGTTTTTTGGTTCGATGCCCACTTGTAAGAAAATGATCATATTTAATTAATTTCTAGTTCTCCCCTCTAGTACTTAAGACAAAAACCGTGGCGTTAAGCTCCGGCACTCAACACAAATGTCTCGATTTTAAGCGCAAAGTGGGGAACAGAGTGTCTTATCACTAGGTTTTCTCTGCCTACCCTGCAATTTACAGCAAAAACTAAAGAACTTACCTATATATTCTATCACAGTGGCAGATTGCTTCGGACATCTATTGAACAGTTGTTGCCATGTCGCATTGCACGAGTCGTCTCTTATTAAACACTCTATAAGACTTTCTACCATTATCTTATTGTAGGGATCCAAGTTAGAACCGCTCAAGTACTGATTAGGCAGCTTCTTCATTAATTGATTAAAGGTCACTTGTAGCTTATTGCCGCTATTTTTGAAATATATATCCTGGAATAAAAAATCTTGTTAGTTTATTTAATTAAAATCAAAAAAATATATATTAACATAGGTTTTTTTTAAATAGCAATATTGCTAAATTTCGATTCAAAAAGATTCTAATAAGCCAAAAATATTATTTATTTTTATATGTTTAACAATTTTAAGCATGATCTCTGCAAATAAATAATATTGGAGGATGTGGAATATTAAAAATACTAAATGCATATGTATGGATATATGAAACACAGGTAATTATGCAATTTAAGGGCTTTTCCGAAAGACGACGGAAAAAAAAAATTGACACTCTGGGTCTGTTCTTTGGAACATAACGAAGGATACTTCATGGGGGGAGGCTCACATATTAAATAAACAAAACAATATATATTTTTTAATTAAATTAAAAAAAACAACATTTAATTTAATAAAAAATTATTTTCTATCATGAAGGTTATCTTTTTTTTAAAAAAAGCCCTTAAAAAATAAACGTTTCTTTTTTTTACCTCAAACTGCATAATTACCGAAACATATATCAAAATTACATTTTGTACATCTGATTAATTTTTGTCTGTCTGTCTGTTTGTTCCGGCTAATCTTTAGAACTGCTGGATCGATTTTGACAGGACTTTGACTGGCAGATAATTAACGTAATTAGGAGTAACTTAGGCTACTTATATATTAGAATTATATTATATAATAATAAAAAGATTACTTTAAATATTAATAAGAGAACTAACCTTATATTTACTTAATTGCATTATAAGGTCACTTGACAAATCTTTAGACAGCGCGTTCCGTTTGCCGTTCACCATATCAAACATGGCGACCAGCTGGTCTAACGTCAACTTGGCTTCCATATTCGCGTGTCTGTCCAGTAATTCAGACAAATATACTATCACGTATTTGGTGTAATTCTTCAACTCAATTATAGGTAGGAAGAGTTCTTGCCACGCTGAAAATATAATTTAAATTAATATTTGGCATGTATGAGGTCTGACTGTAAACACTAAACACATTTATTTAAAATGCTTTCAGTTTCCCGCTGTGTTAAGAGAAAGATCGGCATTTCAAGTAATCCACATACAAGACCCAGATTTTAAGCTGAAAATGGAGAACAGAGTGTCTTGGCATTACGTTTTTCTGTATGACTAAATTGTTATGTCTAAAATGCGTGTGAAAATAGTACTTTCTAAAACTATTTTTTTACTATAAATATTGCAAAATAAAATTATATAAAATTACATAAAAAAAATAGTAATAATCATATAAAATGTAAATCCACTTACTTTATTTATTATTTATAAACGAAATATTTAAATTTGTCTCTAAGTTCTAGTACACAACTAAGGCCTAAGAAGACTTAAGAATACCAAAAACAGGTTATCTTGACAGATATCAAGATAACTGATAACAGAATATATTTATACACTTGTATGTCAGAGGAACCATGCATGTAAATAAGCATCTTTGTATAGTTTTACGAATTTGTGCTATCCAAAGATTATTGTACGAACAACTGTTTGGAAAGAGAGATTGCTATTTATTAAATGCATATGGCTTAGCGGTCAGAGCGACTGGACGGTTTTTAGGAGGCGCGGGTTCGAATCCTGCTGTTTATATTTTTATAGGTTTTCTAAAAAGTCTTTTTAATTTTTTTTAAGCGCGGAATAAAACTTAAAAAATGTTTTAAAGTATTTAATAAACAGCATTCTCTCTTGCCAAACGATTGTTCGTAGAATAATTTTTGGGTAGCAGAAATTTGTAAAAATCTCTCTATAGATATGCTAACAACAAAAGTATTAATAAAGCGTATAAGAATTTCGACGGTAGTAGAACGCTTGGCTTAGTCGTTGAGTGCATGAACGGATTCAGGAGGCGCGGGTTCGAAATCTGCTGCAATTAAATTGTTAAACGTTTTTTAAAATGTAGTATTCCATTCTGTTTTTATAAATGCACTTTATTTCTAACATAATATCATTATATTGGAGGAGAGAAATTTGGCATAGATACAGTTTTTATAAGAAGTGCAGAAAGAAAATATTTTTCATAATAATTAATACCTTAGATTTAAATGATTTCTAAATAATTATTGTATTAAATATTACACACTCTACTATATTCTTGACATATATGTTTGACTTTTGTACGAATGGCATACACATTGCTCATTTGGTTAGACCAGGCTGCTAGTTTGATTAATTTACATTTATAAAATGATAATGTGGTAATAAGCTATTATATTTTTGCTCCTGTCTCTAAATTATTATCAAAATTCATAATTGCCTTGCATTGTTTAGGGCATAATTGTTATAAACCATTTAACATTTAACAATTTTTTCACCAGATTTAGAAAATATATAAAAAATTGAATACAGCGGCATTCAAACCTGCGTCTCTTGAAAATCGTCCATCCGTTTTTAATTTTCCTAAGTGTGGAATTATACTTATTCACACTTTTTCTCTACATAACATGGTTGTCAAAGAGAACCTAGGGTCAGTACACTCCATTCCTCATTTATAATTAATCTTAAAAATAAATATACAAGATTTCATGAAAATTGTGTAAGGACAACAGTTTATGCATAAATGTGTTGCAAACTAACTATCACAGTTATAATTTGAAATAATTTACTTTAACGATTCTAAAAAGAATAAAATCCTTAAAAAAAGAATCCAAAATCTTTGTTTTTATATTTTATTGCAATATTTATTGTGAATTGTATATTAATGCATTTCTTACCTTTCAATCCAACTGCTAGATCTTTATAACCCCCTTGGCCTAACGTCCATAACAATGAAAGACCAATTGGAGGTCTATTCTGATATGAATTTCTTAGACTCACACTCTTAGGCATAGATGCTATGCAGAACTCGGGATGCTCGTGAGCTAGCATTTGTAAAAGTAATCTATAGCCATTCACTGATTGACCTGCAAGAATATTAAATTACTTCATATGACGAATAAAATAAATAAAAAGAAAAAAAAATTATCATTAAATATATACTTTTAAGATAATTACAATTTATTGTTTATAAAGTATATTAACTATCAAAATAAATAATTTACTACTCATATTGTGTATGTTAAAGTAACAAGAGGTTTCATAACAAGATGTTAGCCAACTGTAAAGTAACTGTTAAAAATCATTGACATAACATCTGTGTAACAATAATTAAATCAAATGTTACAACACACTTGTCTGGTTTCTGTTTAAGAGTAAAAAAAGTAAATTTGTAGGGAAAGAAAACTTTTATTTTTTGTAGAATCAACAACTTCAGAAGTTTAACACATAATAATAATTAATTAAAATTAAATTAGCTTCATGCTGTATCCCGCACACAGCAGGGTAGGCAGAGGGAACCTAGTGTTAAGACAATCCGTTCTCCACTTTCCGCCGAATTCGGAGGCTTGCGTGTTAAGTGGCGGAATTTAATACCGCACGCTTAAGAAAATGGAAATATAATTTCCACTTCTCGAGTGGGAATAGAACCCACAACCAGTCGTTTACAGTTACACGCTTGTGCCACTGGGCCACGACTGGCCACATAATAATAATTAAAAGTACAGTTTTTACAATAATATGAATAATATGAATTTTTAGAATAATATGTAGAACAGTTGTGTTATGTGACTGTATATGGTGTGGGCTCAATTTCCACTTAAATACATTATTATATCACAATTATTTTAATTCTTCCTACTTTGATACAAGTAATTAATAGAAGTTCAAAAGAAAAAAATATATACATACCTCTTATCATATCATTAGCTAAGGCAGTTAGGGTAACATCAAAGAATAATTGTGTATTAGCCTTCCCTGCATCTTGAAGAACATTTTGCAAAGATTTTTTTACATCAGAAGGCATAACACTCATAGGGTAGGTAGCAGGATAATTGGCAAAAGTAGAATCTTCTACTTCAATTTGTATTTTAGAATTAAGGAAATTAGCTACTTCCTTTAACCAAACTAAAGGGGCATTAGAAAAGCGGAGCTTATTTGTTGTTATAATGTTGGCCAACTCTGCAATATCAATCTGTAAAAGAAATTAATTTTATATTTTTCTAAATGAAAACTTCTTAAAAAAATCTGTATGAAGGTATAGATTAAATTTAATTAAAAAACTATATATTCTAAAAAAGAAGGAAACAAATAAATAGTAGTACATGTTAGTAAATAAATTTGATTTTAAGGGCAAGTTATGTAGTAAACTCTTACAGCTTCAAGGGCCTCTTCAATAGTTTTAGGAGGCTTAGGTTTTGGAGGTTCAGATTTCTTATCCTGCTTTTTTTTCTTGTCTCCATCCTTCTTTTTATTATTTTGCGGCTTCTTAGTGTCATCAATCTCCATACCCGAGTAATAAGATTTTATTTGTGATGCTGGCACTGGAAATACACCAACAAACATAAGTTATGTTATTATATATTATTTTATTAAAGAAAACTAGCTCGTTACTAGAACAGGATACCAGTAAATAAACCGGGAATGCTTTAGATATACGTACCGACATCTTCAAGTTTAGGACCATTTTTGGTGGGCTTTTTATCTTCGTCTTTTGCATTTTTTACTTTACCATTTTGAGACTTCTTGCTCTTTCCAACGACTTCCCATTGACCGCTCGACATAATTAAAGTTTAATAATATTAATTAAATATTTTTGGTAAATAGAGAGAAAGCGACAGGTTACACGTCAAAAACAAAGCAAAAAACGTCAAACTGAAAGATGAAGTGGATTCTCATTGGCTAACAGATTCCACTTGGCCAAAACGTGGCATTGCGTTTAATGCATTTTGTTGCATTTGGAGTTACCAAAATTAAAATTTTATAATATAATAATTATAAAAGGCATTAATTTATTATAAGGTAAGTTATTTCTTGAAGTATTTCTTGGATTTTTATTATCAATGATTTTGAAATGATTCTGGTAAAATTCATATTAAAAAAAATGTTACTTTTAATAATATTCTTTTCCTAAATCTATTGAAATTATTTTTTAATGTAATTCATATATAATCGTATAAATTTACATGAAATAAGTAAAGAGAATTTTTCATTTTGTTGGCAGCCCCAGATATTTTTGGTTTCAAAATTTACACCACCTTTGTCTTAAAGTTATCAATATAAATTACCTTTTGTTTATAAAATTTGTGTTTATTTAGATCGAAAATTATTAATATTATACAATTTTTATTTTTAGTTTGATTTGGTTCTCAGATAGACATATTTTAGATAGACTCTATTTTATTCCAGAACGTAAGCTGTCAAACGTCAAAATTACCGCAAGCATTTGTTTTCTGTGCCTACTCAGCTGCTGTGCGTAGTGTAATTTCAGTTCCTGTATCTGTGTACTGCAATTATTTGAGAACGTATTTGAACTTCCGTGTGTGCTGTATAATAAATCAGAAACAAAGCATTTTTAACTTCACGTCGAATGTAACGCGTATAGTACATCTTTGTATTTAATATTTTCCCAAGTGAATGTTATGATGGAGGACAAACTAATGCTGGACGATATATCCAGCACCCTGAGGGAAAGGGTGTTTTTTGCTGCCAGAGATGGAATGTCCCTGACTCTTTACGCTTTGTTGTATGAGAAAAATACAGATGATATCGACGATCTTCTAAATAGCGTAAGTGCTTTTATGAATTTCTTTATAAGGTTTGACACTATTTTTAATATTTTGCTAATGTCATTCAGTCAAAAATAATATTGGAAGTAACGTGCTTAGCATCTATTTTTATATATAAATCAGATGATATCTAACTTTGCTTGTTATGACCATGCGTTGTTTATTAGTTTTGCGTCGTTTTCTTTTATTTTTGTGCAAGTATTAATGTGTGTCGTAAAATCTCAATACCTCTTTACGAAAGCCGAATGTTTTTGCCACTGTATTTTTTTATGAACTTTGACAATAATTGTGATCTATTTAAGCAAAAATATATAAATAATAAATATTTACTAGTTTTTATATGTCTTGACATATGAAAAACAAAATATTTGTGTGAATGTTTACTTTATTTATATCATAATGAATAAAAGAGAAAAAACTAATGTTCTGAGACTAGTAAAAATACACCTTATATATCTTCTTATTTGTTTTACCTTTCTTTGTATATTGTATTAAGTACAGTACTTTTTAAAATTATGACTAAGCAACATAAAATCATAAGGACTTTAAATCAGAAGTGTGTATAGAAATATCATTCTTGTAGGATGTTTGCTGTGATGGAGTTAAATGCACACCACTGATAGCTGCTTCACGACACGGCCGTGAGGGTGCAGTAAGAATTTTATTAGAAAAATTCCGTCCACCTGTAAGACTGGAGACAGAAGGCACTGTTAAGTTTGATGAATATGTTATTGAAGGTATGTAATTTTTCAATTGAAAGTTTAATTATTTATGTTGACATAGCAAATTTATAAGTTTATTCACTAGTTTCAGTTGACCATAATATAAGTGATAAACTTAGATTATTGCATAAAATGTAAATAAGTCATATAATAGAAAGTTATAGTAAGAAGATAAATCTGTCAGTGTAACTGATAAGATATATTGATATTTGGAAGATCAATGTCGATCCAGCTTATATAATTCAATATAACAAAAAAACACAAAAATATATAAGTGACTTCCACTGAATTTTAGGCTTATTATTTGACTTTGATTTTAAACAAACAATTTATGTTCAATCTACAAAATTTTGAAATAAAAAAAACCAAAAAATTACTAAAAAAATCATTTGCTAAAATCCACTTTAATTATTAATTTTTGCACTTATAATAATAATTTTGAAAGATGTTTCATTATTCAAGGTTGTCCGTTTAATTAATTTGTTACAAAATAAAATTACATCTATCTATTGTTGAAGGACATGTGGAAGGCAGAAAATGTATAACATAATCTTTGTATTACACAGTATGTAGGTTAAAATCTACATAATGTTGCTCATTTGTTACAGTTTACAAACATTGTTGCAAGTCTGTGCGGATTATTTTTTTTTTGCTAAACAATAAAATAAAATACATAATGGCCATTGACCTTAATTTTAATTATACTTTTAGTTTTTTTTTATTTTAATTATATTATTAATCTTTAGTTAATACTATACCTTTGCGGCAGTTTCTATATTCTTTCTCTCTCTCTTTTTGTGAATATTTTACATCTTATTTCAGATTTGTTGGGTAAAATATACTTTATTTTTACTAAAGTATATTATCGCTTATTATTTATTTTCGTGGACTAAATTATACTTCTTGAAATGAAATTATTATAACCGAATTAATCGCGTATATTGTTGGTAATCGAAAATGCTTTTAAAAAAACCGAATAAGTCTCGAAAACAAAAGATCTTAATAATTACCCTAAAGCATAACGATTTTTCGTTACCTCCGACCACCAGTAATTTCTATGAAACATCTCTTTATGTTTTCGTACATTCCTAAAGGACTTGCTTAAACTTTAACCAGTAGTTACATCTGTGCGTTCTCCGTCAACCGCACAGCTGACTTATTAATTATCAAAATATTCCAAATACGTTCAAATTTTACGCTTTAATACTTTTAAAGTATTATTTGCGAACTTAGATAAGGAAAAATATTTTTAGAAAACATAAAAGAATTAGAACGTAGCAAGAATCGAAGTTGTACCGTCCGGTGGTTCCAAGAAACGTGAGTTCCAAGCCGCTTTAATTCTTTTTTGATAGGTTTTCGATAGATTGTTATAATATTTTTGTTTTTGAATATTTATTAATAAAATACATAATGGCTATTGACCTTAATTTTAATTGTGGCCAGTCGTGGCCCAGTGGTACAAGCGTGTGACTGTAAACGACTGGTTGTGGGTTCAATTCCTACTCGACAAGTGGAAATTATATTTCCATTTTCTTCGCTCTGGTGTCGAGTTAAAGAGCGGCGTTAAGTTCCGCCACTTAACACGCAAGCCTCCGAATTCGGCGGAAAGTGGGGAACGGCGTGTCTTAGCACTAGATTCCCTCTACCTACCCTGCTGTGTGCGAAAAAAAGAAAGAATATTCATTAAGAAGTAAACACACTAAACGCTTTTTGTCATATTTATAGCGTAAAAAAATAAGTTGTTATTTGAGGTCAATGCTTTCTCTGTACATTGTGTTTAATTTTGTATATTTTTAGTAAACTCTTGTAAACAGTCGTTTAAAATGTGATTCCTTAGAATGACAAAAATATAATGTGTAATATGGCCTTATAATCTGTTTTTTTTTAGCTTCACACTGTATCCCGCACACAGCATCGTAGGCAGAGAGAACCTAGTGTTAAGACACTCCGTTCCCCAATTTCCGCCGAATTCGGAGGCGTTGCGAGTTAAATGGTGAAACTTAACGCCGCGCTTTACCTCTGATACCAGAGCGTAGAAATGGAAATATTATATATTTAACTAAATATATGCTATATATAGTTATACAATATACCATATTATTTATAAAATTATTATTAAATGTGTATTATTGTTTATACGTATTAGTTAGTGGCATATTGAATTCACTGAACTGGTCGAAATGGCCATAAAATATCTTTTCTACTATAAGTTAATTAACTCATATTAATGGTACGATAATTTGCCAAAAAATATAAGCAATTATAATATATGATTTTGGCCCCGTTGATGCTTAAAATACGGATTGCCTTGGCAACATTAATGCCACTTTATACAAAAGTTTCATAAAGCTTTATTTTTATATTTGAAAAGAGCAACTGCTGAGTTTCTGTCCGGCTCTTCTCAGCAGAACTGCCTTCCGAGTCGGTGGTAGCTTATGTACATTCGACGATTCAAAAGTGCTTACAAAAGTCTATTTGAATACAGATATTTTGAATTTGAATTTATTACTTTTCATTCATTTCTGTTTAAGATGGTCAAATTTCTGAATGTCTTCTAAATTATATAAATTTTAAAAACTAACAAAAAGTTAGACCTACTTTCTTGTTCATTTTTCTCAGTTTCTGACTTTTTCCCGCATAGCAGGGTAGTTAAAGTAGTATCAAAATTCATTAAATAACGGAACGAAACGCGGCGCGTCGTCCTGCTTATTAACCAGAGCTGAGAAATGAAAATAATTTAATTATGATCCTCCGAGTGGAGATCGAACCCACAACCAATCGCGATTACTGTCAGATATTGATCCACTGTGCCACGATAGCTTTATTAATGTACAAGCGACCCGCTAGCGGCTTCGCCGTGTGATTTGGGGTTCTCTTAAACTTTCTGTTCAATCATAATAAAATTATTGCCTATAACACTCCTGTATAGTGTAGTAATGTAATAGTGAAAGAAATTTCATGGTAGGTTCAGTATTTCCGAAGATTTTATAATAATAATCTTCATTATAATAATAATTAATTTAATAGTAGATGCCGAGGTAAAGCGCGGCGTTGAGTTCCGCCACTTAATACGCAATGCCTCCGAAGTCGGCGGAAAGTGGGGAACGGAGTGTCTTAACACTAGGTTCCCTCTGCCTACCCTGCTGTGTGTGGGATACAGCGTAAAGCTAAAAAAAAAAATAGTAGATTTATATTTATTTTCTAATGCTAATATTTTTGTTTTACTTCCAATATTTATTTTAGATACGTTAATTATATATCTGAATAAGTCAAAGTTACAACATGGCATTATCTTATGTAATTACTCGTTAATTTATCTTACGTACATAAGATTATTATATCATTAGGAGAAGCTTGAATGACGGAAAACCGCTTACTGTGGATGATTAGCGCGTTAGTATATAGATAATTGTTTAATATATGTTTGATACTTATGTATTAGTACAGAGTTAAATGTAATATTAACACTGTTCTTAGATTTTTCGATTTAAGAGTTATAGGAAAATAGCAAATTTTCTTATTTTGATATGTTTGACCTGTTATTTTTATGGACAAAAAACTAATATAGAAACTGAATTTTTGTGACCATCATAACATAGTTCCTGCATCTGACATTATAAACGATGGTTGTGGGTTTGACACCCATTCAGGGCAATGATTATAAATTAATATAAATAATTACCTATATTAATTAATTACTTTGCTCTGTTAACAAGACAAAGCAGGGCGTTAAGCACTGCCACTGAGCACGTAATGTACTGAACAAGAGCTGAAAAAAGGATGTATTTTCCTGTCACCAAAGCTTGGGAAAGAGAAAATAATTAAATTAAGATCATTTCCCGAGTGGGAATCAAACCCACAACCATCAATCGATTTCAATATATACAGAAACTAAAAAATATAAACAACAGCAGATAAGTGAATCGCATATTCATACGTTTATATTATTTTAATTTATACCTTCTAAACGTAGCGTAGTCACGAGCTGCAATAAAGACGGTTATGACCCAAATTAAATGTACACAAACACGTAATACAAGCAAAATAGCAAAGTCAGCCTTACTTTGTGCAACCCCACGTAATATTAGAGTTTAGAAGTTAGATTGTCCGTTGTGGCTCAGTGGTGCTTATATTTGTGTGATAGTGGTGGATTCAAATATCATTGTAGTAAATATTTATTATTCGAGATAAACTAGAAGTGAGGAACGGAGTGTCTTAACACTAGGTTCCTTCTGCCTACCCTGCTATGTGCGAGATACAGCGTGAAGCTAAAAAAAAGATAAACTATTTATTTTGTTTATTTAATCAATATACGAAATATCATGATGTATTATAGAGATGGTCATCCTGTGACAGTATTTGATTGTGTACGCGATGGTTGTGGGTTCGATTCTAACTTAGGGATGATATTTAAATTGTTTTCATTTTTCCGTTTTCGTGTCGTGACCAAACGCTGTAGGATCACCACTCCAGAGGCAATGTTTCAGGGTAAAAATGGAAAGGTGGAAAACGGAAAATCTTGACACTAAGTCTTCTCTGATTATCCCGCCATGCAGGTAAAACGTGAGGCTGAAGTACAATCATATATATACATATTTAAAACTCATCTGTTGCTTAGAAGTAATAGATAACATACAGTCGTAAATAGTAAACAATGACAGCTGAACTATGGCTTGTAGGTTTTTTAAAAATAAAAAAATATGGAAATTACTACAGAAATGTAATATCTACTAACTACGTTTTACAATCATTACACACCACGAAAGATACTAGCTAGCTAAAGATATGTATATGCTAAGGTCGTAAGGTTAGAAGAAAACGACCCCCTTGGCCCATAAATTACGTCTAGTCACGGCTTTAACAATGTCTCGTGACAAGGAATGGAGAATCTGTATCTTCTACTGTGATATAATTACAGAAATATAGAAAGTAAGATAACACTTTTTGGTAAATGTAGCAGGATTCGAACCCGCGTCGGTTGAAAACTATCTAAGTGCTCTGCCGCTAAGCCATACAAAACGTATGTCCTTAGATTATAGCATAGAGGCCCGCTACGTTCAAATTTTTATACGTTTCTAAAGGCTTTCAGTATACCAAGTGACTAACACTTTGAAAATGAATAACACTTTGAAAATGTTAAAAAGTTTAAGATTAAATTGTTATTGAACCTAATATTTGATAATCTCAACTGAGCAACTTGTAAATTATTGTTTTATAAAATATATGTTTTATATTATTTTATTTAACTTTATGTTTTCTACATAATTTTATGTTATCACATGTATGTATGTATGTATGTATTTTCAGTTATAAAATTAGAATGTTTATTTTCATAAGATGCAATTTACGTATTTATCTACATCTTTACGCTACGATCGTGACGAGAGTATCTAAATTAAGTTGTAACTATTATTTGTGGCGAATCGTTAATGGGAGTGACTGTGTTTCACATCTTCTTCGTTTTAGGTGGTTTGGTGGTCTCTGATGGACATTTTACGCTATAAAATAGCTTAAAATTAGTATTATATTTTGTTAGACCATGATAAGAATAATTTTAATATGTTGTTGTATTTTTCCTTATCTTTTTTAGAGAAGACCCGTGTCAAGACATTCCGCTGTTTACTTTAGTAGCCGAACGTAGCTCGGTGATGTGTCTTGCCAGCAGAGCGGAGAAATGAAAATAATTTAAACGTAGTTCCTTCCGGAGGAACCGAGTCCAATATTATCGCGTATATAATCAGACGCTGTCTCACTGTGTCACGATGGAATTTAAATTTCTAAATATTGATCAGTCGCTTATTTGAATGCAACGTATTTACAAGTAAAACTGTGTCCCATAGTGTTTAACAAAATAAATCCTTTGAGCTCATCACCATTTTAGCCATTTTCCCACACGAATAAGAATAAGCGAATGATCTCGTTTCGTTTCGGCCATTATTTTTTTTCCACTTATTTAAATCTGCCCTCAAATATGAGCAAAAACGTTAAAAAGCGGGTTATTTCCGTAAAACGGTCACCATTATCGTGGGACCAATGACTCTACGTGGCCAGGTCCTCGCGTGGCGAGTTATTTATGATACCTTTAAGATACCTTTAGGTTTGTACACAAAGAAACAGAATTACATACTCGACGCTTCTTTACTTGGCGCACTTCCAGATCTTTGTTTTACATATGATTTATAGTAATTAATTTGCGATTATAATTCCGTTCGCTGTTTCCTTGCAGTTTTAATTTAATGTTCTTTATTCTTTGAATATATATATTGGTGGTATTGTATGGTTGATTTGGAATGAACGTGATTAAGCGTTTTTATCACGTGTCTTTTCCAATGTTTGTGTATTGGTCGTAGTATAAATATAATGAAGTGCGCATCTCACACTTGCTAGTGTTAATGTTTCTAAGAAATTTGGAGCACTATTTTGTTGATTGTTGACGACACAAGGAAATGTCATTAGAATTATTAATATATTTTAGCAAGTAAAGAGAAAATATGGACAATACACATCGTTTTCCGCTTTTCGTCCAATGTCAAGACATTGGGTGTCGAGCGGCGGATGTCAACGCCGTTCATAATTAAAAAGTATATAGTAATAGACATGGCATTGTATATTAAATATTAATATAACGTTAGTCGTTTTTGATAGCAATCTAAAATTATATTGGTCGTGATTATTGAAAATTCTGCAACTGAAAGTAAATCTTGGCAACCACTGGACTATCAAATGCAGGCTTTTCTTAAATCGATCTATATTTTTGCCACGGTTCATTAAGTTCACCTGTATCTGTGTAAAAAACATTTTTCAACAACAAAAATAAGATGTAAAGCTTATAAGAATTTCGACGCAGTCGGATGTAGTCCCCATGGCTGAACAGTGAGAGCGCTTGGTGGGCTTTCAAGTGACGCGGGTTCGAATCCCGAATCCCAAATCTTGAACTTCTTTCATTGTGCCGGCCGATATTAGAAAAAAAAGCACACGTGTTCTGACTGGTAATACAGTTATTTTCAACGCCTAAACTTTACGATTAGCTTGTTTCTTTGTCGTGCGACCACGAAAACTGCTTACGACTGCTTTTGTCGTGTATTATTTTAAACTGAGAAATTGGTCTAAATGTGTCATTTTTATATCCGAGCAAAGCCAGTATCGATCTTTAATATACTTATATAAAATACAATTGACAATACCTTGCCGCGATCTGTGGACAAGAAATGCAAAACGCAAAGTATTTTATACTAATACATGTTACTCATCACTGAAAAACTTCATGACTCTTACAAATGTGTAGGGTTGACTCACATTGTGTTTTCTAAGAAAATCTTAAATATTTGCACTTTCTATAAAAAATAATGTTACGTGTTATATATGGTTATATCCAAAGCTATATGCCCTATTATATTATATAAGATAAGGTGAGCCTAAGAAAATGTAAAATCTCGTCGATATTTCGACTAATTCTCTTTTATTACGTTCCTATATGTATCGCAACGAATCTATATGTAAATTTTGAGCTTTTACGTCTATTAGATGAGGCAGTGCCTTGTCTGACTGTAAACGCTATTGCTTGTAAGTTAGAAGATTTGCGGAAGTGGTTAGATTTTAAGTATTTTTATCTCTCAGCTCTCTGGCATCTCCGTAACGCTCGACGTTGAGTTCCTTCATTCAACATGAAATATCTCGATTTCTGGCGGAAAGTAGAGAATATAGTGACTCTTGACACTAGATTTGATTATCCTACTATGCGGGAAAGACGTATATATAAAAATATTATATGTTTAAGATTCATGTGTGCCGATCTCTGTGGTCGCCAGCTCAAATTTTTAATTCCACATGGACCTTTTTCTTTACTCTTACAGCTTATGTAATGTACTTCAGCATTGACTTCCGCAATGCTACACGCTGTGTCGATATATGTGCGGGATAAAAAGAAATTTGTCACTGAATTTACTTTATTTATTCTGTTATTTGTGAGATACAAAAGAAGTATGGAAAAAAACAGGAAAAAAGTCAATTTAAATGTTTGTTAAATTTAGTTGAATTATTTAACAATCCGGTGTATACAAGTCAAACTGTGGCGTTGAGTTCCGTCAGTTCATACGCAAAACTTGTCTTGACACTACGTATTCTCTGAATTACGTGCTACGCGGGGAAAAAATATACTTAAAACTGAAAATAGTACTTAAAAATTATGATATTTGTTGATTTCATTACGCTGCTACTGTTACATTTCAGTTGCCAGGTCACCGTGAAATTAACCTGGCTAAATGCATCATCATAATTTTAAAATTATGACACTAATAGTATTATAGATTACAATTTTCTTGTTCTGATAGGACTGTATATTGGATTCATTATCCAACAAACAAATTCCCAAACAAATTGGATTTTTGTAGTTTACGTTGTTTAAAAGTCGTCAACGCGAATACTAGAGTATGCATAATTAGCTGTTGACCAAAAGTGTAGGCTATTAGACAAACTCTATTCTTTTTGTGTTGTTTATTTATAATTATTTTTGTAATAATAATAATTTGAATCTTGCTGCTCGTTATTTTTTCATTTCTATTCAAGATTTAAAAACTTAAGAACTTTCGACCTTTCTAATATCTTATTACCAACTAAATTAATATTCTTTTGAGTTTCTAACAATAATTTCATGTCTTATTTCCAGGCGCAACAGCACTATGGTGCGCAGCGGGTGCGGGTCACCTAGGCATAGTAAAGCGTTTAGTTCGCGCCGGCGCCAACGTGAACCACGCGACCAAAACACTAAGCACGCCCCTCCGCGCCGCCTGCTTCGACGGCAGACTGGACATTGTGAAGTATCTGGTGAGGCACGGCGCGGATATACACAAGGCGAATAAATATAATAATACGTGTTTGATGATTGCCGCGTATAAGGGGCATTTGGATGTGGTAAGTTTCTTTTTCGTATGATATTTTTACTATTTTTTAAATATGTTATTGTGAATATTTTCCGCATGCCAGCCAGAGATAATCTAGTGCCAAGACATTCCGTTCTACACTTTTCGCCCAAAATCGAGGCGCTGCTGTTGAGTGGTCACTTTATTTGCATTATCAGAGCGGTGAAATCAAAATAATTTCAATATAATCATTTTTCCGAGTGGGAATCATGCCCAGAACTAACCGCGTCAGATGCTTTTTCACGCCACAATTGCCTCCTTTCCGTTAAAATTATTATAATTTAAAATATTTTTTATTGAAAAAATACATTTTTAGAAGACATAATTAATAGAACGCAGCGGAATTGAAACCTGTGCTTCTCGAAACCGGTCAAGTACTCTAACCGCTAAACCATGTGTTCTACTACGGGCTACGTCGAATTTTTTAAGCTTATTACAACTTATATTAAAATGTTACAAGTATATTCCAACTTATATTAAAATGTTAAAAGTATATGGCCAGTCGTGGCCCAGTGGCAGAAGCGTGTGACTGTAAACGACTGATTGTGGGTTCGATTCCCACTCGAGGAGTGGAAATATTTAATATTTCCATTTTCTTCGCTCTGGTGTCGAGGTAAAGCGCGGCGTTAAGTTCCGCCACTTAACACGCAATGCCTCCGAATTCGGCGGAAAGTGGGGAACGGAGTGTCTTGATACTAGGTTCCCTCTGCCTACCCTGCTGTGTGCGGGATACAGCGTGAAGCTAATAAAAAAAAGTATTTTATTGTCACAGAAAGTATCCATTTTTTTCTAACTGAAGTGTGCCTAGCACATGTGCATTCTAGTGATTTACAATACCGACTTGTATATTAAGCTGTTTTAAATTTGTGGAAGCCTTGTTTACTAAGCAGTCATTATAACTGCCTGTAAAACAGAAAAAGCGAAGACTTGCCATTACTTTTCTAATTATATCTTTTTTAAATTAAGTATTTTTTTTTGGTCATCCCAGGTCCAGTTCCTTTTAGATAGTGGTGCGCGAGTGGACGAAAGGGCTCTTTGTGGTGCCACAGCTCTACACTTTGCGTCGGAGTGTGGGCATGCGGCGGTGGTGTGTGCCCTAATAGATCACAACGCGAAGATACTTACCAATGAAAATGGTATGTTTTTATGTTTATATACATATGTATGTTAGAGAATTATTGTAGTTTATTAGATAAGAAGGATCCACAGTGGATCAATGGGTATTTGATTGTTGTAAGTACTAGGAGGATTAGATTGATTAAAAATTAAAATTAAATAGCTTCACGCTATATCCCGCACACAGCAGGGTAGGCAGAGGGAACCTAGTGTTAAGACACTCCGTTCCCCACTTTCCGCCGAATTCAGAGGCTTGCGTGTTAAGTGGCGGAACTTAACGCCGCGCTTTACCTCAACACCAGAGCGAAGAAAAATGGAAATATAATTTCCACTCCTCGAGTGGGAATCGAACCCACAACCAGTCGTTTACAGTCACACTCTTGTGCCACTGGGCCACGACTGGCCACAATTAGATAGTTTTTTTTTTAATTTTTGGCTATGCAACTAAAGGTCGGCTTTGAGTTTTATCACACAATAAACAATATCTAGGGTCAAATTTAATAACAATAAAAGTTAAAATAAAATGAAATAGCGTAAGTTAGTACATATTTCATCAACTATCTGCTAGTGAAGTTCCTTCAAATTGATCCAGTCGTGCTGGTGATTAACCTGAAGAAACAAACAGACAAACATTGCAAAAAAAATATATTAATAATTATATGTTCCATGTGTATATACGTAATATTACAAACAGAAACTCTAATTTAGTTTATTTGTATTAATTTGACGATATTTTGAGATTTTGTCGCAAGTCGTAACAATCAAAATGTCAACAGTCAATTTAATAGTGAACTTGAATATTTGATGTTATTTCATCGAACACTAATAATATCGCGTAACCGTGAAATGAATTCGACTGGGCGTGGTCACTTTCGAGCTATTTATGCTTACCAGAAGACCTGTTGATGCGTAAAATAGGCGTTGCCTTAGCAACGTGCATGTCACTATATACAAGAGTATAGAGTATTTTTTTAGCTTCACGCTGTATCCCTCACACAGCAGGTTAGGCAGAGGGAACCTAGTGTTAAGACACTCCGTTCCCCACTTTCCACCGAATTCGAAGGGATTGCGTGTTAAGTGACGTAACTTAACGCCGCGCTTTGCCTCGACACCAGAGCGAAGAAAATGGAAATATTAACTATAGTTATACCAAGTTTCATATTCCTCCATCCGTGTATTTTTTGTGAAAAGCGGACCAAAGTTGTTCTTGACATATTAATATAATGATAACGTAGCTGTTTATCTCGACAAATAAAGCATGTGTCGAAAAACATGTTTTTCTTTCATAAAAGTACACGTCACTTTCTTATTGTTTTTGAAATATTTTTGGTTTCTAACAACAAATTTTCATTCATTTTGCTATTTTATTACATGCCTGTTTGTAAATTTCCGGCGAGATACTTTTAAGGATCAGTTGGTTACTTTTTACTGTATTAGCTACAGTAGGAGCTCCTTTTACCGAAAATCTTAAGATTTTTATAGAAATTTAATATTTGACAACATTAATTCATATAAATAGCTTCACGCTTTATTTCGCACATAGCAAGGTAGGCAGAGGGAATGTAGTGTTAAGACATTCCGTTTCCCATTGTCCGCCGAATTTCGGAGGCATTGCGTGTTTAGTGGCGGAACCTAAACGCCGCCATTTGCCTCGGCACCAGAGCGAAGAAAATGGAAATATTAAATATTTCCACTCCTCGAGTGGGAATCGAACCCATAGCTAGCCGCTTTACAGTCACACTTTGTGCCTCTGCGCCACGACTGCGCCAATTAGTTTGTTTTTAAAGTTTTACTTACTAACTCAGTAACTCATTTAAACCTTTAACCTTTACTATTGAAATTGGTAAATCGTTACTTTTACTAGTAGTAGTACATAGTTTCAGCTTTATAGTCACACACATATTTTCTATATTTAGAAGATTATGTTGACACACCTGTAAATAAGTTACGACTGCTTCTGTCATATTATGAGATTGTTTACGTAGATATCTTTATCTTTTAGAAGATTGCTTGTAAAAATAACCGAGCGTATGTATTCGGTGTCTTCATTCGGCAAAGATGATTTGTTTTGATTGATGATCTGCATAATTTCTTCAGAATTTTTTCCTGCATAGCAGAATACTCAGAGGGAACCTAGTGTCAAAATATTCTTTTAGTGTCAAAATAATCCGCTTTGCACTTGCGTATGATAAGTGGCAGCGAGTTTCACAGATCAGAATCGAACCCACAGCAGATTACGATTATAGTCAGACGCTGTCTCACTGTTGCCACGTTCAGTTTTAGAGTAGACGATCTATACCAGTCTATATAGGTTTGTAGGGATATTTCCACTTACTCTCTCTTTTATTTACACAACTTTTAGTCTTTAAATCTAAAAGCAAATGTCTTTTTCATATCATCATATGGTCTTGTACTGTACTTTGAAATTTTCTTGTAGCTTTACGCTGTAGCCCCTATACAGCAGTAGGCAAAGGGAGCCTAGTGTTAAGAAACCACATCCCATTCCCCACGATCTGGCGAATTCTGGAAGCGTTGCGTGTTAAGTGGTGGAACTTAACGTCGCGCTTTGCCTCGACACCGGAGCGCAGAAAATGAAAAAAATATATGATTCCACTTCTCATGTGGAAATCGAACCCACAACCAATCGCTTTACAGTCACACTCTGCGCCACAGATATTAAAATTTAGTTATGGTTGGAAATAAAGCATTTATTTATTAATATTTTTTTGCAGGTATGACCCCCCTCCAGTGTGCAGCGGAACGCGCGCGGGCGTCCGTAGTGGAGATACTAGCGGCGCGTCCCGAAGTCACTCGCGCTCAAGCGATAGAAGCATACGAGCTTTTGGGGGCTTCGTTTGCTAATGATAAGGAATATTATTGTTTGAGGGTGAGCTCTTGTACTTATAGTATTATAGTATCATATAGTATAGTAGTATTTTCTTGTGGCCAGTCGTGGCCCAGTGGCACAAGCGTGTGACTGTAAACGACTGGTTGTGGGTTCGATTCCCACTCGAGGAGTGGAAATATTTAATATTTCCATTTTCTTCGCTCTGGTGTCGAGGTAAAGCGCGGCGTTAAGTTCCGCCACTTAACACGCAAAAAGCCTCCGAACTCGGCGGAAAATGGGGAACGGAGTGTCATAACACTAGGTTCCCTCTGCCTACCCTGCTGTGTGCGGGATATAGCGTGAAGCTATTCATTCATTTTTTTGTTTGTTATTTTGAAGTTTTCTGGTAGTTATTTATAGATGGATGTATTATTGTTTTTTTTCATTTGGTTCTTAAATATATTTGGAAGTAAGATTCTAAATAAAGTTGTAATTGCTTTGTTCGTAGGTAAAAATAGTGTTCTTAGTGTCTTATTCATATGAATATACTTAAGTGAGATATATTTATGTTTTTGCTGTATACAATAACTACATTTGTAAATTTAAATGTTTTTTTAATCATGTTACTTAGAAAAACATTGTTACAAATAATATTTTTTGTTAATATCTAGATGGCGTATACATACCTACATAGGGCAATGGCGATGCGCTATGATACGAGATATGGACTGTTACTAAAGAAACCTGCAGAACCCATTCCTGCATATGATAACTGGAGAGAGAGCACAACACTAGAGGTATGTTTTTTTTAGCTTCACGCTGTATCCCGCACACATTCGGGTAGGCAGAGGGAACCTACTGTTAAGACACTCCGTTCCCCACGCTCCGCCGAATTTGCAGGCATTGCGTGTTAAGTGACAGAACTTAACACCGCCCTAGATGTATGTGGCTGAAATATATGAAATATTGATATTGTATGTATGCCGTGGTCACATCGTAGAATAGCCAATTTCACGAAATCATTGACGATTTCATGATATGGTTGCAGTTCATGAAATGACCAACTAAATTTGACCATATCGTTGATTTGTCAACGTTTAACGATTTCATCATCGACTTCTGGTCATATCGTAAAATACGGTGTCCATAAACAATTCAATAAAAATCCAGGAGATGTTACGGACTCGTTTATTCGTTTTTACGTACAAGATTTTTTATTATTATAAATCAAAATGAGGATTTAATAGGTAAAATATGTATTTTTTTTTGCAATTTACTAAGTTCACATTTTTTATTACTTATAATTTAACCCCTTACTGCATGATTTTTTATTTGCATTCATAAAAATATATTTAATGACAAATAACAAATAAAAATACACGTATTTCAGCATTTTTTAAATATTATAAAAATATAGGAAACAGTGCGTGTATGAAGAGGTTGATGAGTGTGGACCAGACGAAAGAAGTATGCAGGGACCGTAGCGTTTGGCGCTCCGTTCTCTCTGACTACCCCGCAAGGGATACGTCGTGAAGCTAAAAAAATATATAGAAAATACACAAATTTTTCACTTTGGTACATATTTGAACCAGTGAGCACAAATTGCAAAATAAACTTCAAAACAGAAAAAAATAAATCAATTAGTGTGAAATATTTTAAAACAATTTCATTTGTCATTGAGACATAGGTTAACTTTACATTTCTGGCAGTCAACATGTGACCTTTCGTTACATTCTGGTACTTTGCACCGCTGTCTACTAGTACAACAGATTGGGAGATGATCAATTTGATCCAGTCTGACATCTCTAGAGGGCACAATAGCAATAGGTCCTCTTAATTTTTTTCGCTTCAATTGCGTTTTCCAAATTATAAGAAGGTCGTCCCCGTTTGCCATTCGTTGTTGGTTTATTAGATCAGCCTCAAGACACAAGCCTTCAGCTATTGCACTTGAAATCTGCTAAGGGCAGTGATGGTTTGTCATCGTTCAACTTCTTCTGTACAATAACCATGCGTCAACAGTCATCATATCGATCATGTGGAAAAATATGCGGAGGTATAATTTGTTAGATCTAATTTGTATTCTGTAGTAGCCAAGAAGTGCATCTAATAAATCGACACCCATATGCCTATTATAAACTATCACTGCCTTTGGACATGGTATGTTTTTATATACTTTTTCTTTTTTATTGAATTGTCGTACTTCTGATTGCGGTTTAGTACAGACCTAAATGGATGCCAAGTACACAAAACTCTATTATCGTACCGAGTTACTACAGAAACATCTGTATTGTCTACAGTAGTATTTTTTTCCACCAGGAGCCATCTCCTCTTCCCTTTTTTTAAAATCTTTTTCATTTGGAACTTTATACCTAGAAATGCGATTCGCTTTTATTGTGCCTAGTGGCAAAATATATTTTTTGTCCAGGTAAGTCAATAGTGACGTTTACCAATTACCAAAAAAAGCTTGAAGTTTAGTCCTTCAGGTATTGTTTTCGACAGTCTCACAACGACATCACTGCTAGAACTTATTTTTGGCAGGGAAGGGTCAGTTTATATTGGATCTTGAGCCCCAGTATTCTTATAACCCCATCTGTGAGGTTTTTTTGACAATCTGCTCTATGTAGGTATGATTTGCTCATCCACAGCCATACACTCTCTTTAGGGACTGTTAAAATCCTCTGCCGTATATGATCCAAAAACGGTCGAATTTTATGTAGAGGATTATTCCTTACCTGTCCTCTGGGTATTTGGGTAGAGTTGTCGTTAAAGTGGATAAAACGCTTAATTTGCTTAAATTGATTACAAGACATTACTGTACTGACTTTGGGGTGCCTTAAGCTCTCATTCCAATAACATCTAGTTGATGGTGGCAGTATTATTGACATGTAAAGACAAATGCCATCGAATTGTTCTAGTTCTTTTATAGTAATATTGCTAGGCTTTTTAGGTCTAGTTTCAACTGCGTATTTATTGGTTTCTTGATGTATGTATATAAGTAAAAATATCAATCGTGAAAAAATAATTTAAAAAAATATGTAATAAAAATTGTATACTAAAAAAATATGTCACTGGTAAAATGTAATTCATTTTCAGCTTTTTCTAAAAATCCATCTCTCAATCGGGGCTTTTCAGCCCGTAAATGTCGAGGAAGCAAGTTGAGATACAGGCAAAATATCATCGAAGTCAAAATCAGATTCTTCTGATTCAGGAATGATTATAGCTGGTAACTGTCGCCTTCTAGTCAATTGAAGTTCGTCATCTGACAAATCTTCATCAGTGCTATTGTCCGGGAAATCTGTGATCGTGTGAATACTACTATACAATCGTCGTGGATCCATTACACCAAGTTGATTCATTTCTATAATTCGAAGGACTTAATAAGCACACATATAACTAAGTAATTACACGATTAGGTACAAAAAATACATTTAGCGAAACGATATATTTAGTGAATAATGGAACAAATTAGGTATATTAGAAAAAGAACATTCTTGCATGTTGTACCAATTTGATCCATTTGCTTCTTAGCTCGTAAATTATAATATAATCACGTAAAATAAAAAATGTTACCTTATTTGTATACTTCAAATATTGCTTTTCCACCTATTATTTATTTAATAGCGATTAAATGTAGTTAGTGTTTATTTCACAATTTTGAAATTAACGAAACGCTGTGATCCGGTCAGTACTTGTTTGCCGAATTCGAATGATTATTTAGTTCGTTAACTTCACACACTAACAATATTATGACAGTGCAGTGGCACTAATTTGTTATGGTATGCACAAAATAACAATTTTTAGTTTTCATGTCATGTGAGTAAATAAGACCATTTTTTAATGGTCCCTGAACTAGTACCTATTTTGTAAACTCCGTTCTTTAAACCAACTACTTTTCCAGATATATTTTGATTATCGAAAGGAACGCGATCTATTTTTAGTACACTTAAAAACACAGAATTTCCAATTTCTATCAAAGGAAGTTTTTTGGCAGTGTTAGTACTCAATCATTTTTTCCACTGCATGCCTAACTTGTCCGTTGTCTATTATGAGCGTGGTCTTTCATTACGAATCATTGTTCATTTTGGCAAAGAATACGGAAAAGTCCAAGATTTTCTTCTTCAATAGAAACACCACTCATGTATAGGACATACATGAGTGGTTAGGATTGGAACATGAAATACAACGATAAGTCCCAGATGCAGTTTTACTACAAACGATACATTCTTGACAATCAGCTGAACATAATTTCATATTTTCTGCATCTTCATTTCTCCTATATTTTAAATTTTTCAATTTTCTGATGAGACAGATTTATATTTACTCCAGCGACCGATGCGTTAACTGCTATGACTGGGGTTACATTAACAAGATCATTCTTTGCTAAATAATTCTTTGTACATCTTGTTAGTACATCATCATCATTACCTGGATCACTGTTCTGTGTACAATCCTCGATTTTTGGGCCCTGACGTATTTAGTTCAATTCTTCTTCAGTCATGACGGATGCAATTATGTTTTCTGGCATACTACAGACTTTCAATAGAGTTTTGGGTCACAACCAAATAGTGCACGGTAAGGAGATCTGCCAATTATGCGGTGGTAAGAACAATTTTTATAATACTGAACAAAAAAGCTACCAACGGACCGTTTTATATATAACGTACAGTTATTGACTTGAATTCATCAACGTAACATATTTTCCACGTCTCGATTGGATCTTTTCACACTGCCTTGTGTTTGAGGATGTCAAGGACTTCTATGAATAATCTTACATTCGGGCCACGCTATCACTTATTCTTCTAAAACGTGAACAGTAAACTCTTGGCCGTTATCGCTGTGTAGTATAAACGGAGCGCCAAATACCAAGATTATTTTTTTAAGTAGTTTTTCCTATAAGCCAAGTTGTCAGTATTTAACTGCTCCTTTTATAGCCAGACATTCAAGAGTTAGTATTTTACCTGTTTTTGGGAATTGTTTAATTTTATGGAAGAATATGCAAAAGTTTTTTCGTTGGGATCAATTTGTTTTAAGTTTATATGTTGTCGGCTTGGATCAAAGATTGCTAGAATTGGTTTTGAACACAGAAGATTTTTATAGTATCAAATAACTGTTGGCATTTATCAGACTAAACAGATTTGTCTCCTTTTCTTTGATAAGTTATGTAATGGATCCGGAATTATTGACATATTTAGTACATATCTTCCATACCAATTTATTTTTCCCAAAAATAGTCGGATGTTTTTGGAATCGGAAATTCTTTTATAGCAATTAAGTGAAGTTACCGTGTTGTCTTTTATTATTTGTCCTAGACCTTTTACAGCGTCTTTTGCAAATTAAATTTTAATTTAAAACCTTCTTTTAGGATTGCTTCAAGTAACAAAGATAAGTGTTTTTTGTGTTTATCAAACGTTTTTGATAATACCAAAATATCGTCTACGTAACTGACAGTAAAATCTGACAGTTTGTGCTTTCTTATGCCCGTACTCAAGATTCTCTGAAAAATGGCGGGTGAAGTTTTTGGGCCAAAAGGTAAACATGCTCACAGTGATATTGTGCTTTCTAGGCAACAAATGCAGTTTTTGATCTATGTTCAATCTTAAGAAGTATGAACCACAACGCTGAGTTTACATCAAATGTTGAAAAAAAAAAAACATTTCCTCGTTTTGACCATTTAATCCCCGATTAGGGGAAAATGTTGCGATTGAGGGGCAACATTTTTATTTAATTCTCGAAAATCTATACAAAGCCTTGATCTTCTTCCCCCTTCTTTTTTATATGCTAGTGTTACCAGAGCAGCAAAAGAGCTATATGACTCCTGTATTAATTTTTTTTCTAATAATTTTGATATTTGATGTTCAATTTCTATCATATCCTCAATATCGTATGTATATAGTCTCTTACTACAGTACTTATCTATCAAGAGATCAATGTGTGCTTTGTAACCTTTTACCGTACCTCTTATCATATTTGTCCTTAGTGAAAATTCAATTATATTTGTATGTAAATAGATCAATATTAGATCTTTTTATGATGTAAATGATTAACTGAAATATCAAAGTCATCATCGATCGAATTTTCGTTAAAGTTTATTCCATATATGTGAATTATATCTGGTTTCTCATTTTTGTTTATCTCTATGCCACTACCCGAACTGCCAGGAGTTTCTTTGTTTTTTTATGTAGCCTGTCTTTTCATTGCTTTGCATACATATTTTGCGTGATTTCTAAATTCACATTTTGAGTTAATTTAAATATTTGTATACAATCTAATTCAACTAGAAAATTATAATCGAGGTTGTCTTCATCTATAACAAAAACATTAACTTGTGTTTCAAATTCCAAAAGTTTTTAGTTTTAAAGTTACCATTCCTATTGATTTTTTTACGCCATTCATTGTTTTCAAATCTGTTTTTTTATTATGAGTATATGTTTTTTATAAACTTATTAAGGACGTAATAGATCCGGAATCCAACATGTTGCCAAAGTGTAATTTATTAGTAATTTAATTTTTATTGATGGCCGCACTACTAGATTCTTGGATTAATTTCTAAACGAAATTCTTTCGTTTAGTTCTGTCTCTAACTCTGATTTGTTTACTCTCCTTATCTGATCCTTCCTTGTTCTATCATTACTTTTTATTTTCAACCAATCAAGGGGATTCAGGGTGAAAACGTGTACCGTATTATTTTCTTTTTCACAAATTTTACATGGACTAACCAGAGACCTCGCATTTTTCTCTTTAATAATTTCACACTTTCGGCAGTTGGTATTTTTGATCTATTGTTTTTATGTTTGCTATACGCTCTAAACTTCTTATACTAATTAAATAAATCTTGAGTTTCTTTTAAACTGTTCCTATCAATCTTGTCTGCAATTAAATTCGATAATTCAGTTTGAATAACATCAATTGTAGTCTGTTTATTGATGGAACTATTTATTCCTAATAGCAGTCTCTCTTTTTTAATGCATACTCTTAAATGAGCCCTGTTGATATCTAAATAACAATGCATACCTGATTGGTAACCGACTCGTAACTGCATATGTCTTACTAAAGTTTTGTTTCCACATAGCCCATTCTGAATTTATTGTATATTTAATAAGCATCGAAATATACCAGTCTTCTATGCCTACACGTCCGCATTCCGCTTCAAAGATAGACATCCATTAGGACACATTAGTAATTTTACTGCAGAATTTTTCTATAACGAATTTTTCTGCTATTTTCCCCACATCAAAAGATTTTGATGATTCCTTCTTCATTTCAGCGAAGCTTTCCATGAGTTTTGTTAAATATTTTTCAGAGATTCCTGCCGTATAAGTTTTTGGTGTTTCTTTTTCTTCTAAAAGATATCCCGTGAACTGTATATTTCTATCTTAATCACAATAAACAGCCTTTATCTCTGGGGTCACTGATATTCAAACCTGTCGTTTGTTATGTCGTTTTTGTAAAGTAACCTTCACTTTTTGAAAGATTTAGGTCTTTATTATTGTATCATGTAATTTTACAGATTATAATTTATCCGGCAACTCATTTAAATCTGTAATTGTCGTTACACAAATAATGCTTGTTTTCACATCTTCACTGGCCTTGATCATGAATTTGAATTTCAGTTTGTCCATAATTATTGGGTATCAGCTGTATAAATGGTGTTTTATAATTATCCTTGGATAATAGGGTGAACAAGTAAGACTTTAACTAGAATTGAGTTACTCTGAAAAGAGATTTATTGCATAAACAAATGTTTACACTTCACATTCTTTAACATTAATAAATCACAAACTCACCTGAAAAGAGAAACAACATTTAAAACTATGGTTTCACCAGTTCGTTTTATTAAAATATTAAAATATATTGTTTTACCTTGTTTTTAAGAGTTTAACCTTTCTTTCAGTCTTCTCTTCTTGTTCTTCTTCGTCGTTCTCGTCAATGTCATCCAGCCATCCAGCTCCAGAGTTTCTCTAAATTCAAACTGAATGCTGAAAAAGGTGTCAAGCACTTTGCTTATATACAAATACGTCTTCCAAGTCAGAAAACAAAAATTATAATTTTGATATCCGACCGGCCGTTTGATAGGTCAAAAAGCGATTTTTATAAAAAAACGTAAATGGAAAAATACATCAAAGAGTAAAGTAGTATATGTTATAAAAGAAGGCTTTTTTTACATGCTCGATTTTTTTGCGGAAAAATTGAACTAGCAGCGACATTTACAAATTGAATCGGAAGTCATACGACGTATACTGATAGAGGATATGTATATATACTTAAAGGTATATTTTAGTTTTTATTTATTATATGTATTATTATTGGATATTTGTGTCGTTGCTAGGAGGTGGAGCGTCTGCACAGCAACGCGCACGCGCTGCACATGGAGGGGCTGGCGGTGCGCGAGCGCGTGCTCGGCCGCGCCTGCCCCGACCTGCCGCACCCCGTCGTGTTCCGCGGCGCCGTGTTCGCGGACGAGGCGCGCTTCGACCGCTGCCTCGCGCTCTGGCGGCACGCGCTCGCGCTCAGGCATCACAATCAGGTACGTTATCTCACTGTCGCTGTCACAGCCACTGACACTAATACGAACTCTACCAGTGCCACTATCACTGGCACTAAGACTAGCAGTGCCACTATCACTAGAACTAACACTGTCACTTCCATTTGTAACACTATCACCACACTGTTATTGCCGGTCTACTAACAACATGACAGTTTGTGTTTTTACTGCGTTGCGCTTCTTCCGCATTAATAGAAAAACTCGAATGTCCAAGAAACATTGCGTATTGAGTTGCGAAACTCACCATAACACTTTTTGGTGCACACAAGACATGCGACCAGATAGAAGAAAATAATTGAAATATATTTATCCTCTGAGGCGAAAATAAGGGAGGGGTGAGGGGGATGGTAGCGGGAATCAACAACCGTATACAGTTTGATCATGTTACACTACAATTTTGCATGTGTTGGATGCAAAAATGTTAACGAGTGTTCTTTAAACCACACGACTGAAGTAATACTTATTTAGCTCCATCTATATCTATTTATGTGTGATACAAACAATACACTGCATGTACTTTGTTTTAGATATACGAAACGTCACTGGTTATAAAAACCGAAAGAAAATATGTACTCGAACCCCGGTCTTTTGCTGCTTTCTTATCTGCTTAGGGAGTTGAAAGGAAAATGCCATCTCAATTTCCGTTTGCCTTGCCCGATCACACCTTTCGTAACACTCTCAAGTCAAGAATTTATCAGTTTTATATCCGAAGTCAAGTATACATACTAAAGTTTTACTTCAAAACAGGAAAATACTAAATTCCTGATGATTCAGTCTGTATGTAGTATTTCAATTTTACAAAATATGTATTATTTTCAGGTGTCAGTAGTAAAAGACCTGCTGAGGTTTGCGCAAGTTTTCTCCCAAATGATTCACATTGGAATTGAATTACCATTGTCACAGGTAAATAATTATAAAGTTTTTTTCTTTTTACTTTTACACATTTTAAACCGTTATACCGCACGGTATAAAAAATTGAACGCAGCGGGATTCGAACCCCAACATTGTATTGTTTTTTTTCGGCAAATCAGGATACTGATAAAGAACCTTGTGTAAAGACACTCCGTTCTCCACTTTCCAACTTTACAATAAAATTAGGTTTTAAGTGGCGAAACTTACTGCTGCGCTTTGTCTTGTCACCAGAATGAATAAATTAAGATAATTTAAAATTAATCACTTTTTCTAGTGATAATCAAACTAGGAGCCCCTTCGTGTTAACAGTCAGACAATTATTTTTTTTATTAAATAAATATAATAATATGTTTTTTTTTTTAAGGTTTGTTACGTATTAGAAGCGTGTGCGGAAGAACTGAGGCGAGGCGTGAAGAGGGTGGAAAAGCCACAATTAAATCATGACCCGGACGTTTTGACTGTGAGTTTTTTATTCTATTGTCGATTTTTTATAAATAAAATATATATTTATATTTATGTATTAAATATATTATCATAAGTTTATTTAATATAGAGAAAAGTTAAGGCAACTTTCCAGTTGATAATTGAATCTAAGTAATTATGTTATGTCGGATTATAAACCGATGAAATTAATTTTTCCAAAGAGCTTATTTGCGCCTTCTCCCGTGAAAGGAAGTTTAACAAGATACAATAATCAAAAACTGCATTTACATCACCTAAGCCGTTTCAGACATTATTATGCACAAACACACAAACAATCAGTTTTTATTTTTTTTATTTTTTTTAATATTGCTTCATGCTGTATCCCGCACACAACAGGGTAGGCAGAGGGAACCTAGTGTTAAGACACTCCGTTCCCCACTTTCAGAAATTAATTTTAAAAGTAATTATTTTAGGTTCTGTTACATTGACAAATGCCCTCATAAATCATTTTTCTCATGTATTTTACATGTACAGACAGACATACAACAATTACATATTTATATTTTATTATATGTTAGGGATGCCGATAGATTGATGACGTAATCACCATTCTCTGACGCCGTGGTTCAACTGCAAGTAAACTACTAGTTCTTTTTTTTATTTCTCTCGATTGTGTAGTTTTCTATTGGGTAGAATAAACTCGATAGCTTGATCGAATTTTGCGGGAGGTGAAGCTATATGAGCTCTAACCTTGGCTTGGAATCCTCGCTTTTGAGGGAAGCTATCAAATGACGATGACGGCTTGGTAAGGGCGCCGCAATTGAGACTGGAATCTCGACTTACCAAACCGTTTAAGTGGGGGAATTCTACTTCTTCCACTGACTCACGTTATTTAGAGTATCTCACAATAGTTATTGACAAGTATAGTAGGTCAACTACCCCCCAGATTACATACTTATTTTTTGTTATATGTTAGGGATGCCGATAACTTCTTGACGTAATCGCCCTTATCTGAAACTATGGTTCAACTACAAGTAAACTACTTGTTATTTTTTATTTTTCTCTGTTTTATTGTGTAATATTGGCCTCAGAGTTAACTCGACAGCTCGATCGCGTTTTGGCGGAGGCCAAGCTACGAGTATATGAGCTCTAAACTTGGCTTTGAAATCTAGGTTTTGAGGGAAGTTATCAAATGACGATGACGGTTTAGTAAGGGCGCCTCAATTGAGACTCGAACCACGACTTGCGGTATTGTTTTAGTGGGGGAATTCTAGTCTTTCCACTGACTTACGTTTTTATAGTGTCTTACAATAGTTATTAACAAGTATAGTAGGTCAACTACCCACCAAATCGTTTATTTAATATCAAATCACCAACACAAGTATTTTTAGTCATTATTCTCTAACACATAGATAAGTCAGTGGTATGTCTTCCAGGAAGAGTATGAGAGTAACGTACGCACAGGGCTATATTTGGTAGCGGTTGCTGCGAGGCTTCTAGAAAATTCTGGCAATGATGAGGTGAGTACAATTTAATGTTATTTTTAATTTAATATGTTTTAATTGTAATTTTATTTTAAAAAGGCTTTTTTTTATCTGACTGTAAAACGCAACGGTTGTAGGTTCGATTCCCATTTGAAGGAATGATTATTTAAAAAAAAAATTTTTTCAATCTGGTACCAAATGCGATGTTGAGTTGGTCACGTAACTCGCGATGTGTCGATTTTCGAGAGTGGAGGAAGACGGAGTGTCTTGACACTAGGTCCTCTCTGACTACTCCGCTATGCAGTAAAAGCGTGAAGCAAAAAAAAAACAAGTAATAAATATATGTAATTGCGCTTGCGATATTTTTCAAAGTAGTCAACTACGCTTAAAGTATACAAAGCAAAACCTCGTTCTTCTATTGCTGTACGAAGTATGGTAAATTCTTTCTTAGTGTCCTAAGCGCGGCGTCGAGTTCTGCCACTCCCAATGTCAATACCCAATGTCTTATATACGAGTGGAAGGCGAAGAACGAAATGTCATGATATTAGGTTTTCCTGAAAGTCCTAAGCAGGGAAAAAGCGTGAAGCTTAACAGTTTAACTGTTCTGAACATTTAATTACATTGAAATCAAAATAAATACTGATCTCTGAGTTACAACTGGCTAGCTTCCAGGCTAGGAAGAAAAAGTAGTGTCCAAATACTCCGATCTCCACCTGGTGCCCGAAATTCAGACATTGCGTGTGTCACAGTGCTCAACGCCGCGCTATATCATTGATACCAAAGTGGAGAAATGAAAATAAATTAAAATTAATCATTCTCCCAAGTGGGAATAGAATCCATGACTAATTCTGCGGCCCCCGTATTTTATTTTTTAGCTTAACGCTGTATCCCGAACACAGCAGGGTAGGCAGAAAGAACCTAGTGTTAAGACACTCCGTTCCCCATGCATCGCCGGAATTGGAGGTATTGCGTGTTAAGTGGCGAAGCTTAACGCCGCGCTTTGCCTTAACACCAGAGCGAAGAAAATGGAAATTCGTACTTATATTATAAATGCGAATGTCTGTGTGTCTGTCTGTCTGGCTACTTATTTTTTCAAAAATCCATTTTTAAAGAGTTGAAATGGGGGATGAAAGTTTATATGAAAACCTACACCGCTTGACCGATTGTGATGAATTTTGGCATAAATATAGTAGATAATCTATGGTTAAACATAGGCTACTTTATTTCTTAAAGATCCACCCCCAACTTTTTGCAACCGCAATATACCGAAACAGCTAGGTGGTTCACTAGTATTTAATATTTCCACTCCTCGAGTGGAAATCGAACCCAATCGCATTACAGTCACACTTTGTGCCACTGCACCACGACTGGCCCCAAACGTATTTTAGTAATTTATATTCATAATAATCGAACAGGAAACAACAAGTGCAGTGCGTAGGGCGATATTTCGACTACGAAACGCGAGGCTGCGTTCCGGACAGACTTTATTACACCTAGCTGTGGACAGACGGACGCCGGTCGATGATTTTCATACTAGCGATGTTTGTCAGTAAGTATTTATTTATATATAATGTTGTTATGAAAACAGTATTTGATATTTGAAATTTAAAAACTACTTTAAAAAACGGGTTTTCTAATTCGGTATAACAGATTGTTTAAAAAGTAAAAGTATTTTGGTTGAATCTAATAACAGTAGTAATATTAAATGAAAAGATTGATAAATTAGTTATTGAAATTTTTATTTAGTTCTAAATATACGTAATCGAAATTATCCGACAAATTCGAAATAATTTTTAAATCAAAACTGATATAGTTAGATTTTATGGATATTATTGGATTTTTTAATATCTCACCTAATTAAAAAATGTGATTTGGATCTTTAGCTTGTGATATATAATAAAAAAACTAAGTAAAAACTAATAATTGTAGTTTGGACAAAAATGAATATGATATCATAAAGATTAATTAATTGTTGATGTTTGACTTTCTTTGTTTAATTAAAAAAAAACCGTTCGTATACCATTGAAAATGATAATAATATGGTAAATCTTTATTTATCAGTTCATTTTAATAGATTAGAAATAATCATGTTATTAGGATTTTTAGTAAATATATCTAATCTACAAAAGAACTTAAACTGACTTATTTCGATTTTAAATGTATTTTTTATTTTAAAATTAAATAAAAAAAAAATTAAATTAAATAGCTTCACGCTATATCCCGCACACAGCAGGGTAGGCAGAGGGAACCTAGTGTTAAGACACTCCGTTCCCCACTTTCCGCCGAATTCGGAGGCTTGCGTGTTAAGTGGCGGAACTTAACGCCGCGCTTTACCTCGACACCAGAGCGAAGAAAATTTATACCTACATATCTTATATTTGCAAACAGATTCCCCTGCACAAGAACAACACGGTTGCTCCTAGAGTGTGGGGCTGAAGTGGATGCATCTGATGACTCGAGACGCACACCGTTACATGTCGCTTTAATATCCTATCAACTTATACCTGGTGAGTGGTTGTTCGTGTAGTTTTAGAATAAAATTCCCTTCCGTAAAAGACGGGTAACCCAGTATCTTCGTCGTAGGAGATTCGTTCTCCGACTGGCTCGCGACCACTATCATGTCAAAGACGAACCGCCAAACATCTTATGATGTGTTCCGGTTCGATGGCATGTAAGCCTACTCTTCCTATTCCCACCATCCTTATCCTTCCTCCTTCCCTCCCTTTTTAGTACCTCTTAAGGTCGGCAACGCATCCACAACTTTTCTAATGTTGTGAATGTCCATGGGCGAAAGTACTTACCTTCCTTCCGGTGGTCCTTATGCTCGTTTGCTCCCCTTTCACCAATAAAATAAAAAAAAACCTGCAATGCTGCAATTCAAAACAGATTGAGATGAGAATTATATAACGAAGTGTTTTGACACTAGTTATCTCTAACTACTCTGTCCTATCTTAAAACATCATGTAATTTGGAAAAGACATTTAGAAAACGTATAAAAATTTGAACGCAGCGTGATTCGAACCCCCGCCGCCTGAAAACCGTCTAGGCGCTCTGACCGCAAAGTCACGCGTTCAAATTTTTATACATTTTCTAAATGTCTTTATTCAGTTTTCCTAAATTTGAAATAAGAGTTTAATAATGTTTTAAAGTATAATTTATTTTTAGCTTCACGCTGTATCCCGCACACAGAAGGGTAGGCAGAGGGAACTTATTATTAAGATACTCCGTTTCCCACTTTCCGCCGAATTCGGAGCCATTGCGTGTTAAGTGGCGGGCCTTAACGCCGCTCTTTACCTCGAAGAACATGGAAATATTAAATATTTCCACTTCTAGAGTGGGAATCGAACCCACAACCAGTCGTTTACAGTCACACGCTTGTGCCACTGGGCCACGACTGGCCACTACACTACACTACATAAAGTATAATGTAATTTAGTATTTATTACCTTAACATTTGTCTACAGATGAACGTCAACAGCTGCGCGAGGCGGTGTGCGGGTGCGTGTGCGAGCTGCTGGCGCGCGGCGCGCACGTGGACGCCGTCGACGCGGCCGGCATCACGCCGCTCGTCGCCGCCATCGGGGGTACGCTACTATTGTATTAGTGTGCTTGTATTATATAAGTAAATGACAGTTACTAAATATTAAATTAAATATCTAAATTTAATAAAAAAATAATATCTACACAATTGGATTTGAACCCGTGGCTTTTGGTCATCGTCCAAGTATTATAATGGCGTGCGCTAAACGATTATTCCCAAAAATAATCTTTGAGTAACAGTAATTTGTTATAACATCAAAATTCTAATAAAAAGCGGATAAATATTTCTACGCAACTGCAAGTAGGACACATGGCACACTTTATCATTTAAATATTGTATTATTGTTATTAAGCAAAATTCTAAAACGTTTTCCAATCCCGTTACTTTCGAGCAGTAAAAAATTATAACAATTAACAATTAAATGAAACAATTATTGCTTGTTTATGTGGAAATTAAAATTAGCTGAAAAATAATTAGTTCTTAAAGTGTACACTACAATTAACACTGAATTATTTATTTATTGTGATTTTCGCATAATAAAAATACGATTAATTATTAAAACTTAATTGCAATTCCCAATTAATCTTTGCCCAACACTACATTCGGCGAATGGTACAAATATTTACAATTATTTCTAGATATACATAATTTATAAATAACGTTATAATTGAAAACGACATTTAAAAAAATCTATAACAATTTTAAACACAGTGGGATTCTTATCTGCACCTCCCGGAAACCGTCCAGGCGCTCTGACCGCTAAGCCATGTGTTCTACCAGCTGCGTCGAAATTCTTATACGCTTTATTACAACTTATTTTTGTTGTTAGCATCTCTATCTCTGTAGAAAGATTTTACAAATTTCTGCTACTTAAAGATTATTCTACGAACAATTGTTTAGTAAGAGAGAATGTTTTTTATTAAATACTTTTAATATTTTTAAATCGTAGTTCATACATTTAGGAAATTGAAAAGGATTTTTTTTCGAAAACGTATATTTTTTTTACGTTTTCAAAATGTATATATATCATATATATTAATAATAAAAATATTAAAAAAACATAATATGTTTTTCCCCCAGGCCCAGCAGAGTCCCTAGTGCGCTCCGCCATCAGCCCGCGCCTGTGCTGCCTGGCGGCCGCCGCGCTCTCCCAGCACGGCGTGCCCTACGCGCCCGACCAGGTGCCGCGCGACCTGCACGCCTTCCTGGCGATGCATGGAGTGCACTCTACTATGGATGTGCTTACTGATTGATGGGATGGTAAGTGGGTAGTTATATATTTTTTCTTTGGTCTTCTTAAAGGTAAGTATAGTTTTAGTAAATAAGTAGATAAATAGCTCTCGCAACACGGCGTTACATATACACCGGAACAAGTGCCGAGAGATTTGCACGCGTTCCTAGCGATGCACGAGTGCATTCAGTAGAATCCGTAGTATATGGATTTGCTTACTCATTGATTGAATGGTGAGTGGCTGATTTTGTCATTTTTTTTTAAAGGTAAGTTTAGTTTTAGTAAAAGTAAGTAAGTAGTATAAGTAGATAGGTAAGCAATAGGTAGGTTAGTTAATAAAATTGGAATGTTAATTTGTAATATTGAAATAACTTCTTTTTGTTAATGCTTATGTTTATTTACGGTACATTTACGAAAATGTATATTTTTTTCAATTTTTGTCTGTCTGTCTGTCCGTCTGTGTGGTCCGGGCTCATTAATCTGTAGAACGGCTGGACAGTTTTTGATGGGACTTTCACTGGCAGACAACTTTTTGTTTTATACATGGATGAAATCGCGAGCACAGCTAGTATATAATAAAATGAAATTGTGTGAAAGCCGTTATAGTAGGCTAATACGTTAATAAAATCAATGTATTTACCTACTTACTTAGTTTCTCACTTTAGCATACTTAGCAAATGGGACAGACAAAATAAAAAAAATAGTTAAGATTTCTGTTCCTTTTCAAACGGTACGACGGTACGGTACAATAGAAATTAAAATTATTTTAAAATAACTTTTTAACGAAAGCGACTGCAGGTCATAAGTGTTTTGTATACAACCGCTAGTTAGACAATTTACAAATGCATATGATGCTTTGTTTTCATGGAACTTATAACTCATGCCACTCTATGTTCATTTCTATATTCCATAGTTTTTATTGTAAAATGTGAAATTTCGACCCATTCAGGTCTCGTAGGAATTTCAGAATATCCTCTCTTAATATCCCCTCATGCCCCTCAAAGAACATGCCATATTTCAGCCTTCTACGGCTTATCGTTGTATTACATAGATTATCCACTGTCTGTGAGTCGCTGAGTAGTAAGCAACGGTTCGTTGATTGATTTTTAGTAAAGTACTACAATAAGGCCGTCCACTGAACCATAATAGCAATCGTGGCTTTTGGGCACAACGTGTAACTGTAAACCCGACTAGTTATGAGTCCCACTCGAGGAATTTAAATATTTCTGTCTGGTTTCGAGGCAAAGCACGGCGTTGAGTTCAGCCACAATACATAATACCTCCAGAATTCAGTAGAAAGTGGGGAACGGAATATCTTAACACTAAGTTCTCTTTGCTTACACTACTGTGTGCGCGATACAACGCGAATCTAAAAAAAAATTCTATATTTTATATCTCAGTATATTTTAATATTAATATTTTTTGTTCTCAGAACAATATCGAACATACTTTGAACTCATTGAAGATTTTGCTTCTCATCTTTAAGATATATTAAAAGGAAAATCGATAGCGTTCAAGCGGTTTCATACATGTTGATCCAAGATGGCGGACAATTTACCTTGGGGTATGTATCTGTGGTTAATACTGAATTGTTGTTATTGGACAGAGTTTAACATTTGAGATAAAATATGAATATGAAAAATACAAATTGTGGAATTACTATTTTGACGATAAAATAACTTATAGAACATACAAGCTTCGACTAGTACCTACTGTAATAAATGAAAAAAAAAAGTGCTTAAATCTAATCCTAATAAATTATTTCGTTAATTTGATTGTATTGAATTTTTGATTTACAATAATAATTAATACTACTTTTTTATAATAAAAAATTTAAATAATTAATGATTAATAAAAACCGCCATCTTGAATCAGCTTATGTAACAACAAAGCAATCGGCGATTCAAATATGCACAATTATTATTTATTTATATTTCAAAGTGTTCAGTTTAACTTAAAAATTTTGTATTAAATAAGTAGATTGCGTTGTTTTTTTAATTTTTTCCTACTTACAGCAAATCTAGCGCAAATAATTTGACTGAAAATAAGCATAGATTATAAAGAAGTAGAACGTCCTATTTGTGTTCTTTTATTCGATACAATATCGATTCTTGTAGAAATTTTATTCGTTTTCGTATTTCCTTGTTGCGTTTAAAACAAGCTGGTTGTTGAATTCCTTTGTTTTTAATTGAATTTATATTGATATTATACTGTGTTGTAAATAATTACTTTATCGAAACGTTTCTTGTGTGACTGGTGTTGCTAGATTTTAATATTATAAAAAAAAATCACAACTGGAATTTATCTGAAATAAATTATTAAAACATAAATTGCCCGATTTTATTTTCATTAGCTTATTAAGCGATTTAAAAGCTTTTTTCGAACGAACCTGGCAACACCAGTAAGGTAATTCCCAAACGGAAGTCCGAAACAGTTGGTCGAACACAGGGTTTGTATGTGTTCCGATCGCAAATTATATCGAAGGCTCAAAACGAATATTTATAATTATTAGACGCTACATAGAGGCGATAAAATGTGATAATTTCTTAGACGTAGTTAGGTTAAGTAACTTTGAAACGTCGTGAGACTCACAAATTAAGATATTCGCTTAATTTTATAAATAAATTAATAAAAAAAATTAAATTAATATCTTTTTTTTATTGATGAGACAAAGAATAATAATTATTCTTCTAAAATGGAAGAATAATTGTATATTGACATTTTGTTAATAAATAAAAATTAATATATTAGTTGAAATAACTATGTGCTATACTTGTGTAGGTATAATTTTATAAGAGCTAGTCAACATATAATTATTGTTTGCTTAATATTTTTTTTATTCAAACGCATATAAATGTATGTATTAGTAAATAAGGTGTTAGTTTTTCCTTATGCACGTTGCGGAATAGGCATTTAGTGGTAGTATCTGAAAAGCCAGCGTCTACTGCTATAATTTAGCGAAAAAACTTTGAATAAATTAATTTGAATTGATTACAATGATAACATCATATTAATTGTTTTAATATTTGTCGAAATATACCACCCTTTTTGCTGGGAATTATATCAATTTTACTAAGATACATTAAAAACATTTTTTTTCTTCCAAATTTTGATTAGCTATCTCGATATATAGATATTGGATGCATCTAGAACAGGGGTACGTAACCTGCGGCCCGTTTAATCATTTTATGAATTATTGCCTGCTTATTGTTTTTATATATCAGATGTTATCTTCCTAATTTTTAATACTGCCCCAAAGTGTAATTTTAGCCCGTCAAAAATTTTTAAAGCTTAGATAGGCTTTTCTAAAAAAAGGTTGCTCACCCCTAATCTACAGCTTTCTAGAAACTAAATTCGAAATATCTCAAAGATCTCTTTTGGAAACTAAATTCGAAATTTCTATAAGGAAAAGGTCAAACCATAAACAATATTTTACTAGGTCATACGATAAACACTGTCATAGTTAACAAGTCAAAAAGATAACTGACGTAATAACACACGTATACGTACGTATAATATTCGCCAAATAATAGCAACGAATTAAAAACGAAAGTGGTGGTTTCGTAACAATCTGACTGTTTGATACGCCATGGCCGGAACAAAGATCGTTAATTTTTATACTGTATTATTTAATTATACTATCTATCTATCTACCTAGCTACCTACCGTCCGATGCAACGAGGATTTGTTTTTTTTTTATTTTTTCTATTTTTTTTTCCTTTGCACAGATTATAATTGTACAGATATTATATATATAGTAGGTTAGAAATTAGTTTTCTTAATTGGATTAGTGTTTTTTTTGTTGCCATTTATATAATTAGTCGGTTTTTAGTGATGTAGTAGAAACTCGATTAATCAGAGTAATTGTTGTCGTTAGGCATCCGAGTAATCGAAAATTCGGATAATCGAATCCACGAAAAAGCTGTTTTTTTGCATATTTAGTTATATGTTTATTAAAAACAACACATATATATCAACGATATGTGTTTGAAGCTAGGTTCCGACTTTTCAAGTGAGAATACGCGTATTTTAATGTCAGTTGCGATGCGTTTATACTTACATAAATAAGACTTGCAGGTATTTAATATAATTGGTAAATAGTCCGGATAATTGTCAATTCGTATAACTGAAGGCTGGAAAATTGAGTTTCTACTATATTGCTTATTTAATTTATCTATATTTTAAAAAAATATCAGAAATTTGGAATATTAACATTTGTAATATAACAAATTTTAATTAAATTTAAAATTGATGGCCTAATAAATGTTTTGTCCATTGCTAACCTCGACAGCTGTTTGCCATACAATACTTATGGTGTACTTACTCTAGTACCTGTTTGTACAATCGTAAGCAATAATATCTAAAAAATAAGTGTAGTATTAGAATTTGTAGTTGTTAAATAAAATATTTCAGTGTCAAAACGTTATTTACGAATATTTTTTTTAAGATTCTTTTTTCTTTAACAGGTAACCTTTTTTTCTTAATAATTTACACAGCACTTAAATACTCTACAATTAACAATATTAACTTTAACTAAAGGAATTGATGTAATATTCACATTTAAAATTAAATGTGTATTAGAAAGAAAGCATATAGTGTACCTATTTTTAATAAAATAAAGCATAAAATAATATGATTTATTTACGCCGTGTAGGTAATATTTTTGTAAACAGTAGCTTTTATATGGTATCTAGTAATGAATAAGACATAATAATATTATACGCACAAAATGGACGACGATTATATATTTTAATATTGCAATAATACGTTTTTTTTTTTTAAATTAAAGTAAAAGTACTAGTAAGTAGTTTATTGTTTCTAATTTGAATATTTTTTATTATGAAAGAAAAAAGATAAAAATATATACAGTAAAAGACCGTATTAATGACTGAGTTTATTACGTTGATGGTAAAAAAATCGAACTGTTTTGTGGTTATTATTCATTTTGGACTTATATTTTGAACATTCTCTACATTAAATATTGAAAATAAATGGTAATATTAGTTTTAAAACTTTGCTTGCAAAGTAACGAGTCGACATGTTTAGCTGAGAATAACTTATCATCAATTAATAAAAAAATATATAACCAGAACAAAAATGTACTACTGGTATTATTGCTAATGGTTAAAATACATTTAATAGTATTGAAATCACTTACAAAGTTCTATTAGATATATATTGTTTCTCAAACCTATCTACTCAAAATGGCGGGAGCACAGTTGTAATAACGATTGGTATATTACATGAGAATCTATAGAATGCTTATATTTTTAATGCCACTTGTGCATCTCAATTTCTTGATATAATGTAAAGTTGAAGCAAAATAGAAACTCTTTAAGTCAAAGATTCTTAAATTACATGATTTTTTACAATAAAATTTAAAAAATATTAAAATTGTCATTAAACGATTACTTCTGTATTGAATAAACTCATTTCTTACATACAATATTTATTATGACTCTCAAACCTAAAATATTTTTATTCTATGTAATTGAGGATATTTTTTTACGGAATTACAACATTTTTTTTAAATCCATTAAATTTAAGCAGTTGCCAAATGGCTAAGTAACTATGGTAATAGCACTTATCTTAAACAACATTGTATAAAAATACTCATGCAAGGAAATGATTTGCTGTTCCCATGAGACTATAATTTCAAAGCGGAAATTTATGTATGGTGTAATCTCGCTTGTACATTCACAAACTAAATAGTTGTGATTTAGTAAATTGTTTTTAAATTACCAATAAACTTCTCGTATTATGTCAAAAACGTAACAAATGCTAAAAATATTTCACTATCTGTATATTTTAATTAAAGTAACAATTTAACTTTGTTTTTCTCATTTGGTTATCAAAATATTAAAAAATAAACTAAACAGTTTTCGTGCTGAGTATCCGAATTTCCACATTACTTCCACATCGTTTAAAGGAAATTAAATATTATTATATTTAAAACTCATGTATTTATTTCTGTAATGGGATAATCTAATTTATCTAATTGATAATATTTATAATGTTTATAAACTATAGGTTTTTTTTTTAAATATAGAATCTCAATGTCTTGTTCTTGCTTAAAAAACAATTTTGACATTTTAAATGTTATTTTTTTATTTTTAGTCTGTCCGCTGCTTGTTACGCCAAATCTTTAAAACGATGTCTAGATGCTAACATTAAGGAATATTGTAGTAGTATGTATGTATTTAATATATGTATAATGTAGTTGTAATGGAATGTGATGTAAAAATAACGGATGATATTATTGTAAATAAGATTATTTATCTTAAACAATTAAATAAATATAGCTATTTTTTGTCCAAATCAAATTGAAATAAATATATGAAATTGAATATGTGTTTTTTTTACAATTTATTCACATTTGCTAGTTGTTTCTTTTTTATTTTTCAGGTTCAGGTTTTTTTCTCTCTTAGCAAAATAGGCAGAGAGAATAGTATCAAGACACCTCGTTCTTCAATTTTCTACTATATATCTCGGATATTGTGTTGTTGAGTGGCACACTCAACGTTTTACTTTGACTTGTCACCAGAGCAGAGAAATTACAATAATTAAATATTACATTTAATACATATCCAAAGTGAGAATCTAAATTATATCCAATTGTGCTTACAGGTGCCTGTCTGAATGTATCACGTTCATAAGTGCCCAATCCCTAGTCACTTCTGTTTTTGTGTTCGTCTTAGAACTAACGCTACTGTGAAACTAAGCTCCTATTTGTGTAATTATTTAGAATAATTACCTGTGTTCATGTGATTGTTTTATTAAGATTTATATGAATTTAAATTAAAAGAATATAATGTTTTTTTTGAGTAGATTAAAGTAAATGACTTACAAATTATAAATATTGCTTACAAATATCTTTCATACGTGCTTCGGTAAATACGTGGGTTCAAATAATATTTGAGGGAAAACTAAGCCATACGTCTATGTGACAATACTTAAATTCTTTTTTAATTTTTTTTTTCTAGCTTTACGCTGTATCCCGCACACAGCAGGGTAGGCAGAGGAAACCTAGTGTTAACATATTCCGTTCCCCACTTCCCGTCGAATTCGGAGGCATTGCGTGTTAAGTGGCGGAACTCAACGCCGCGCTTTACCTCAACACCAGAGCGAAGAAAATGGAAATATTAAATATTTCCACTCCTCGAGTGGGAATCGAACCCACAACCAGTCGTTTACAGTCACACGCTTGTGCCACGATTCTTTTTTAATTAGGTACAAATATAATAAGTACTTTTATTTTCGCGATTATTACCCATTTTCAAATGAAATTGTTTTTAACCGGAATAATCGCCTATATTTTTGGTATTTAAAAATACATTTTTAGAAAACCCGACGTTTGGAACATTTTATAGTAGTCCCTGGTTACAGGTAGACTCACCCACGGGTGGTGGGATTTAAAAGATTTACAAAATTTCGGCCTACGACCTCTACCTGAATTTCCTCCAGGATAGATAATTGTCAAATATTATTAACTACCAAATTTCTTCTTCCTATATTATGAGACAATGGACGTAATCCTTGTGGATCGTCACGGTTAGAGAAATAATAAGGTAAATAGAATATAACATTGTTTTTAAAAAGTAATATGAATGACGATCAAATTCTATTGTTTGTTTCTAGCTAAATGTGCCAGTGGAAGGGAATGATATTCTTTATATTATGTATCATACTACACTTAAACATTTTTTGAACAATAAATTAACAATTTGGCTATTCAAGTATTTTGAAACAAATTTTGAGGCCAGTTATGGCGCAGCCGCAGGTGCACAAAGCATGTCTGTAAGCGCGATTGATTGTGGATTCGATTCCCAGTCGAGGAGTGTAAATATATTTCCATTTTCTTTGCTCTGGTGTCGAGGCAAAGCGCGACTTTAAGTTTTGCCATTTAATACGCCTTTAAAATTTGGCGGCAAATGGGGAACGGAGTGTACACTAGGTGTACGTCGTGAAGCTAAAAAACCAGGCATTGAACCCACAACTGTTATCTTGCTTAGGGGCCGTTCAAGTATTACGTAAGTAGATTTATTACAATTATTTAATCATTCCCTGGAGCGGGAATCGAACCCACAACCAATCACGTTCACTATCAGACCCTGAACCTCTAAAATATTTTAGGGTCTTTCATTATTTCTTTATAAAAAAATCATACAAATGGATTTGAAACTTAAATAAATCAATTTGAAACTCTTAAATATGAATAAAAGTATCTGATATAATATAGTTACTATAAAAATATAGATATGATAGGTATATATAAAAAGAAGGTAAGATATGTATCTAACTGTGTTGAGTTAAAAAAACACTGCACATAAATAGATGTCATCGATAAGCTACAAGTACTTAATTTATTCACGTACTCTTCAACTTCCGTGCGAAGAATTAAAACAATGACGAGAAGATCGCAATAATAATGATTATAAATGAACATCCGATAAACATTGTTCCGACATTACGTAAACATTTTAATTCTGACTTGTGATGTATTAAAACGATCACAAGTGAGAGGTGCGAGTTTGAATCCCGCTGCGTTCAAACTTTTATGGAGTTATTTACAATTTTGTCAGTCAGTCCAGTCGTGGCCCAGTAGCACAAGCGTGTGACTGTAAACGACTGGTTGTGGGTTCGATTCCCACTCGAGGAGTGGAAATATTTAATATTTCCATTTTCTTCGCTCTGGTGCCGAGGTAAAGCGCGGCGTTAAGTTCCGCCACTTAATACGCAATGCCTCCGAATTCGGCGGAAAGTGGGGAACGGAGTGCCTTGACACTAGTTTCCCTCTGCCTACCCTGCTGTGTGCGGGATACAGCGTGAAGCTGAAAAAAAAATTACAAATATTTTTATATCCAAATGTGAATACTTTCTAAATGTTATAATATGTATTTTATTTTCTCCAATGGCATCAAATAAAAAAATGCTAAAAAATACAAGAATTGCACCTTTACTTCGCAAACGTTCTTCCAAAATTACCCATGAAATTATAAGCAAAACCATTATATTTAAACTAACATATTAAATAACGTTACATCACTGAACAATAGAGCAAATTAGTTCCAAACTTGTACCATTTCCTAATAGCTAACGAACCGAGGACTGTGTCAACAAAACTAGACAATGGTTGACTATTTAAGAAAAGTTTAACTGCTTGCACGCGATTTGTATGTTTATTTTTAATTTTTTTTAACTTCCGAAAGCTTTTTTGTAGTAAATGATTATAGCTATAGTGATAACGTAAATGGTAACATTGCGTGTTGAATATAAGATGGCATTTGGTTGATCAAGGCATTTGTAGTACTAAAATTGCAACTTCAGTCTTTTTCTAGTGCCTAGTGTCGAGATACTCTGTCCTCCACTTTCCGCCCGAAATTAAAACATCGCTGTTAAGTGGCGGAATTCAAAATGGCCATATTTGAAATTTCAAACAAATAAATTTATATAAAGGACGGGATTTTAGAAATACAAGATAATGTTAAACGAAAGCGATATGTCGCAAACTATTTACAATAATACAAATGCCTATTCTTATAAGAGAATGACAAAAGACATAAATACTTAAATAAATTACAAAAAACAACGGATGTACATATGAAAATAGGATTAATGGTATTACTATTACCTAACTGTGTAGAGTGGGGTGAAGTCGGGAACCACTTTCAGTTTCTGTAGCTCACTTGCTCGGCGAGCACGCGTTACGCAACGCCCGGTACGACCCGCATGACACACTTTACGAAAACCTTACATATTAAACACAATATGTGCAAACATTTTGTATTAATTAAAACAAAATATTTAAAATAATTCATTTTGTTAATATATACAGATTAAAAATATTTTTCTAACAACTTTCCCGCCATTTCCATTTTGTTTTTTTTTCTTTACGTCAAATTGGTGTAAGAAATTGTTAATATATAAGCGTTTGAATTAATTACGTTTAATTCTTTTATATTATTGTTGTGTTATTAAATAATTAAAGACTATGGTTAAAACCAAGTGCATTTTTGTTGTGATCAAGTGCGATGTGCGTGTTTTGTGCAGTGATTAATATTGAAGCATCATCTGTCGAAAAGTAAGTATATAAATACGTTGCAAAATAATATTTTCGTGTTTTTTTTCATTTATTAAGTATTAATTCGTCATTGAAATATTGCTCGTAAATGTTTTTAAGTCATAAATCTTATAAACTTTTTAAGCTGTGACTTCAGAGATTACCAGTCAGCAATTTTAAATAAACAGATTTGTTAATTACGTTTAAAAAATGTTCATTTATTCTAATAATATGTATAGAAAATATAAGAGTTTTATTTAAATTCATTATTTTACAGATTTTGCTTCGTGCTAAGTACGATTTTTATGTTGAATACAAAAGTAATTAAATCACTTTCAAAAACTTGTTTTGCAATTTTATTAAATACATATTTTGTTCTTAAGATTCCTTATAGGGAGGTCGTTATTAAGATCCTGTAAAATGCAGGGCACTATAAAATTTTTGTACAAAAATTATTATATACAATTTGATAATTTCATATCTTAATATTAATAACTATCTCAAATAGAGACGATAGTGTCTACTAAGGGAGAGAGAGAATGTGGGTATGTAAGTTAGTATTAAAAGACAATAAATAACTTTAACAAATTTAAAAATTAATAAAAATTGCAAAATTAGCTTATAAGACATAAATTTTGTATTAAATACTTATAGTATAATTTTGCGATTACATTTATAATGAAGATTTTCTAGAGGCATAAATTACTATAATATTCGATATAGGTATACAAAGAATAAAATAAATGCATTCAAATTTGCATATGTTTGTTTTGTATTATAACAAAATATTGTTTTGTGACCAGTCGTGGCGCAGTGGCACAAAGTGTGAATGTAAAGCGACTGGTTGTGGGTTTGATTCCCACTCGAGGAGTTGAAATATTTAATATTTCTATTTTCTTCGCTCTGGTCGACACTAGGTAAGGTAGGTAAAGCGCGGCGTTAAGTTCCGCCACTTAACACACAATACCTCTGAATTCGGCGGAAAGTCGGGAACGGAGTGTCTTAACACTAGGTTCCTCCTGCCTGCCTCCTGATTTGTTTTTTTAGCAGGGTGCTGAAAAAAAATTCGAACATCCTCTGTTAATATTAAAGAAACAAAATATTACAACATTTCTGAGCATTACCTTTACATGTATGTTAAAAAAAGCATATATTTTTATATAATTACCTGAACATTGAACAATCACACGTAATAAGTGGTAACTATTACGGGGGTAATCATGAATTATCGATTACGGGGTTAAGCGTGAAATATTACTTAATATGTTCTGCAAATTAACGTACATATATTAATATATACGTGGATCCGTAATCCTTCTTCGAGGTCCTTCGCTCCATGCGTAACTAATGCTTCTCATTATTGAAATCGTATTTAAATGTTAAAATCCGTTGGCGCAGTCGAGATATTTATGGCTTAAAGTGGTTATAGATCAATCCTAGGGGACTTATGTCTAATGTAATTCCTTTGTACTGGTAATAAATAATACCTAATAATTAATAAGTAACGTTTCTAAAAGACTTAAAAGTAAAGGAAAGTGGTCAACAAAATTTTCTGGCCAAATAAAATGTAGAAGTGTATGTAGATAAAAAACACTTTTTTTTTGTATAGAAATGTATTTTTAGTTTTTTGAGTAATCACAAATTACTATTTGACTTTAAAAAATATATATTATGCAGTTAACTGCATAATATTTGTTTTAATGTTTACCTCATGAATTACCCGCAGTTATAGAGCTGACCATTATAAAATCTTTCAACCTCCAATATCTAATGATAATTTTGAAGTATAAACAACAAGGAGGACGAATTTGGGTTTCCAGATAAAGGCAATTTATTAATCAATTACTTATTTCAATTTGGATATAAAACGAAGGGTCGTGTCGCCATTATAATTATAATTCTTCCTGACGTTCAGACACTCATTAGGACTACAAAACTAATAACGCCATATATAAATTATAGTTATAAAAAGATTCATTTTTACTTATTTTTTATTGTACATTATTTCGAAATGCTGGTAGGATATCTCTATATATAATAAAAGAGTAGAAAAGTCAATTCTGTACATGAAAAATTTCAGAAAAATTTTAATTGGGTGCGTTAATATATCGATAACAGAGGCCAAAAATCCACTCAGTAGAATTTTTGTCTGTCTGTCTGTCTGTCTGTCTGTCTGTCTGTCTGTCTGTTAATTTGTTCGTCAATCACGCAAAAACTACTGGATAGAAATGGATGAATTTTGGTATGGTGATAGCTTATAGTCCAAAGGTACATATAGGATAGTTTTTATCCCGGTTTTCCATGTAGTTTTTTTGAAAAAAATAAAAAACCAATATAAGTAAATCATTTGTATATCGGTATCTACCGGGTAGAAATTAATGAATTTTTGTATGGAGTTAGCTTAGAGCTTAGAGCAACATATGGGATAGTTTTCATCCCGGTATTCAACATAACTCCCACAGAAAAATAAAATTAAAAAAAAACATTCAAATTATGTCGATAGTTCACGAGTGAAGCTAAATTTGTTTCAATATCACTAATTAAAATAATTATAAAATAAAATAAGCATAACATTTATTAAATATACATTTGTCCGGTCTATAAAACTTTATATAATCTATATATTTATATAATCTATATGACAACAGATGTCACTACGTTTTCTGCAACGGGTAGCGCCATTTGTTATTATATAGTTGACATTGTATTAGACATATCCGCACTCATTAAAATTATTATTATAAAAATGCAAAAATCTGTATCTCTTCTATTTGTTATGTTTTGACGGGAATCCGTAAAGGAGATTGTTGAAGATGCAGGGTCATATAGGCTACTTTATAAAAAACCAAACCCTAGGAGGTTGAAACAGTGGATGAAACTTATGTATGTTTAGTATATAGTGAGAATGAAAGATCTAAACTCCTTGACTGAAATGAATGAATTTTCTCAGGAAAATAGTTAATGAGGCAAGGTCAAACATAGGCTATCTCTCTTTTTTTAAAAATTACCCTGGTATTCAAAACAGTTCCCGCAGAAAAGTAAAAAACTGGCAAAGTCAAATTGCATTGATTATTTGCAAGTAAAGCTATTTTTTAATATCAATAAGTAACACAATTGTAAAATAAAAAGCTTAAAGTTTATTTAAGATATTATGACCGGTTTATAATACCAGATGGTATATATGTACGAAATCTACTATCATATGATAGCAGATTTCGTACGTTTTCTTACTAGAACAGTTATCGCTATATGTAATCAAATAATATAGACATTGCACTAGATGTATCGATGATTTTCTTATGAACATAATTAGTGACGAAAGTCAAATATAGACTACCCTCCTTATAAAAAAAAAGCAATACCAAAGAGGCAATAGAGGATGGAAGTGGTAGTTCACGTGGCGAAGCCGCGAGCGGGTCGCTAGTTAGTAATATTTATGCTGCCACATTATACATATCTTGTACATTATTGTATGACAGGTAGATGGATTATAGTGTTGAAGCACTCCGTTTTTCTATTTTCCTTCCTCCGCTTTTCTATATAATTTAAATATCTACATTCGTTAAGTTAAAAGTAGAACCTAAAACCATCGCAGGTATACCTTTTTTTAAAGTTATTAGAATTAGTCAATATTATAAATAATACCTCTATAAACTAACTCAACAGTCTATTTTGTGATTTAATTATGTTGTTGGTCAGTTAAACACTCAACTTGTGAAGTAAATTATAGTGAATCGTGGCGCAGTGGGACAGCGTCTTATTGTAAACGAGATTGATCGTGCATTCGATCCCCATTCGGAGGAATGGATATATTTAAATCATTGTAATTCTCACAATCTGGTAAGATAAGGTAAGGCGTCCCGTTAAGTGATTCAGAATGCAATGTCTAGATTTTGCATAGAAAATGGAGGACGGAATGTCTTGACATTATGTTCTCTGTGACTACATTGGTATTTGAGAAAAGCGTGAGGATAAAAAATATATAAAGAAACTAAAAGTTATTATGGTAATTCCAATTTAGTAAATGCTATTTTATATGATTTGGACACGTGTGCAGATTTTGAAGTAAATCAAATCTCAATAGTAGGTCAAAAGAGTGTTGCAAGTTTTTCCTACATTAATTTAAGCTAATAAAAGGAAAGAAGAACACTCAATTCAAAATTAAAAACAGACGAGGAAACAGAATATTTCTTTTTTATTTAAATTAGTGGTCGCCGTGGTGTGAGACTGTAAACCGATGGTTGTGGGATCGATTCCCATTCGAGGAATGATTATAATGAAATTTTCATTTCTTTCCTCTGGTACCTAAAACAAAGTGCGGAATAGAGTTCCACCATTCAGCAAGCAATGTCTCAATTTCAAGCGGAGTGTCTTGACAGCTGTCATCACTCAACTAATACCTCGACTAAGTCAGAGAATACAATGAATATCTTGTGACTTTCTATCCTGTTGTTCATTTTAGTATATTTTAGCAATACTGCAAATTATGAGACTGGATCGAATATACCAGTTCCTCGCTTATTTTATCTATATTAAACATAAATATTTCTATTAAACAAATGCGAATTTGAACCTACATCTGTCGTTTTCAGAAAGACTCAACGTGGCGTCAAGGGATTAATAACAATTGATTTATCCACTCCCGCCGCCAAATACGGTAAAGCCGATAAGTATCGGGTTTAGGCATCTTGCGAAACTTCGCGCGAAGGTCGTGAAACGCATAAGTATACGAATTCGCATACTGGTTTTGTTTTTGTGCTTTTATATTTTTTTAGATTTAGTCAAAAAAATCTTTAAAATCGATTACTAACTAAATGGTGCATTTTACATGTTAGTAAAATTTATGTTTGTTCAAATTTAATTATCTGTGTAAGAAAAGTTACTGAAAATAGCTTAAAGAATGGTTAATACATTTTTGAATGAGCACCGTTGTGACTTAGTGAGACAGTGGACCTACCTAGTCGTGATGGTTATAGGTTCGATGCCTCCATCATTTCCATGTCTATGTAGAACAAATCACAGTTTTAGGTTCCGCGACTTATCTTGCAACGTCTAGTGATGTTGCGAGATAATCGATGAAGAATGGATAATGAAGTGTTTTAACACTATTTTTATGGACAAAGGTCATCGTGGGGCAATCGAATAGCGTCTAGCTGTAATTGCGATTGCGATGATTTCCTATTCAGGAGAACGATTACAATTAAATTGTTTTTGTGGAAAAATCTTGACTTTGGTACTTAATACCGGTGTGAGGAAATTGTCTTAAGACAAAGCGCAGTGTTAAATTTCTGGCCGAAAGTGCATAACGAAGTGTCTTAATGCGGGGTTCCCTGAACTCCCTGCTATGTGGATAAAAATATGAAATTGCAAAAAAGATGATAATAAGATGCATAAAAATAACTCTGCAATCATTTCTTTGCCATATTTCAAATTAAACCACCCACGCGTCCATTATAAACATGGTTAATAGTTTTATTGCTCAGATTTCCGATCGGCGTCGTGTGACAGAACAGCAACTGATAGCTTATATTACCTTGTTATATAAATCATGTCACGTTTGTTTGGGCTCGTTTCCACAAAGATCGAGTTCAAGTATCAAATAGTTGGACAAGACACTGATATTAAGTAATATGACCTAACGATGATACTTAATATGTTATTGACAACATGTAGTCTTTGAGGATTGACTTAATATGATTAAAAGCTCGACTTTCTTAGGCAAGGTTCAGACGTAGGAAGGAAGTAAGAGAGAACCTAGTGTTATGACACGACGTTCTCCACTTTCCTCTTGAAGAGACATTGCGAGGTAAGTTAAGAGCTCAACGCTATGCTTTGTCTTAGATACCAGGGTGAAGTAATAAAAGTATAATTATTCCCCTGAGTGGGAATCGAACCCACAATAAGTTATTTTCTATTTTTTAAGAATAACTCACTCAAAAAACGTAACAAACTTTTATTGCGTTTATTCAAATATGTATTTTAATAAAACTTGTTTTTTTTATTTAAAAGATTACTTTTAAAGAATAAAACAGACTAAATAAAGAACAAAAACATTGAGGTAGCTCTATAGGAGGAAGATATTTCTATACACTAGAATGATTATTCTTATATATAAATCAACTAAAAGAAACAAATAAAAAAATTATATTGCAAATAGTTTTTATTGCCTACTATATCGATTTCATACATTTATTTCATACACAATATTTGTAATCGTAGGTTTATTTAAAAAATATATATTTTACCTAGTATTTGTAATCATCGCATAATACTATAATACATTCTACATGAAGAAATAAAGACATCAATCAAATGCCGTTCATATAATAATTTCTCAATACAAACAAAAAGGGGAAAGTGTTCAAGCAAGTTGATTGCATGGTGCGTTTTATGCGTTAACTATAAATTACATTTATTTTTTTATCCGAAAGTTTAGAATAAACTAGATTTATTATTTTTTAAAGAATAATATGCAAGGGCTTTGTAAAAACTATTGCACCCATTAAGGCGCAGTGGGACATCGTCTTTAATGTAAATGTGATTGGTAGTAGGTTCGACTCTTACTCGACGGAACGAGCCTATTTAAATTATATTTATATTACTCCGCCACTTAACTCGCAATGTCTCAAAGTATATAAAACTTAAAATTAGTGGTAGATTAATTATTATGATTAATTATATTGTCATTATTGCTAAGTGAGCCTTTGTATAGTTAAGTATAGTTGCTTCAAAATAAGTTCAATTTCTCAAATACGAGAATAACACTAAAAACAAACACAGTATAGTATGCGCATTTTATCTGGACCAGTCATACTTGCCTTCCAATGAGAGTTGACGACTGACTGAGACGCTAAACACCATGCGTATCAGAAGCATTATTACAAGTATTTCTCTCTCTCCCTCTTATTACCAAACACTCCCTAAAAGCTGATTTTATACCTAGATTCTGACCTTTCAATTTAGACTATGCTTATTATGTAAAACCGCAGTGGCCAGTCGTGGCCCAGTGGCACAAGAGTGTGACTGTAAACGACTGGTTGTGGGTTCGATTCCCACTCGAGGAGTGGAAATTATATTTCCATTTTCTTCGCTCTGGTGTCGGTAAAGCGCGGCGTTAAGTTCCGCCACTTAACACGCAAGCCTCCGAATTCGGCGGAAAGTGGGGAACAGATTGTCTTAACACTAGGTTCCCTCTGCCTACCCTGCTGTGTGCGGGATACAGCGTGAAGCTAAAAAAAAATAAAAAATAAAACCGTTTAAATAGTACAAAACAAATATTGCAAAACAATTACAGCAATTAGTGTACAAGTGACAAGCATAAGACCGTCCACTGACGCAACCGCTTTCCTCCATATTGTATAACCGACATTGAAACCGACTGACCGCGTTCCACACACCCTAGTAGCCTAAAATAACTTATAACATAGCAATGTTATCAGAAAACTATCTTTTGTCAAGGTTATATTATATGTTAAAGCTTATTGTGATATTATAAATATTTTATGAATACTTAAAAAAAATATTCGGGTTATTAATTTTATATTCAAAAATGTTTGGTGTTTCGACGCGTTTGGTCTTATTGAATTCCTGTAACATCTTCATTAATATAATAAAGAGGTAAAGTTTGTATCTTTATTTAAAATCTTCGGAAATACTGAACTGATCATCAAAATTATTTCACAATTAAAAATACCCTATTCAGAAGTGCTATAGGCTATATTTCATTATGTTTGAACAGAAAGATTAGTGAATCCTAAAGGGATTCAAATAGGGTACAAAAGTCATAGATAACACGGCAAAGCCACGAGTGGGTCGCTATAATATAATATAACTGAGGCCCGTTTCAAATTTGACACTAGGTTCGTTCTACCTCCTTTGTTACGCGGGAAAAAATATGAATCTGAAGTACGTAACACTTCCAATTGTCAAGTTAGCTTCGTCTTCGCTACACTCATAATACGATAGCTTCATAATAAATTATATTATAAATGCGAATGTCTGTGTGTTTGTCTGTCACGTTTTCACGGCTAATCTACTGGCCCGATTTGGATGAAATTTAGAATAAAAGTAGTATAAATGACTGGGTCTAACATAGGCTACTTAGTTTTTCAAAAATCAACCTCTAAAGGGTTGAAATAGGGGATGAAAATTTATATGAAAAATCTACACCGCTTGACTGATTGCAATGAATTTTGGCATATAGCTGATAATCCAAGGTTGAACATAGGCTACTTTATTTTTTAAAAATCCACCACCGAGGGTTGAAATATACCAAAACAGCCACGCAGACCACGCGGCGAGGCCTCGAGCGGGCCGCAGCGGGCAAGATTGTGTTACTTTTTATTAAATAAAAAGTTACACAATCTATAGGCTATATTGATACAAGACATCATCTTTTTGTGTTAACAGTAGGTCCTATCCCTCTACCCTGCTACATGCAAAATATGCAAATTAATAAATGAATTTTAATGTCAACCAAATCTGTCTTGATAAATTATTCCCTCATCACTTGATATTAATTGATTATATGTTATGTCGGAGATGAAAAGATATTTGTCAACACATTTATGTAATCGTACTCACAGCTTTTTATATAAAAAAGGTACATATGTTACCTGTGTTATTTGAATACACAATATTATTTTTTAAAATAGTCATCATTTGATAGCATTTAATTTAAAACATTAACATTATCTTAATTTATTTAAGCTTTTTAAGCGATTTTCAAGCTTTTAAAGAAGTTGTGGTGCAGCGTTTAACTGTAAACGAAATGGTAATGAGTTCGATTCTCACTCGGTGCTATAATGATTTTAAAATTATAAACTTGTCCAATTTGATGAACAAGACAAAGAACGGCGTAGAGTTCTGCCCCTCAACACGGACAGTATCTGGAATTCAGGAAGAAGGAAGAGAGTGGAGAGCCAAGTGTCTTGATACTAAGTTTTCTTTGTCTACCCAGCTATGCAGAAAAAACGTGAAATTGAAAGAACGATATGTTAGATAATTCAGTTATCGTTACATATTCATTGATTATATTTTAAATAAAAAATGTAAAAAGTATGTATTTCTCACATTTCATTAATTGATTCCACAGTTTTTTACATAAAAACATCTTATACGTAGCTTTCGTAATAGCGTTTATATCTTTTGATAGCGTTTAATTTGAAATATTAAGATTATCTTAAACGTGTTAAGCTTTTAAAGAGCTTATCTTTAATTTAAAAGCATTTTTACGTTATATTGCAAAATAATTCAATGGCTTAACGTAAAACTTGATGAGCAGAATTAAACTATGCTTGTGAAATTTGACCTCATTACTAAATACGTCACTTATCAGTTCTACATACTGTGTGCGAGCTGGTTTTTACCCGCGACGGAACGGCGACTGTATATGTGTTTGGGGTGAGAGGTTGTTTGTTTGTTTGTTTGTTTGTTTGTTTGTTTGTTTGTTTGTTTGTTTGTGTGTTTGTGCAAATTACTATGTCAATTATTTCCAAAACTATAAGTCCGATTTTGATACGGTTTTCTATGATAGATTAAGGTTCAATTGGCGTATGTTCTTATGTATGTCTTATTGCCTTAACTCACCAGGGGGCGCTGCAGTAAGCATTTTACGTGAAAACGAATGTTTTCAATTATCTCAAAAAATAATAGTCTGATTTCAATAGATTTTCAGTGGTAGATTCAGGTTTAATTGGTGGATGTTCTTGGATATGTCTTATCGTGTCAAACCACCAGGGGGCGCTGCAGTAAGCATTTGTTTGTACTTTTTTTGTATTTATTTGTCTAAAACCGAAACTACTGCTCCGATTAAAAAGAGTTTTCATAAAAAGATTTATCTTTGCTTGATTCATATTTTAAGATTTTTCTTTTTTTGTTACGGGGAAAACTCACCAGGGGGCGCTGCACTAAACATTTGTTTATGCAGAGCAAAAACTACTAGTCCAATTTAGATGAAACTTTCAAGGATGGGTTCAGGCTTAATTGGTGCGTCTTTCCATATATGTGTTATGGTGACCACTCATCAGGGGGCGCTGTAATAAGCATTTGTTTGAGTTTTTTTGTGTAAAACCAAAATTTTTCTTATATTTATTTGTCTAAAACCGAAATTACTTATCCGATTGGCTAGAGTTTTCAGAACTAGATTAAGCTTTACTTCGTACATATTTTAAAATTTTTGTTTTTACGTTACGGTGAAAATTCACCAGGGGGCGCTGCAGTAAACATTTGTTTATGTAGAGTAGAAACTACTAGTCCGATTTAGATGAAACTTTCAACGATAGTTTCAGGTTTAATTGGTGCATCTTTTCATATATGTGTTACGGTGATCACTCACCAGGGGGCGCTGCAGTAAGTACATTTGTTTGTGCAAAACTAAAACTACGAGTCCGATTTGAATGCAGTTTTCAATAATAGATTCAAGTTTACTTAGTGCATATTTTCATATATGTGTCATGTATGTTTACTTAGTGCATATTTTCAAGTATGTGTCAACTCTCTAGGGGGCGCTGCAGTAAGTAGCTGCTTCCATTTTTTGTGTATAACAAAAACGACAAGTACGATTGGAAAGAGTTTTCAGTATTAGATTCCGCTTTGTTTAGTACATGTTTTTAAATTTATATTACGGTGACAAGTCACCAGGGGGCGCTGCAGTAAAATATTGTTTGTGCAAAGCTAAAATGACGAATTAGATTTGGATGCAGTTTCAGTGATAAGCTCAAGTTTAATTAGTGCATGTTCTTGGATATGCTTTATCGTGTTAACTCACCAGGGGGCGCTGCAGTAAACATTTGTTTGTAATATTTAATGTAAAACCACAACTACTAGTCCGATTGGACAGAGGTTTCTATCTGCCAGGCGCTGCAATAGGCATTTGATAACCAGAAAGCATTGGGCTTATAATTTTTTTTGGATTTGCATGAAGATTAATATAAAGTATTTCGAAATTATGTAATAATATATAATGTGTATCTATACACTTTAAAAAGTTTAAAATAAAAAACAAAATTAAAAATTTTGAAAATACCCACGACGGTTTAATTGTAATTGAAAAAGAATAAAATAACTAGAAATCCCCCGCCTAAAAGAATATATGTAACGAGATGATGGGGACAACTTCGTCGGGGGTTGCCAGTTGCAACCTCTATTTTGAATATAGTAGCTAACAGTATAGATTTCGTTCTTAAAGTTTTTAAAAGGAATACCAGTTATCAAAACTGTAAATTCATATTAATATTTTAATTTTTTCCTAAACCTGTTTTAACAGCATGAAAACCTAGGAGAAGTTAGCAAACTTAAAGTAATGGCAGCTCCGACGAAGTCGTCCCCATCATCTCGTTACATATATTCTTTTAGGCGGGGGATTTCTAGTTATTTTATCCTTTTTCAATTACAATTAAACCGTCGTGGGTATTTTCAAAATTTTTAATTTTGTTTTTTTCGAGCGTTTCACAGTGGTGGAATTTACCAACAACATTTCTTTTTTTTTTCACCTTCACGCTGTATCCCGCACACAGCAGGGTAGGCAGGAGGCACCTAGTGTTAAGACACTCCGTTCCCCACTTTCCGCCTAATTCGGAGGCATTGCGTGTTAAGTGGCGGAACTTAACGTCGCGCTTTACCTCGGACACTAGAGCGAAGAAAACCGGAATATTCCACTCCTCGAGTGGAAATCGAACCCACAACCAGTCGGTTTACAGTAACACGACTAGCCACAACTTTACTCTTTATATTATAACTTTACTCAACACTTTCAACAACTTTACTCTTTATATTATAATTTTATAATATGCATATGGTGTAGGCTCACGCTTTTTCACACGATACAGATTAATCGGAATTTTCCCACACGGTTCTCTATTTTTCGCCCAATTGAGTCATTGCTTGTTGAGTGCCGGAATTTATTGCCGCGCTTTGTGTTAGGTAGCAGTTCAGAATAATGAAAATAATTTAAATATTATTTTTCCACCGACTCTGAAACAACCAATCGTATGTAGTATACTCAAACGCTGTTCCAATGCGCTGGGATTAAATTATAAATTTGGGATATAAAAGATTAATGATGGGATAAAAAAGTAAAATTTTAAGACACATGGTGCCTTTGGTGTATGTCCGATAGAACTCGAGGTTTGTGGGTCCAATTCCCACTCGGAAACATATTTTTTATGCAAGTGTTTCCAAAGTGTACTTTTGGTTTATTTAGATGAAGTTTAACTTATTCATTAAGTAATATAGTAAAATATTGCTTCACCAGCAAAACAAACAATGTAAATTAATTTAAACTTCAATTTAATACTGTACCTTTCTTACATTCAGTTCTTAGTATCATAACGTTAGGTCCTTGTATCATAACGAAATAAATGTAGAGATTTAAAAAGTGGAATGATAATATAATCGCATTTCTACTAAACAGGTTTAGGTAAAAACTTTAAAATTATAAATGTTTAATCATTTTATTAAAGTATTCACTCACTTATAGAAATCAAAAAGAAGTTTTATTGAAAAAGTATAAAAAATTGAACTCAGCGGGATTCGAACCTGCGCGACTTGAAAACCATTCAACCCGTTTTTTTAAATGTCTAATATAAATGTTATTTCACTAAGGATCCGAATACATAAGCACTATTCAGTCAAACATGTCTCACCTGCTCCAAAAGAGCCAAACAAATACCTTACCTAAAAGTCAAACATAAAATAATTGAAAACAGCTGTACACCTTCAGACGTTTAAATTTAATTAAGTTTAATTATTAAGAGACAGCATCCTGTACGTATCTCAAGTTATCTCTCAAAATCTCTATAATATTGTGGCCAGTCGTGGCCCAGTGGCACGCGTGTGACTGTAAACGACTAGTTGTGGGTTCGATTCCCACTCGAGGAGTGGAAATTATATTTCCATTTTCTTTGCTCTGGTGTTGAGGTAAAGCGCGGCGTTAAGTTCCGCCACTTAACACGCAAGCCTCCGAATTCGGCGGTAAGTGGGGAACGGCGTGTCTTAACACTAGGTTCCCTCTGCCTACCCTGCTGTGTGCAGGATACAGCGTGAAGATAAAAAAAAAAACCTTCAGACGTTTAAATTTAATTAAGTTTAATTATTAAGAGACAGCATCCTGTACATATCTCAAGTTATCTCTCAAAATCTCTATAATAATGTTCACATGACAAGATCTGTGGAACGATTTGTTGCCCAACCTGCAGGAAACACTGCAGACAAGTGCATAATTGAGCAAAATCCGTCACGTCCGATAGAGATAAATTACAATTACAGCTAATTGGTGGTTATGTTGACCTATTTATTTTAATGAGGTTAAAAATAATGAGAATATCTGTACAATGATTATAATTACACAAGTTGTGTAGTGTTAAACATTTTTAAAGTGTTATTCCACACTTAGGAAAACATTTCTTTAAATGTTTTTTTCAAGTTGTGTAGTGTTTCGTGTATTTTTTTCAGATTTTAGCTTTTGAGTAAAGTATTTGAGTAAAGTTTTTTACTGAATAGATAATTGGTTATATGTTAACTAATAATTTTTAATACTAATACAATCAATTTTAATTTTATTTATAAGTTAATCGCTCACCAACACCTTCATGCTTTTCCCAAACAGCAGGATAGTCAGAGAGAGCTTAATGTCAAGACACTCCTTTGTCTACTTATCGCCGAGAGATAACTACACTACACGATTAGAACAATGCGTCCTAAGTGGCGGTACTTAACGCCGTATTCTGCAAAAAAAAAAAATAATAATTTCTATAAAAAAACCTCAGATTAAAATTCACACCCACAATCAATCATCCAAAATTGCATTTGCAAACACTGTTCCACTGCATCACGATGGCCTCGGTGCATATGTATGTTAATATTATAAAAATAAAATGACTGCTTAAGTTAAATTGCAAGGTGCGCTGTAACCTGTTGAAAGAATGCGCATGCCAAGTTTTGTAAAAAACACAATTGATCAGTTTCATATAAAATATTGAAGTAAAAGATTCTCTTGTAATGATGCATCTCTTCCATCATATGGGACAGGTACATATATATATTTTTTTATCTTCACGCTGTATCCCGCACACAGCAGGGTAGGCATAGAGAACGTAGTGTTAAGGCACTCCGTTCCCCACTTTCCGCCGAATTCGGAGGCATTGCGTGTTAAGTCGCGGAACTTAACGCCGCGCTTTGCCTCGACGAACCAGAGACGACCAGAGCGAAGAAAATGGAAATTATAAATATTTCCACTCCTCGAGTGGGAATCGAACCCACAACACTTTGTGCCTTTCTGCGCCATGACTGGCCCCATATATTTATTTTTGTATTTTATTATATTTAAGAATATAGATATGTATGCCAATTTTAGAGACATTCCATACGCGCCAATGCCGATCTATCTGGTTACTGTATAGAAATACAAAGTACAAATATTTCTAATTAACAAAGGAATTGCCCAAAATTACATTAAAATTTATAACATATTATTTTTACTTAAATTTCTTTCTGTATATTTTTCAATAAGAAAAAATGACTTATTTTTCTAAATTTTAATTTCACTTTTTTTATTTCAATGGAAAGTAAAAATTCAGTACAAAACAAGGCTATCGAACAATAAAAAAACCATCAATAACAAAGAAGCGTATACTAATAGTATTTGAATTCTCAGATTTTTAATCATAATTCTCCGACGTTAGATTCTTTTTAACACATTGCATAAGTTTCGTAAAAGCTAGTATTTCCAGCAATAGGAGTTTTTTAATGAACTCGTTTTATGTTACAACAACATAAATAGAAGAAAATTGCATAATTTTAAAAATTTCGTTGCAGTTACAACATGTTAGCCTGTATTTCTACTTCAACGTGATAACTTTTAAAGTAATGGTCTACGAAGGAAAGAAACGTAAATTGTTTTATAATAATCGAATGTATAAAAAAGTTAATTAACATATAAATGAACAATACAATTTTTTGGCATGTGAAAACCTACTGAGAACATCTAGGTGCAGTAGGATAGTGCCTGACTGTGAGCACGTTCGGTTGTGGATTCGATTCGCTCTCGAGGAAACATTATTTAAGTTATTTACATTGGTCCGCTATGGCAAACATAAAATACGGGGTTAATATTTAAAGTATTTTCATTTCTGGAAAGGATAAAGCGCGGCATTGGGTTGAGTGGTAACTCAATATGCAATGATCTCGAATTCAGGCGGAGAACGGAGTGTTTTGGCACTAGGACAGAGAGTCTACTATGGGAGAAAAATCCTAAAAATAAAGAAAGGCTTAAACTTAAACCATGAATTCGAACGCACGACCGTTAAAGATATATCTTTCCGACTACACCTTAGTTTTATGTATATTCAAGTTTTATGTTGTCAATATACTCCAGATTATATCTGACCTGCTCATTATCATACGTATCGTATTAATATGAAATTTCTAGATCTAAAGTAAGCTAAATATACCGGTGTATCATAAATTTGATTATGCAATAGCTATTTCCGTATTTCTGCGACATCCTTAGGAAATGGTATAAATGTGAAAGTTAAACGTGTGATCTGCACTACACCACCACACTTAGCAAAGATCACTGGTTCGAATCCTACAATATTTTTTTATGAAAAGTGACATGTGATAGGATTTTGTCAATAGATTGAGAATTCACATGTAATTAACCCATAAGTCAATTTTATATTTTAATTTTATAAAATATATATTTTTAAATGAAATCTTAAATAATTTTCAAATAAGTAGTAAAATATATTTTTAGCTTTAAGCTTTTCTCCGCACAACAGGGTAGTCAGATAGAACCTAGAAAGCATCAAGACACTCACTTTCCTTTCGAAACCGAGACATTTCTTGTTAAGTGGCAGAACTTAACGCCGCAAAAATAATTTAAATTTGTTTAAAATTTTGATTACTAAAATAAAATTTATTATCTATGAATAAATATTCATCTACATTAATTCTGTACAATGTAAGCTTGTAATTTATTCTTGTTCAAAGCTGCCAGTTACAAGTTACGAAACATCATTGCTTTGACCCCAGCTTCCGATGATGATGCGGTTTTATAATAAAATTGCAAAATAGTTAAAATTTTCTTACAGTCTAAGTCATAAGATTATTTTATTCAGAAAAAGAAAATTCAGAAATATAGTATGTACCGTAATGGTATTATTGAAACTAATTTTACCAAAAACACATTTTAGATTAATACGAGTATAGTGTTTGAAAAACAATGTTTAGAACACTTTACGTCAAAATGAGTATGATTTTTTTAAATTATTGTATGAAAAAAAACTCAAAATCAACATTATTTGCAAAGCAGACAAATTTTAGAAATTATATTTTTTTTAGCTTCACGCTGTATCCCGCACACAGCAGGGTAGGCAGAGGGAACCTAGTGTTAAGACACTCCGTTCCCCACTTTCCGCCGAATTCGGAGGCTTGTGTGTTAAGTGGCGGAACTTAACGTCGCGCTTTACCTCGACACTAGAGAGAAATATTAAATATTAAATTTTTTTCATTGCTGATGAAACGCAATGGCTGCGGGTTTACGTTGGCACCACAAACTATGGTTTAAGTTACCTACATTGTTGTTCCTAAAATAGGCAGTAAAGGAACAAAGAAGTTGTTGATGAGTACATTTTCTTCGCCTTATAAGATACCTGATGCTAAAATCAATAAAATGATGTAATACTCTGCTAAATTAATAAACATTTAATTATTCATTTTCCGACTGAAATCGAGACATTGCTTGTTGTGTGGCGGAACTAATAATTTCCTGAGTGGGAATAGAACTCACAGTCATCGCTTTACAGTCAGACCCTGTCTGACAGCGTGACGTCGGCCTCACATAAGCATATTAGAACACTAATATTATTTAATTGGCAATAAAAGCTGGCCGACTCGAATTGAATATGAAAATCAGTAATTGTTAATTCCTGTAATGTCGAGGATTTGTGTAAATTTCTAATATATAGTTATTTTCTTTGCATGATTTATTGCACCGTTTGGTTCTTCCTTGTAAATTACTTGTAAGTTCCTTGTTGTTTATCATTTCATTCATTTTTCATATGTCATGTCATTTAATATATTTTAAAAACATGTTAAAGTTTTATTGGTGTGTAAAAGGATTGATTTATTTATCATGCAATAACCACTGGACAAACTAATTAAATAAAATAAAAATAATATGACATATTTCAATTTCAAATATGTACAATAGTATATTATGTACGTTCAAGGCATTTCATTCATTTAGTCGTTGGAAACTCATACTCATAATAGTGGCTAAGCCCATATATTCTCCTGGCCATTTCTCAAAATATAGAACTATTCGCAAGCCAAAATTAAATATACTTCCCTGATATATATCAATCGTTTTCATTTATCGGTTATATAAAAACGGCCATGCAACTTTTACTTCATTGACTACTTTTGTATTAAAATATCCATGTTTCCGCTATCGCTCATGCCTTGAACAGACAGCGGATATTATACTAAAGCTAATAATAATTATTAACATATACAGTGACCCGTATTTTACCTGTTGTTTACTCGCGCGTGTCATCTTCAAGACCTTGATTGTAGAATTTACTAATCTATACATTTCATATACTTTAATTAAGTTGATTTGAATCACAAATTATGCATAGATTCTTAAAATTCATTAAGTTTCGTAACATGTATTTTAATAGCTCAGTAATTTGAATTTGTTGAAGCTGTGTGATGAGAGACTGGGGTCCAATGCCGCAACGGCATTTAGACATCTCCGCTAAATATATGGTGAAGTCTATTTTTTTTGTATAATAGTAAAAAATAATATTATATTTTAATACGTTATAGGGAACAACCATTACAATAAATACAACATGAAAACACTACTTAGTATATAAACATGGCAGTTAATGTGAAATTACGTACTTACTTACAGTCATTAATAATTACATACATTTAAAGTGAAATTGCATATTATAAGATAATTTAAGCACAGTTTACTATATAGTATAAGTATCTTTGATTAGGAGAATAAGCTAATACAGACCACGAGTCTCTAGTGATTAAATAAAATCAATATGAAAAATAGAAGTGACATATTACTAAAATATACCCACTGGCTTACCGTTTTTTGTACATATATGTACATATAGGCTCTAAGCCTAAGCTTTAAATGGGACAGCGTATGTCTGTAAACGTGATTTGTAGGTTCGATTCCCACGTGTCAATGATTAAATTATATTAATGTGTAAGAAAAGAAAGCATTATGTTAGGAAGGCGACGAACGGAGTGTCTTGACACTAGCTTATCTCTACCTATTCTGCTAGAAGCTAAAGATACAATATTTCGGTACATAATGCTCTTAGCTCATCCTCCACAAAGCAAATCTTTATTAATATAGTAAATGTGAAAGTGAGTTTGTTTGTTCGTTCCACTTTCGCGATTCAACCATTCAAGCGGACCCTATTTAATTTAGCAAGCACATAACTTATGTCATATTTTGTTTTACAGTCTTAAATTTGTCAGTTATCCTACTAATAAAAAAAAAAATATTTTTGTATGAATGTTTATTTGAAGAGGAAATATAATAAATTGGAAAAATAAATATACACTTTTTTCTTTTTTTTAGTTTCACGCTGTTTCCCGCACATAGCATGGTCGGCAGAGGGAACCTAGTGTTAAGACACTCCGTTCCTCACTTTTCGCCGAATTCATAGGCTTGCATGTTAAGTGGCGGTACTTAACGCCGCGCTTTACCTCGACACCGGAGCGAAGAAAATGGAAATATAATTTCCACTCCTCGAGTGGGAATCGAACCCACAGGCAGTCGTTTACAGTCACACGCTTGTGCCACTGGGCCACGACTGCCCACAAATATAAACTTGTTATGTTTTTAATATTTATTTTATTAATACATACGAGTATAATACATAATGTATTTCTAAAGCCTTAATAATAAAAATATTGGATATCTATATGTTACAAAATCTAATCATGCACTACTACAATCTAATCATTATACCTATTTGAATACTCCTTCCGTATAATTTTCTCCTAAAGGTGTGTTTAATGCCTTTCTTTCCTTTACGTATTAGTTTGTAAGTATGTGAATATATGCTTTTTGATATATTATTATAAGGTAACATGCAGCAGCAGCAGCAATGTTTTAGTTGTATGCTAATCAACAGCGAGGGAAAGATTTTGTGAAAAATGAATATTCATCATTTACGGTTGCATATAACGTTTTTTATTGGTTTCACCTGTATTATATACCTATCTATAAAACAATGTAAGAAAATTTTGAAACGCTATTTCAACCCACTCCTTGCTGTACGTATTGCTTAAAAACGTGCACGAGTCCTATTTTCATAGTGTGCATCTGTGTTAGTAATTGTCTGACTACCCCGCTAGGGATACAGCGTGAAGCTAAAAAGAAAGTGAATCTTTTGCTTCCAAGGGCACTACAATCTAATTAAACTTGTTCATTTTAATTCTTAAGTGAACTAATTCATTATTACTTAATTACCCTTTAGTATTTATTAATATCTTATGCCCAGTAAGTAAACTAAGTTTGAGTTTGATACCGAGACCAAAGCATTGCAAAGAGAAGCTTCAAGCAGTTAGCAAAATCCAGGACTTGCGACCCACGATAGGGGTCCTTTAAAATACGCGTTAACGGTTGCCTCCACGATTTGAGACCTCTTATTACCAAAAAAATAAAAAGACACTACTAATGCCTTTCGAAACACGCGCTAGAAAAAAAAATTGTAATTTATATATAAAAATATGTATGTAGATATAATATTACAAAACATATGAATAAGGTTAAAAGTTTTATTCATATTTATAAGGAGAATGGCATTGAACGAAACAAACGAGGTATGTCTGGATTTGTTGTAGATATGCCGTAAAAGAGTAACATGAATGCAATCAGATTTCAGAAATATGGAGGCCTATGTATTTCCGAGGTTTAATCGCTTTGTCTAAGAATATACATAAGTTTACGAAAATATTACAACTGAATGTACTTAAATGATCTTACAATAGATACTTTATGATTTATAGATAAGAAGAATTACTAAACAGTTGATTTTTAAACTGTGTAAGAAGTCAGTTAAAAATGGTAAGTGAAAAAAAATTTTTTTTTTATGGAATAAAGGAGGCAAACGAGCTGAAGGTCCACCTGGTGTTAAGTGGTTACCTTCGCCCATAGACATCCACAACACTAAAGTTATGGATGCGTTGCCGACCTTGGGGATGAAGGAGGGAAGGAGGGAGTTAGAATGGGGACGGTGGCAATAGGGAGAGGTGGCTTACACACCATCGAACCGGAACACATCAACAGATGTTTGGCGGTTCGTCTTTGACATGATAGTGGTCGCGAGCCAGTCGGAGAACGAATCTCCTGGCAACAAGCTACTGGATTACCCACCTTTTACGGGATGCTATCCAGCTTGACTTACTTGACTGGAAAAATGGTGAAATATATATTAAATTTCATAGAAACCATATGGCGCAGTGGCGCAACATCTGAATGTAACCATGATTGGCGGTGGGTTTGTTTCCACTCGGTGAAATGATCATAATTTGATTATATTTCATTTCTCACTGTTGTAGCTCTCGACAAGGAAAGCACAGAAATTGATGACTAAGTTTTCTTTGCGGAAAAAATATGATGCCAAAATATTTGATACAACATATATTTAAATAAAAAGGGCATCGTGGCTGGCTGTGAATTCGGTCTTCGCTCAGGTTATACAAAACACGGTGTGTGTTATATATTTAGAGAGAAAAAAAGACAAAATTAACATGAAATAGAAAAGGTTTTTTTTTTCTAACCACAAATGTTTTTTCTGTATATAAACGAGTCGAGAACGTAGTTTATCGTCGCTAAGTTCTCTGCCTGCCATGCTATGCGGCGGAACAGCTGATAAATAAATATACATAAAATTTGGTTTAAGCCACTTTTGTTCAAAGCATGCGATGGCAGGCTTCAACTTATCGTGAGATAGCTACTATTAGGGCTATTGTCTAAAAGACCTTGACAAATTAATATACTACATTGTTCCAAAATTCTTGGCGAATAAAAAGCTCTTTGTTCAATTGTGTGTGAATTCGGACCAGCCACTGTTATTGATTTTTGACTAACACTATTATTTAAAAATGTTTGTTTGTTGCGTAGAAATAATATTACTTAAACTTTTACTTTGAGATTTTATTGCGAAAGTCCCTAGTAACAAATGACTCTGTTCTCTTACTTTTTTAATTAAGGGATTTGTTTAAGAACATCTAGAATAAATTTAACACCGCTACCCGTCTAACGTTTTTTTCTTCACGCTTTTTTTTCCGTATAGTAGAAATATAATAACATTATAAGTATTCCCCTATTGCTACTTTTATTTACATACATCTTCTCAAATCAGGCGCGTAACAACACTTCGATGTCATAGCTGGTTTGTATACCTCTTCTTGCATAACTGACGAATTCAGAGATAACTTAACGTCAAAGTGATCTGTTCCTCAATTTCCGCCTAAAATCATATTGCATATTTAGTGGCAGAACTCAACGCCGCGCTTGGCTTTACTAGGGCGACCAAAAAAAATAATTTTGAATCATTCGTCATTCCTCAACACGCCAATTGTCTTCATTTGGAGTGGAGAGTGGAGAACGGACTGTTATTACTAAGTTCTCTCTGGCTACCCCGCTATGTTTAAAAAAGTGTAAATCTGCTTTATTTCTCCAAGTGGTTATCGAACTCATAACTACCACGATTTCGCCCATGTTGTTTAATACAAAGTTAAATACAACATAAGTCATAAGTTACTTATCGAAACAAATCGATAACATAAGTCACGAACGTTGGGTCATACAGCCATTGGGTTGTAGCCATATTGTCCTCCGTATTTGGCTATCGCGTATTTGAAATATTAAAATGAAGAAGGTTCACAGTTTATGGGTGCTTTAATGTGAAAATGTCAGATTATCTATACAAATAAATTAAATTGGAGTGTCTGTTTGTATACATATTCGTATTTTCTTTTTTTTTTGCTTTTTTTTTAACTTCACGCTGTATCCCGCATACAGCAGGGTAGGCAGAGGGAACCTAGTGTTAAGACACTCCGTTCCCCACTTTCCGCCGAATTCGGAGGCATTGCGTGTTAAGTGGCGGAACTTAACGCCGCGCTTTGCCTCGATACCAGAGCGAAGAAAATGGAAATATTAATATTTCCACTCATTGAGTGGGAATCGAACCCACAACCACTCGTTTTCAGTCACACGCTTGTACCACTGCGCCACGACTGGCCCCATGACATGACATATTTGTATACTGTGTATATATAAAAAAAATTAAATTAAATAGCTTCACGCTATATCCCGCACACAGCATGGTAGGCAGAGGAAACCTAGTGTTAAGACACTCCGTTCCCCACTTTCCGCCGAATTCGGAGGCTTGCGTGTTAAGTGGCGGAACTTAACACCGCGCTTTACCTCGACACCAGAGCGAAGAAAATGGAAATATAATTTCCACTCCTCGAGTGGGAATCGAACCCACAACCAGTAGTTTACAGTCACACACTTGTGCCACTGGGCCACGACTGGCCACTGTATATATGGGCACTGGTCTGTGTATATATACATGGTACGTATACCAAAATAATATTTTTTTACAGTTTTTATCCATTCGCTTACATGTATGTTAATTCTGACTTATATGTGTAACAGCTGGACCGATTTTGACGGGGCTGTTACTGGCAAATAATTGATATAGTAAGAAGTAAACTAGGCTACTTTTATTTTAGAATTATAACTTTTCTTTTAAATTCAACGCGGACGAATTCGCAGGCACAGCTAGTCTTTTCATATTTAAGGTCGCGTCTCAACGCTTTTGGTGCGACGGCTTTGAATCGTTTCTTTTTGTTCGTCAGTGGTCATTCTTGTCAAGATAAGTTTATTGTATGCATTATTTTATTGTATTGCCGTAAATAGTAGCTGCTTGTCCTGGTTTGAATTTTGTTTATTGATAAATTTAAATGATGTGTACCTAAGATTCTTTTTCTTATTCAGAGTTACTTTTATTGATCTTGCTTCTTTTGCAAGGTACATTATAATATAATTTATAAGATAATTTTCTAAATGAATAACGTCGTTATGGCACAATTGATATATACTACGGTCAAAGGTTAAAATTTCACTTAGGGGAATGCTTACATTTACAATACTTCACAACTCTACGCTTTTTTTCCGAATAGTAAGGATTGGCAGAAGAAAACTATTGTCACACAATAAATAATAAATAAATAAATAGCTTCACGCTATATCCCGCACACAGCAGGGTAGGCAGAGGGAACCTAGTGTTAAGACACTCCGTTCCCCCCTTTCCGCCGAATTCGGAGGCTAGCGTGTTAAGTGGCGGAACTTAACGCCGTGCTGTACCTCGACACCAGAGCGAAGAAAATGGAAATATAATTTCCACTCCTCGAGTGGGAATCGAACCCACAACCAGTCGTTTACAGTCACACTCTTGTGCCACTGGGCCACGACTGGCCACAAAATACTCTTATCCTTTTGGCTGTCCGAATTCGAGACAGCGTCATCTTTATCATACTAGCAGGGAAGGAATTAAATAAAATAACTCACCTGAGTGAGTTCAATACTCAGAATTATAGAATTTACATTCAATATCGCATTGCGCTACAACATCTTGCAACATCATTTATCTTCAAATACTCTGACAAAACAGGCAATATCTTTCTCTGCATGCTAATTATTTGACTAGGAGGAAAGTCAAATCTATTAATAATTGACAAATATATGCAATATTTAATACGCCCCTAAGGGCAACACTTTAACGGACACGTTATTTAACGAATACACCAAAGGGCTAATGACTGAATTAATGTATACGCTCTTTGATCTTATCTTGATACGTTGTTACAAAACATAATGTTATCGTTTAAATACATTATAGTATCCATTTATTAATGTTTCTGAAATAAAGAAATTATTAAATTTAATATATAGGTGCATATGTTCCGTTCCCCACTTTTCGCCGAATTCGGAGGCGTGTTAAGTAGCGGACTTCAACCCCGCGCTATGCCTAGACACCAGAGCGAAGAAAATGAAAATATTAAATATTTCCACTCCTCGAGTGGGAATCGAACCCACAACCAGTTTTTTACAGTCACACTTTATGCCACTGTGCCGCGACTGGCCCCGGAACGAAGATGGATTGTCTTAACACTAGGTTTCCTGCTGTGCACGCGGCATACGCGTGAAGCTAAAAAAAAACAAAAAAATGTGCCTATGTTACTGTAAAACCTAATATTACGACTTAACTAACAGTGCTTAAAAAGCTTTAATGTGGTAAAAGTTTGAACGATTAGTAATCAAACGTAAACAAGTCAATAAAACTTAAGTTTAACCTAGGGATAAGTTCAATATGAATAATGTTTAAATAATAATTCGGACTTTTGCAATAAATTTAGGTAAATCTTTAGTCCTACCGGAAAATCTTAAGATTTATTATGCTGAAGCATACGGATAAGAAGCTGTATTATTTGCTATACAAAAGAAGTACTTACTTATTTTCATATTATTACACCAAAAAATATAGTCCTACATTTTAAAATTTTAAATGCTGCCTGACTTATGAAACCTTTTATTTGTAAATATTCTTTTAGCGTCACGCTGTATCTACACAATCTGTCTACCCTAGATAAAGGAAACCTAGTGTTAAGACACTCTGTCCCTCATTTTTGTAGCTCATATATTTAAATAAATACGTGCAAACAAACAAACTCGTTTCAAATCACTAGTATAGCACACATCGTTGTATCACGAAACAATTATGAATGATTGTGCACCTTTCACTCGACAGGTACGATAAAGGTATATCTTTCAATCAAATTGAGTATTAGAATAATTGCATTAAGCTAAAAGGTGTTACTACGCAACGATCATTATCTCATACGAGTGTGTTCGTGTAATGACTAGACTATTTCAAACTTTTTGTAGGCCCTGAAAATTAGAGATGTATTCGTTTTTGTGTCAAGAACACAATTTTTTTTATTTTACACTTGAGTTTGGGTATCAGTATTTATTAAAACTGTAAATAGATGATAAACTCAAACAATAAATTCTAGTTATTGGATATGACTAATATAGCACAAATTATTTTTAAACCAAGCGTAATAAAAGTATAAGCTTCTAGAAGTTCAAAAAATCAAAATAAATTTGGCTTCATATTATAGCTATAGCTATGGACAGAAAGAGGCGATTGTTTGTATGTTCAATTCCCATTTGGGCATTGATTATATTTCAAATATTTTCACTACTCAAACTGCTCTGTTATGAAGAAAAGCACCGTTTTAAATTCCGCCACTCAACAATTCTTCTGGTGGAAAGTGTAGAATGGGGTGTCATGACACTAGCTCTCTTTCTGTCTCTGACTACCCTTTTTTTAACGGATATCCATTACGGATACCCGCCCGGAGTGGGGATCCGGGACGGGGTTATGTTCCGAGTATGGACTACGATTTGGCAAGATGGTACGCCTCTGTTTACCCACTAAAACCTATCGGTGCTCCTCTCCTGCCACTAGCCCAGGTCTCAGGAACTGCCCCAATCGTCCGTGGACCTAGGCGGGTCTCTGGCTACCCTGCTTTGCGAGAAAAAGCGTGAAATTGACTAATGATATATAAACCAGTCTACATATTTTAATCGCTCTTAAAGTCAAACCTTAACCATGACATATGATCCAATTTACAGGGTGTTTACTGACGGCGTACGTGCTATATAAATTACGAATACACGATATATGCATTATATCTTCAAATATTTAAGTCGATTAGATTGCTATATAACGATCACCACAACATTTCTTGGTAATTTAAAACTTAGATTTATTTTGTTTAATAGAAGTAGACAGATAAGGCAAAATATTTTTTATAAAGTCTTTCTAATTTTACGTTTTTCCTTCCTGTCAAGACCACAATAGAGGAATGGCTCAAATACTCAAACGGAACTCAACGCCACACTTCTCGTCTTACCCGAACAGGGGAATGAAAACAAGATAAATAAAATTATTTCTCGAATTCGATTGGCATTCGAACCCACAACCAACCGCTATTATCAATGTTCAATTGTTATCCTACTATGCCACGATGGCCTCAACACTGGAAGTATTAAAATTAAATGTATATTTATCTATTCATGATATGTAGATCACTTAATGATACTTGCTAAGCTATTTTCATATCTTACTTAGATTGAATTGAAAGACGCCATGCCTAATATCAAGAATTCCAAGATGTTGGCTGTCATATATCTGATATGATGGCTTCATATAAATTTATGTTCGAAGGCTAATTTATTTACTTTCCCACTATTTGTAAAATAAATATATTAAGAAAAAAATAATAATTAGGGGCCAGCCGTGGCGCAGTGGCACATGCGTGTGACTGTAAGCGGCTGGTTGTGGATTCGATTCCCACTCGAGGAGTGGAAATACTTCATATTTCCATTTTCTTCGCTCTAGTATCGAGGGAAAGCACGGCGTTAAGTTCCGCCACCGGTCTCTGCCTACCCTGTTGTATGCCGGATACAGCGTGAACAAAAAAAATGGTTTTGTCGTTGATTCAAAAATTAATGAGTAATCTTAACGTAAAAGATTGGAATTTCATTTTAGAGGCTACCATGTAAACTAAAGGCAGATACTCTTCTGTTAAGCGATACCGCTCCCCAATTTCTAGTCTTTTTATACAAAATTTCAATATATTTACAGTGTACGGTTGATCATCGTGGGACAGGTTATAAACTGTAAACGCGATAGTTGCATGTTCAATTCCCACTCGGGGAATGATTTAATAATTCATTATTTTAATTTCTCCGCCCTCATACCCAAGCAGCAAAATGTGTCGTTAACTTACGTCATTCAATACGCAAACTCGATTTCAGGCGAAATGTGGAGAAGGGAGTGTTATGGCACTAGGTTATTTTTTACTACCCTTTTTGATATACAGAAGAAAATTATCATTAAACAGATAACCATTTATATACTTCTTGCAAAAAAACTTAAGTAATATGTTAGCTTAAATATTTAACGCCTATTTGCGGTGTTACTTAACGCTGTGGTGTGACAACGTAATGGGGCCGTTGTGGCTTGTTGACTTGAATGACAGTGCAACGGCTGTAATAACTTGCGCTATAATTTTATCTTTGTTCTACTGCAGATGACAAATAGGTTAATGCGTAACATTTAATTGCTGTACATGTATGTTCTGGTTAACGATAATAGTTAGAGTGCAGTAGTTGAAAAATTACTGTGAAAACTGTTAATAGTATGGGGTTCAAATTTTTGCATGAGCTATATTTTTTTATAATATGGGTGCAAAATTTGGGGGAATTAAGTAAAAGTATGAATGGTAAATTTAATTATATTTATTTTTAAGACAAAAGGAATATTCAAAAATATTCTCTTCGTCTGCAATAGCTGTAAAATTCTACTTATCTTATTATTTACTTTTTATTTATTTAAAATTTAAACTTATAGAGTAACTATTAATGATAACACTTGTAATAATCAGCAAGTTTTTCATTCATTCAGTATTTTCCAGTTTTTTAAATTTATATATTTACAAAAAAACGCCATTTGGTATACTTTAAAAAATATTTTTAAAAATATTTTTTCTTTTCCCTCATAGCAGCGATAATCCAGAAATTAACTGTAGTGAATAAGATTCTCTGTTTTCTAAATGTAACCCGAATTCGAGACATTGCTTGTTGGGTAGGGGACCTCAATGTCGCATTTCATATTGCTTACCAGATCTGAATAATAGAAATAATTTAATATTGATCAGTCTTTTTATCACTACACCAGTCGTGAAACGCTATCCCACTGCATAAGTAGCATATATAGAAATAATATGATAATTTTATTTTAATTATACAAATATTTAATCATTTGCAAGGTGCTTAAAGAATGCTTTGTTCAACCGACCGCTTCATCAGCATAACTTGCATTCATTACTCACCAACATTTGTGGAAGTCCGGTTACATTGTAAGCCTAAAATTAAACGTTTTGTGTATACATTTGCGACTTAAGAAGCTTTACGCTTTTTCCCGCATAGCAGGATAGTTAAAGATAACCTAGTGTAGAGACAATCCATTGTCCACTTTCTGTGCTGTGAATTATGGAGGCATTGCGTGTTAAGTGGCGGGACTTAACGCCGCGCTTTGCCTCGACACTAGAGCGAAGAAAATATAAATATTAAATATTTCAATTCCTCAAGTGGAAATCGAACCCTCAAATAGTCGCTTTACAGTCACATTTTGTGCCTCTGTGCCACGACTGGCCACAAATGTGTAAAATACATATGAAAAAAATATATAACATCGCTATATATAAAAGGGCTTTGGATGGTTTTTAATTGTAACATGCAATATGTATAACATGAAATAGAGGAGTAGAAACTAGAAAGTAAATAAAATAATTAGCATATCTTGAATTTTAAATTAGAGGATTTACATAAAAAATTATTATGGTAATGGAGGCTATCATGGCGAAGTTAGATGGTTACTACTGCTACTATTATATTATAGTCGCAATTAGTTTTGGGTTCGATTCCAACTGGCTGGAATAATCATAATTTAAATATTTTATTTTTCTGTTTTGGTAAATAAACCAAACTGCGGCGTTTAGCGCCACCAGACCCGGGGCGAATCTCTTAAAAAAGTGCGGATGGAAGTATGAACACAGAGATTTAATTTAATAGAGAAACTTGCACCAACAATTTTTTCATGTTTTTAAGGTAATATGGTGATATTGTAATCCTGCGTAAGTCAGTGAAATTATGTTAAGACAAAAATATGACGTCTCAAGAAATTTAGGTTATAGACATGCTTACTACGGTGGATTCTCACAGGCACCAGACAAGACGCAATAGGTCGAAGTCGAAAAAGCATATGTACACTTATATAATTACATTGTGGCCATTGCGGTGTTAAGTTCCGCCACTTAACACGCAATGCGTCCGAATTCGGTGGAAAGTGGGGAACGGAGTGTCTTAACACTAGGTTCCCTCTGTCTACCCTGCTATGTGCGGGATACAGCGTGAAGCTATATAATTACAATCCATTTATTAAATTTAATTCATAAAATTATTTTTCTTTACAGAGTGGAGGGCGCCGCGAGAGTGAGGCGGGAGGCTGCGCGTGCGCCGCTCCCGCACCCGCGCCGCCCCATCCTCTACGCGCCCTCGATGATATGCCTCCGGTGCTCAGGTGGGTTATTTACACTTTTGCTAATTGATTTACGTAAATTAAGTTCAGATAGAGTTTTTATCTAGGGCTATAGCCCTATATATAATCTTAGCGTAAGCGTGCCACTTGCCAAAAATCAAATTGGCACTGTTAAGTTGCGGAATTCATTACAGAAGATATCATGTATGTTTTAGACCAGGGGTGAGCAACCTTTTCAAGCGGCGGTCAATAGTTTATATCAGTACAATTAAACGTATATTTTAAAAAAATAAAACGCCCGGCGGGCCACCAAAAAAAAAGGCCACTTGTGGCTTTCATTACGAAGAGAATTCACAGTTGGCGAAAAGCGTAGGGTTTACTAGCTCATATTGCAGTTTCCCCACACAAATAGAAAAATTACGAATTATGATATTTCCCTTATTGGTATATGTTAAAACATATACCTATATGTTTTATCTTGTTTATCGTTATGTAATAGTGTGTCGCTGTTAGTGACTCATATGCAACATATAGCCGAAACTGTTAGGCGTGCTATAATGAATTATGACACCGATTCATCGCTGCGTATAAGAGAGAATTTGTTATTTTTTTTGGAACGAGAATAAACAAAAATTACGTTTAACTCGTGATATTGCAATGGCGAGAGACAACTGAAATGGTAAAAATATAGTAGGGTCCATAAATGCTGCAGTCTAACGAAGTTGCGGGAGATGTTTAGTTATATATAGCATATAGGTATATATTTTGGATATGGGGCCGTCGTGGCTCAGAGGCACAAAGTTTGATTTGAAAGCGAGTCGAGGTAAAGCAGGGCGTTAAATCTCGCCACTTAACACGCAATGCCTCCAGAATTCAGCGGAAAGTGGGTAACAGAGTGTCCTAACGCTAGGTTTCCTCTACCCTGCTGTGTGCAGGGCGCAGCGTGCGAAGCCAAAAAATATGTTTTGTATACAATAATTAAATTCAAGCATTCTACAAGAAAACAGAAAAAAAGAATATTGTATTTACATAAGTCACCCAAAGCCATTACTACTTGTGCTCTAACAAAAGCAAGTCCTAGTAATAAGGAAATGTCTAACGCTAACCTAACACACTTTTCTATTATACAACGCCATATTTCACAATATATTATCTGACGTTACCGCAACTGACAATGTGATCGTCATGGTCTCTATGGGCCTCTCCAAGTCGAATCTTGTTAAACTTATTGTTATATCAGAGATAAATTTTACTGCATTATGAGATTGCTTTTTAAAAAAAAACGCATAACGCTTGTTCCCGCATAACGAGGTAGTCAGAGAGGGCCTAGTGTCAAGACATATTGTTCATCATTTTCCGTCCGAAATAAAGACATTGCGTGTTGAGTGGCGGAATACAACGCCGCGCTTCGTCATACGTAACATAGCGACAAAATGAAAATTTTAACATAATCATTTCCCTGAGCGGGAATCGAATCCACAACCACCGTGTTTACTGTCAGATGCTGTCACAGCGCACCACGGCGGCGGTATTCTTATTGTTATATATCAGAGAGAAATTTAAATGCATTATGAGATTGCACATTATATTAGACGTTTTCTTTGAGTCGAAGATAGTTTCTGATTGCTGGTTCGATCCCTACTTGAGTCGAAGAATTCATTTAAAAAATGCCTCGTGACAAATGTGAAGAAAGTGGAGATATTAAATATTTCCACTACTCGAGTGGGAATCGAACCTACAACCAGTCGTTTACAGTCAAACTTATGTGCCCAGCCGCTAAGACCGCGGAAGACTCATATAGTATGCTAGGATTACACAGTCCCATATAAACATAGTTGATTGTAAGCTAGAGTGCGGTGTTGAGTTCCGCCACTTGATCCGCTATATTGAAGAAGGAAAATGTAGAATGGTATATCTTAACGTTAGCTTTTTTCTGTTCACCATGCCATGTGCCAGAGATAAGGCTAAAAGAAGTTAATTTGCCAGTTTAAGCTATTTGGTCAGGTTTTTTTATTAAAATAACGCGGCGCAGCTAGAGCGAGCAAAACTTTACGCAATGGTAATTCAATTTTCACTCAAGGGAAAGTCTCGATTTAAAATATTTTAATTTTTTGTCTGATTAGACTAACTGAGGCATTTCGTTACACTACTTCTTTAATTATATTTATAATTTCGTAACAGACGTAAAAAAGTTAATGAATCAAAAAGTACGGTTTTTAGGAATTTTAATGTTAAAGTTATATCTACAAATACTCTAATTATCCCTCTTTATTGGACATAAAATAATAAGAAAATATATGGGAGAGAAAAAAAAAAAACAATAGTACAAAGGTGGACTTATCTCTTGAAGGTATCTCTTCCAGTCAACCCGTGAATGTGGATGAGTTGCAAATAGCGAGATAGAAAACTGTGCTATTTTAAAAGGAAATGAGTAAATAAAAACGTATATACATATATAAACATATATGTACATATAAATACTTAAATTATTATATTATTTAAAGCGCGGCGTTTAGTTTCGCCACTTAATACGCAATACCTTCAGAATTCGGCGGAAAGTGGGGAATGAAGTATTTTAACTTTTACTGTGTTTGCTTTTCTTTTCATTTTTTAACTTAGTTTTTTATTTGGCATATAAATAAAAGAAATGTTTGCATTGCATTACTGCATTGAACGGCAATTTTAAAAATTGAATATACAAGTTGTCTTATCAGCCTATTCCACCTTGTTATAAATTGGCATAAAATTGAATCTAAAGGCTTTTGATTTTAAATATTTCTTAAAACTTAAAGAAATACATATCGGCATTTCTTTCATTTCGCGCATATTTCGCGATATTTTGAGATTTTGAATTATTGTCAAAAAACTAGTTTTTTTTTGCTAATATATTTAATATACAACTTATTCTTCAACTTTTTGTAAATTCTACCTTATATTTATCAAAAATAATGGAGTTATCAGCATTGTAAGCTTTAATATGGGATAGTAATGATGTTCTCATTACCATCATACATTAACCTGAATAATAATAGAAAAGTATCGGGACGAGATGTGCGAAGGTAATGAAGACATAGGAAAAGAAATGAAGACAAGTCATGTTTAAAGATAAAAAAATCTATCAACACCAAATATTTATACAAATTCAAAGTAACTTATATTTTTTAAATTACTTTAAAAATATTTCTTCATATTATCATAAATATTTGGGGAAGTTATAAGATCTTAATTTAAACACACTTAAAACTAACAAATAACAAAACTTAATTATCACTATACAATCAGAAAGTAATATTTTCATCCTAATATTATAACATTAAATGAGATCACAAAATAAAAACATTTTAATATAGTAAATAGATGCTAAGCTTTCAAAGCAAAACGAATAGGTTACTTACTAAAAAATCTTACAATAATGAGACCGATATTGAAAAACCTAACATCATCACAACTTAACAAAATAAAAATCTTATTAGTATTTAATTGTAACGATACTACTTTAGAGTGTATTTAGAAAACATTGTGTGTCATCTAGTGTGGTATTTTCGTCAAGAAATGTGTAAATCTGGCTAGTGTTTTCAACATCATTCCAACAAGATATATCATAATATCCAGTATATTTGTCATGACTACACATAACTTCATTGCCACATTGTTTTCTGATACTAGTTTTGGAGCTTCCAAATGACCAAAAAACTAGGTGGACTTGATTAGTACCTTAGCTGCTTTTAGATTTGTTGGAAAAAGTCTTGCTGTAATATCGTTTCTAAAATCTCAATGTTCACTCTACTAATTTGTTTCTATTGTTCCTTTCAAAATCAGCGTAGTTTAATTTTTTAAATCTATTCACTTATTTATCCCTTAGCTTTTTCTGCAAAGTATTTTTTTTATAACGCCGTTCTTTTTCTTAATTTTTTCTAGTTGTTGCTTTAACATGCCAATTTCTCTGTAGCTCCTCTGGTGTTACACGGGGCCGTGGGTGACGGTGTTCACCTAACACCATGTGACCCGAACGCTCGTTTGCCTTGTCCTTTTTACATAAAAAAAAAAAATTACTTTTATTTCGATACGAACCTTCCTTAAAAGAGTATTCTTTTTCGCATACTGCTCTGCACATTTAAGAGGGGAACTAGCGAGAGGATCTCTTTCTTGTAGATATATTTCTGTATCGCTCTCTGGCGGAGAGTTATCAAACAACACCTGTTGTATAGCTTTTTCTTTGATTTTCCTTTCGCAATGACGTTTTGAATTAGCTCGTCAAAAATTTTCTTTGAACTCTCGATTGTCTAGGAGTCATGTCTCTCGTAATTTTAATTTTCTTTCTTTTGAGATAACTCGCTCTTTCTTTTGTCTTCTGTTCTGCATACTTTTGTAGTCAATCGCCCTCTCGTATCTGTCCTAATCTCTGCATGGTTTTCTTCGGCATTCTTTATTATGTAAAAGTGCATGGCGTAAAGTATGCTCACAACAAATAGCATTCATTCATTTGTAATATACTCGATAGTAAATAATAAAGTAATAAACAAAAAGTTATCCTAATTACCGTCGTTTTGGCCTCATTGCCGTCGCTCAAAGAAACTACGGTAAACGAAGGTAATGAGGTAGAAGGTTATGAGATTTTACCAGTTATTCGGTTGTTTTGCTAATATTGTTAAAATTACAAATATCTCGAATATATTATACTGTAAGTAAACTAATAAGAATTCATGACAAGGTATATATTAAACAAAATAATAAATACTTACACATAAATATCACCGACAGGAATGAGAACATTTTCGGAATAATCACTCAGCACGGTACTTTAAGCAAACGTAATTTCGTCTCAGAAACTAGCATGTTCTTTCTTTGACGTTACCTTGCTGGCTGAGATGAGTATGCAGAGCATAGTAGCGATCAGCAGCGTTGATAATCAATATACAGATTTTTATTGAAGATTTCCTCTCGACCGCGGGTAATTAAAGAAAATTCGTGACAATAATTTATGTCAAAAAAAATTGTTTATAATGTTGAGTAAATGGTGTTATTTTGTATGTAAATAAATTGTGTATTCATATACTTTTATAGTATCGACACTTTATTTACATTAAATTTAATATAACTAGAAAAAAAGTAAAATGTAGTCAGAAAAGTAGAAAAATGGACACCGAAGGTTATGAGAATTACGACTATTTTTCATCTAAATTCTGTTGATCCCATCATTTCAAATCAATATATAGTATATGCAGGTTTGCGTAAGACCATAATGTTTGATATCTTTGGTAAAGAAAATATTTTTGTAATGGTTAAGTTATTGTTTTCCTACTGGACGCATATGCATGAAATGAAAGAAACACCCATATAAGTATATCCGCTCTAGTGTCTCAAACGAACCGTGACGTTGAGTCGAGAACAGAGTGTGTAGTTGACCCTAGATCCCTCTGAGTACCCTGCGATTTATATATTTATCTACTAACAAAACAATACAATAAATAAGGAAGCTATTGTACTGTATTTACATATGCCATTATATAAATTGCGTGGCCTTTCAACAAAAGAGAAAGAAAAGCGCAAACAATTGTAGGCATAACATAGAATAGGAATTTACTGATTCATTGAAGAATTACTTTGAAATTATGTTCATTTCAAATTTTATAATTTCAATCTTATACTACAGTGTTAAGGACGATATTTGAATGACACAAATAGTATAAGTTAGTAGCAAACCAGTTGTAAGGTCAACGACTTGACAATGACTCTGAAGCAATTTCGCATGCATCGTGCGTATCTAGATTTAGTTGATAGTGCCTTTTTACGTAAACCACCATCTGGGCATGACGGGTGGGCATACCTCATAAAATTTCGTCTAAAAATTCACTCACATTAACTGGAACACTTTATTTTTATTAATGAATAAGTATTAATTGTGTTAAGAAATCCCAGCGGAGTTTCTTCCGCCGGTTCTTCTCAGATCTGAGGTATTGACCTAAATATTTGAGATTTCCCATATTTAATGTGAAGTGCAGAAAAAAATAATTATTTTTTTTTATATAACCTTTAGATCCAGTGCGGCGCTTGTCTTAAAGATTTGGTTTTTAATATTAAATTCATTACGTGGAATATACATAGAATACCACCGCGGTTTGAATAATCCAGCAACCTCAAGTTGAACATGTACATATTATAGTACAACCGAGTTCCAAAATTTACAGATACACAACAACTTTACTTTTAAGCTTTACTTTAACTAAATAAAAAAGTGATACTTTTAAAATGACCTTACAATCTACGATGTCGAGTACCACCTCTCAACATGCAATTACTCTAAATCAGACCGAAATTGGAGGGGTGGAAATATTTAATATTTTCATTTTCTTCGCTCTGGTGTCGAGACAAAGCGCGGAATTAAGTTGCGCCACTTAACACACAATGCCTCCGAATTCGGCGGTGCGTGGGGAACGGAGTGTCTTAACACTAGGTTCCTTCTACCTGTGTGTGCTGTGTGCGGGATGCAGCGTGAAGCTATATTATTATATATTATGTTGAATATACATATTTGTATATATTTCCCAACTATATTGTATTTCTACCATATTATATTCCCAATTATATGTAATTATGAAGTTGTTATCGTCAATGTGTTATTTTGTAGGATACAAACAATTTTGGCCTGGAAAAAAACCTACGTAACAAACAAGCAATGACAGTTGCTAGGTAGTCAGATAAGTAATGTATGTATCATATCTTACAAGTTACAAGCATTGTGCAAAGCGAATTGCGAGCGCATTAGACAGGTGTTTGCAAAATAAAATTATGTATGCGGGGCGTGCAATAGATGCGATCATGATTCCTTTATGGCTATTTGATTGTATCGGCCTGTCGTTATGACTTTATTGTGCTTTTGAACTGCTTCAATTAGTTTTAACCGACTTTTAAAAGTAAATACGCCGCGATAACTATATAACTATTACGTTATATTGCAACCTTCGGGGGTGGTTTTTTTTTTCAAAATAATCTCTAGTTTGTCAACTATATTCATTACAATCGGTCAAGCGGTTTAAATTTTTCATATAAACTTTCATCCTTTATTTCAACTCTTTAGAGATGGATTTTTGAAAAAATAAGTAGCCTATGTTAGACCCCGAGATTTTTACTACTTCCATTCTAAATTTAATCCAAATCGGACTAATAGATTAACCATGAAAGCGTGACAGACAAACAGACAGACATTCGTATTTATAATATAAGTATGGCTTTATAGCATGGAGCAGCATTTTTGTTTGTACATAATATAACTAATTCATAATAAGTTGCTCTTAGATCTTTTCATGGCAAAATCTTGCTTGTGAGTGTGATTTTTCCTTTATAGCCAATTTTTTTTAAAGTTTTTAAGACATACTTTCGAACTCCTCGAAATAAATAAACTTTAACTATAACAAATTTCATATTTCGTCGTAAGTCTAAACATCATTTACTCGTGACACACGCCTAATGCGCATGTAATATACGCGCGCATATAATATTAGGCGTGTAACGATTAATATCATTAACGATCGAAAAAAAGACACCAAAAAATCGCAAAAGCCTATGTTTAAGTACATTTTAACAAATGTCCATTTCTCCCACAGATCAAACCCTCTATACACGGAGGAGGAAGAGCAGGAGGTAGTGATCATTGTAGACGAGGACGTGGCCGAGGCAGACGGGGCGGACGCCCGCGTCCCGCGTCGAGCTCCTTCTACATCGTCAGGTAAAATATGACATTTATTGATATTTTTTGTAGGGCTTAATGATTAAAACTTAAATGTTTCGAGCTTCTTTTCTTACATAGCACCGGTTCGTCAGACAGAACTTAGTGTCAAGATACTCCGTTCTCTACTAAAGTGAAATATTCGCAAATAGTACAAGTAATTAGGCGAGTTTGTTCGCTTGTTTGCTAACGAGTTATCATAATCTGCCCTGTATAGTAAAGCTAGAGTCAACAGTTAATGTTTTTTACGAACTGAAAGATCATTAATTATAATTTTGTAACTTGATCTCTGTTTGATTAATTAATATCGAATCAACAACTTTCCGTTCTAAAGCTTCATGATTAATTATGTAGACGAATTCTAGTGAAACGTAAAAACAAAACGTCCTTACAAAAAATGTTAGAAACACCATTATAGTATAGTAGAAAAGTGTATGACTGAGCACTGGATTGTAGCGGATTCGATTCCTACTCGAAAGTATACCTAATAACTTTAAATGTATCTTAAATTTAATATTGCTTCACGCTTCTTCCTACATAGCTAGGGTAGGCTAGTTAGAACCTAGTGTCTAGAAACTCCGTCCTTTACTTTCCGCCCGAATCTAGATCAAAAAAAGTCACATAATTTCCCTACAAATTTTCGTCCTCTATTTGAACCCCTTATGGCGTGCGATGGCGAAGCGTTTCCTGTGTACGGCGCGCGGTCCTTAGTTTCTTACTTGCGTTGATTCCCGTTGCACATTTCGTAATGACTACGTCAATAAAAACGTACGTTAGTAAAAATATAGAAGAAATACAGAGTTTTTTGTATTTCTAAGTATCTATGTATATTTATGTTTTTACTTTCTGAGCCGTAAGCTTTACCTACATCATCATATAACGTATTAATTTATATACCTAATAAAGAGTCTTATTTTCCCTTAAAGTATGAATGACGTTTTAAAAAAAGGATTAAAATGTGATGTCTAATGTTACTGTGAAGATATTTTTATGTATAAAAAAGTATTTTATCACATGACTCAAAGACCGTTGCGGGACAATGAGACAGCGTCAAATTGTAAACACGATTGATTGTGAGTTCGATACATTTCGGAAAATTATTATACTTAAATTATATTAATTCATTCAATGGGCAGTCGTTGCGCAGTGGCACGAACGTGTGACTGTAAACGACTGGTTGTGGGTTCGATTCTCGTTTCGATTTCTATTTTCTTCGCTCTGGTGTCGAGGCAAAGCGCGGCGCTAAGTTCCGCCACTTAACACGCCATGCCTCCGAATCCGGCGGAAAGTGGGAGTGTTATTAACACAAGGTTCCCTCTGCCTACCCTGCTGTTTGAAGCTAATAAAAAAATAATAAAAAAAGGTAATAAAAAAAATAATAAAAAAATATTAATTCAAAAAAGCGGCGAGCTGTGCTGATTTACGCCACTCAACACGCCATGTCTAGGATTCGAGACATTGCGTGTTAGAATCATGTGATGTGCAAGTTTTGCCTTATGTTTCATATTTTGTAAAATATTCGAAATTATTAGCGTTTGTTACTGTCCTTCATAGCATGAAAGTAAAAGCTCAAGGCCGAGAATGTTTTCACCGCAAGTGACCTTGATTACTTGTTGCCATAAACATAATCGTATTTATTTACGGAAGAAGACGGCTAGTCCATACATATATTATAAATATATCTATCTGATCGCTGTCTGTACATGGTGAATATATATATAAGAAAAAATATTATTAAAGGGAAAAATATTATTTATCTACGAGTATGCAATAGAACCCAAAACAGTGATTTTTTCCATTTCTTTTCTATTTCTGAGTCTATGGGTTTTCTAAATATATGGGTTTGTCTACACTTATCTTTGACATATCTTGACCAATCTAAATGCAGTTTTGATTATTGTATATTAGTAAATTTCCCTTAACGTTGTGGGATTATTTGATTTCAATTGAAGTTATCAGAATATTTACATTATAAATTTAAGTAACGTTTGTTATTTACTAATCAATTTAAAATGGAAAACTGAATGTCGTGACACTAGATTCTTTCTGACTATCCTGCCGTGTGGGGAAAAGTGTGAAGCTGTATGACAGTAATTAAAATGAATATATATAATAATAACTGTAAACGACTGGTTGTGGGTTCGATTCCCACTCGAGGAGTGGAAATATTTAATATTTTCATTTCTTCGCCAGAGCGAGCTTTACCTCTGATACCAGAGTATCAGAGGTAAAGCGCGGCGTTAAGTTCCATCACTTAACACGCAATGCCTCCGAATTCGGCGGAAAGTGGGGAATGGAGTGTCTTGACACTAGGTTCCCTCTGTCTACCCTGCTGTGTGCGGGATACAGAGTGAAGCTAAAAAAAAAATAACAGCGTGAAGCTACTATTAACTTGCTAATTTTACTACCATTACATATCTTGTTTGTTAATAATTAATTAATTATTATTTAAAAATAATAGTTAATAATTAATTAATTTAAAGAATGATAAAATCATTCTTCAGTTTAACATATACGATACCAAAAGAATTTCCTATTAAATTCAGTCCTTACGTATTCTGCCAAACGTTTCTTACCTATGCAATTACGTATTGTTATTTGTTATATACTGCGCGGAAGTCGTTATATTACCTACAGACAGATTAAATTTGGACTATCAGCAAGCGTTGTTAATTAGTACTTAATGAAGTTTAATTATTATCTTTGAAGGTAACGAGTTCAATATTGTGATGAGTTAATTCGACACTACTATATGTAATTAACTTTTTGTTTAGTTTTTTGCTTCTTTCATAAACTAATATAGGCAGAGGTGAAGATATTCCGAGAATTTAAAATATTTTAGTACCTTTAAAGTGTTATGAAAATAAAATAAATATTTAAAAAAAAACGTACCTTGTAAAAAAGATCGAATTAAACATTTTCTAAAACATCTATTTTATTTTTTATATGCTATAAAATATACATACGGCACTGTGCTTGTTCTCGACTTCAGGAACTCGAGGAACCCTCTTGAAGTTAGAAAAAAAACTATTGTCACTAAATACTCCTTACATTTTTTAGCGCTGCCTTTATATTGAAAATGACAATAACTAAATTATAATCCGTTCACAGAGTAAGAATCGAACCTGTAGACGCTTTTCAGATTACGCTACGACATAAAAAATCGAACATCGCATAATAAATTCAACTAAAATTTACTCTTCAATTTTTCATATACAGGCTACGGCAGCGGCGGCGGAAGCCACGGCCGGGTGTCACCCAACTTACCAAAGAGCGATCACTACGAAGAGCCCATACACCGGCTCTCCGACTCAGAGAAGGCGGGATCTCAAAGCACTTCCGACTCAGATGGAAGTCCATCGTGCACGCTGTCGAGGAGCTTAAAGGAGGATATTAGAGCTTGTTTGGGAGGATGCAGGTGAGATTTTTTATTTTGTTAGTGTTGAGACACTCCGTTCTCCTAATTCTAAGGGCTTATTTGAGATATTATTATTTCTTCGCATGAAGAAGGAACCCATGTAAAGGCAGTTGGTATTCCATTGCACCGAAGTGGTGAAATTTGAAGTTAAATAAATAATTGTAAAGTTTTACAAGTCAAAAAGAATTGAAACTTTTTGCTAGAAATTATGAAATTAACTGATGTCTACCATTTTACCTTCTCAACTGTATACCATTTATTGATTTTTTTACCTCATAACAGCATTGTCAAAAAGGATCTGGTGTCGAAAGATCGATTCTTCATTTTCCGTCTGTATTCAACACATTGCGTGTTAAGTGATGGAACGCTGCACTTTGTGCTATCAGAGAGGAGAAATGAGATAATTTTATTTTTGTTAATCATGGGAATGGGTATGGAACTCACAACCAATCGTTTTTACAATCAGACCCTGTTACACTGCGCCACGATGGCTTCTAATGATTAACTTATGGAATTATTATAAATTCATAAATATTGATCTTTTGTTTCATTATTAGCTTAAATAATAATTAATAAGCCTATTCAATTTTAAGATTTTGCTGTCTAATCCGCTAATGAAAAAACCGAAAAATCTAGTTCATATTTATCTCAAAAGCTATGCAGCCACCGCTCAGAAACAACTATTAGCGTTTAACCATAATTTATGTCGCTCTTTCTGTATTTAATATATTTTTATGGGTTTAACGTTATTTAAACAAGTTTAAACTTAGCTTACTGAAGTAATTCCATTTTTAGACCCCATAGTAAGTGAAAGAACTTGACATATGGGAAAAAATATTTCAAGGTAAACTAAGTAGATTGAGAGAGGACCTACATATTGTTTAAGAACAAGGTTATAAATGTCCTGACATATTTACTCAACAGCAGGTTATGATGCTTGCCGACAAAAAACTTCCTGCTCACCTTTTGAGTAAAAAAAAGCGTAACTTTTACAAAAAGAGTATTTAAGAACGACAACTCACAATTGTATATAATATCTATTTATAGATACTGTACGCGTAAAATATTGCGTTGCCATAGCAACGTATATGTCGCTTTATGCCAACGGCGGTATGTTATACTTATTTTCTTAACTTCTTCATATATAAAATGTACATTTGTATCTATGCCAAATGAATATATTAATTGTTATTTATGAAGTTATTTAAAGTAATTATTAGGACCAGGAATTTAGTAATAAATAGGAATAAGTACCTATAAGGACACCGATGTATGCATATAAATTTTCACCTGAGCACTTTTAGTCAATCCCTGTGAACTCCTACCAAGTTCATGCAATTAAATAATAAATCAATTAAATAGATAACTATTGTTTTTAATATTATTAAAGTTAATCATTTTAAAAATTATTAAAGTCGTCATTATGGTGCAATATCTGCAAGTTTACGCGAGGATTTAATCGAAAAAATACCACTTGGGGAACTACTTTATGTAATAATATTTTTATGTATTAATATTTCAATTAATTTCACTTCTCTGCTCTGAGGACAATACAATACGAGACGTTGAATTTTGCTATATAATCTATATAATTTACCCGAATATTGAAAGAATAGAAGTGTCTTAACATAAGTTTCTCTTTGCTTACTATATATACTATTCGGGACAACATACGAAACTGAAACAACGATATATAAAAATACATGATAAAAAAATATGTAAGCGACTGTCATATCTAAATAAATTAAAGTATAACAAAAAAAGCTGATAAAGTGGGGAGCAGAGAGTCTTAACACTAGGTCTTTGTCTACCCTGCTGCCTGTGGAATACAGCGTGAAGCTATAAGAAAAAAAGAAAAAAAAGCTAAAACAATTATCAATAATTTTAGGGAATACACAGAAAAACCACCAATAAGATGGGAGAAAGACGTGGGCCATGTAGTTGAAGCGGCTATTAGAGGTGCTGGAGGTATTAGCGCAGCCCGAGCTCGTCTCCACGCTGCCTTACTTGCCTTACACGAGCCTCAAGTGGCTAGAGGGCCTAGTCTGCCTTACTGTGGGCCTGGAGTCAGGCCTGGTGATGTCACTATGATGCCGAAGAACGAAATGTCTTTGTTGGTAAGTGTTAATTTGCTTATTTATTGTAATATATAGGTTTTTTTTATATGAATTGTGTTTTTTTGGAAATTGTAGTTGTAATAAAAAATATATATAATTGATAAAAAATGGAATAAACGGGAAATATACGGAAATAGTAGAAATAAACGGATAGTAATCTTTGGATTCGAACCAGGAACCTGGTTTTGGAACTGTGTGATTACTCACCTGAGCAGTTATATACCTTGTAGATAAGAGCGGAATTTACTTTTGTATGTAAAAGAAAAACTGCTACAATAGTAGCAGTTTTTCGTTGCCTGAAAAAAACGAGTATAACGACGTTTACTAAAATCGAAACCTGCCTTGATTTCTTAAAATCATTAGAGCCATTTCCTAGATAATACAAGATACGAAATACGTTATGGTAAATTTATATAAAAGTATTCCTTTTAGCTTTTAGATTAAAAATAATTTGAATTAGCACAAATTATTAAGCAATAAGCAAATGTTTCAAATTTATACGGTTAATGTTTTTTGCATACATATTAACTGTGAACATCTTTTTTATTTTTAACTTCACGCTGTATCCCGCACACAGCAGGGTAGGCAGAGGGAACCTAGTGTTGAGACACTCCGTTCCCCACTTTCCGCCGAATTCGGAGGCTTGCGTGTTAAGTGGCGGAACTTAACTGTGAACATACTTAAGTATTTTTATCATTACTTTAAGTGGATTTTAAAATAAGTTATAAGCTGAAAAAAGTCCCATCATTTATAAATTTGAACCTGCATTCACCGCCATATATAATTTAAATAAATTACATCATATTATATTCTAAATACTATCAAAATAAATCATCACACTCTATTTAACAAAAAGAATATAATACGTTAATAATAACGTTACGAAATCCCAGATCGTATCTCATTTCGTAGAACTACTGGAAACACTGATGTGTATCTTTATTACTTGTAGGTAATTGTTCAAGATTCCTTTGTTTCGTTATTAATTGATGTAAAATTGTTTTTTGGGTAGCGATAACTTAATCTCCCTTTTGGCAATCTAAATTTTTTTTAGGAAAAAAGTATAAAAAACTTTTTACCGTATAGTAATGTTGTTCAGGTACCTAGTGTCATGATATTCCGTTTTCCACTTTCCACCACACTGAGACATCAAAACACTAGAGTTAATAAGCGAAAATAATTTAAATGTTACCTTACTCCCCGAGTGCTATACAATCAGTAGCTGTCGCCCTTACAGAAATTCCTATGGCATTAATCACTTCCCCGCTCTGATAAAGGCAAGGTGCTGCGATATATTTTGTCTGAGTGTCTTGACACTAAGTTCTCTCTGACTACCCTGCTATGCGAAAAACCGTCGCCTAAATATAGAAAATATATATAAACCTAACAGCGAAAAGAATAGCTAAGCATTTTTTTTAGCTTCACGCTGTATCCCGCACACAGCAGGGTAGGCAGAAGAAACCTAGTGTTAAGACACTCCGTTCCCCACTTTCCGCCAAATTTGGAGACATTGCGTGTTAAGTGGCTGAACTTAACGCCGCGCTTCGCATCTACATCAGTGTGAAGAAAATGAAAACATTAAATATTTACACTCCTCGAGTGGGAATCGAACCCACAGCCAGTCGCTTTACAGTCACTCTTTGTGCCACTGCGCCACGACTGGCCCCAATTAGAACTTATTTAAAACAAATAAAAAATAAAACTGAAGAGTAAAGTGCTCACAATCTAGACATGTCTACCAAGCCTTTACAAGTGATTACGCGTCGTGAATCCGCACTCAATGTCAATCAAATGAAGAATACTTAACACGGACGGACGTATGTATCGATGCTTGAATAAATATTGTTGAAATTACAATAGCTATAACGGGCTATTATTTATTATTAATTTGTATGGCTTTATGCTTTTTCTTTTTAACTTTACGCTGTATACAGCAGGGTAGGCATAGGAAACCTAGTGTCAAGACACTCCGTTTCCCACTTTCCGCCGAATTTGGAGGCATTGCGTGTTAAGTGGCGGAACTTAACGCCGCGCAATGCCTGTCATACCAGAGCGAAGGAAAATGGAAATTTTTATTATCTCCACTCCTCGAGTGGGAATCGAACCCACAACTAGTCGTTTACAGTCACATGTTCGTGCCACTGAGCCACAACTGACCCCTCCGTTTTCACTCCGGAAAAATTAAAATAATTAATTTATGATTGTCCCATAAGGAATCGAAACCACAACCAATTGCTATTAAAGTCAGTTGTTTCACTACACCGTCATAGTCTTTCTGAACTAAGTATTAATGAGATGTGGATATATCATTGATACATTGTATTGAATACAAGTCGTAAAATAATATGAGGTTTCGCTACTTGCGACTTATAAATGATGATTCAATTTATTAATACTTCTTCAGGCTTTTCTTAAATTTGTGTTATGCACAAGTAATAGAGTCCCTTCTTTAAGACGTTTCAGAGAAAATTGTAAAAAAATGTATTTGAATTAAACATTGAAATTTGTAGTACATATTGTATGTTTTATTCAGCCCATCGTGGCGTAGTGGGACAGCGTCTATCTATAAACGGGATTGGTTGTGGGTTTAATTTCCCATTCGTGGGAATGATAATATTCAAACTATTTTTAATTCCCCTCTCTGTTATGAAAAAGCGCGGTATTGAATTCCGCCATACAACATGTATATTACATGTTAAATTCTATTTATTTTTATATGATTAAAGTAAAAAGTTGAGGAAAATATGTAAATTAGGATAAAAGGCCATGACTTGGTCATGTAACACATCTATATTAGGGTTAGCGTCGAGTCATTCCGATAGTGTAATTTTATATGGAATTACGTGTTATAAATAAAAAAAGTACTTAATTCTTTCTTAAAACTTATTTTTTTCTCATTTTGACTTGACTTGGGAAATTATTTAAAGTATATATTTTTTTTATTTTTTAATATAAACAAATTTAATTAAATTTAAGAAGATTGGAATCGTTAGGCGCTAGATTAAAAAAATAAGACTTTTCAATAAAGAAACGGGCTTTAAAAAAATGATTATTTTTTAAAAAGAATCATATGAAATAATCATTTTTAAAAAATATAAGTTTTAATATACTATTTAATACTTTTTATAAAACAGGAAGAGGAAACACACAAGTATAGACAATATACACAAAGAAATGTATGCAAAAATGATTTAATTGGTTTATAACACATTATCATTTCCTTTTAGCTATACCAAGAAGTTTTAAAAAATCATAATATATGTTAATATTATGTAGTTTTAAAACTTCTTGGTAATACTAAAATTTAATCTTAAGCCTTGACTTGGTGCAGCTATTTATAAAAAAATAAAAATAGCTTATAATTAGTGTGTATTTTTTAACACAAGAACTTCAAATTTTGAATATATGAAAGAAATTATTATTATTAAACATTAATTTCTCTTCTAGTACTAAAGATTAAGCGCGGTGTTGAGTTTCACCATTTTTTTGGGCGGAAAGTGGAGAACGAAGTATTTTGACACTAGTTTCTCTCTGCCTAGCCTTCTATATAGAGGAATATATAGAAGTGTAAAGCTAAAAAATATTTTTTTTGAATTATTATATTTTTCCAATGACATTCCAAATACCAATTTATAAGAAAAATATTTGAGTTTAAAGTAAAATAAACATATACCAATTACTTTGCTAAATTTAGCTTTGTGACCTTAGCTACTACATAAATAACGCGAATTGATTTAGTAATATTATGTTAATTGGAAACTAAGAAGTAAAACTAAAATAAAAAAGTTGAAAACGGTTATTTTTTTATTTGAAAGTTTTACACGTCACTGACTATTCGTGTCTGTGCCTTGTTTTCGAATTTACTATATTTTAGTGAAATTAACTCATTACATGATTTCTTTTCTCCCTTCGTTTCTAAAAACCATAAACCCCGCTAATTGTTAGTTTGATTCCTACTCAGGGATAATTGTTATATTAAAGTATAACATATTTTTTGTTATTTTGAATTAAAAAATGTTATGTTAAAATATATTCATTTCTCCAAGCTAAACCGCAACGTTGATTTCTGCCTCACACACAAAATCTGAAAATCAGATAGACAATGGTGTATGGAATATCTTAATACTATCTTAATAATAAGGTTCTCTCTGTCATACGAGATACAACTATTTACACATATACAATATCAGAATTGTAACATTTCTACTTAGGGCGAGTCGTGGCGCAGTAAGTGAGTCAAGTAAGTGTGACTGTAAACGCAACTGGTTGTGGGTTCGATTCCCACTCGAGGAGTGGAAATATTTAATATTTCCATTTCCTTCGTTCCTGTTTCGAGGTAAGGCGCGGCGTTAAGTTCCGCCACTTAACACGCAATGCCTTCGAATTTAGCGGAAAGTGGGGAACGGAGTGTCTTAACACTAGATTCCCTCTGCTTACCCTGCTGTGTGCGGGATACAGCGTGAAGCTAAAAAAAAACATTTCTATTATTTGTTTCTTTTTACAAATGCATACCTAATTCCAGATTTTCTGCACACTTTCGATAAATTGCATGGAATACTAAAGTACCTCATAAAATCTCAGAAGTAACGTAAATATCTAAATAAAATATTACAATATATTTTAAACGTTATTTATTGTGTAGTTTTCTATGCATTGTCATATAAATTTTACGCGTTCGCTAGCGATTACCGATTGTACGATTTCAAGGTGGCCACTGATTTTGTATTTTATTTGCATTTTCAAATAGCAACGTCTTAAATGTCATGATTACAGTTAAGTGGAGTGTGTCAGTCAAACACTTAAGTATATACACTTGAATATATAACATATTGGAATATTATTTAAATGTTGTAAACTTGACGCAATTATTTATTTGAAGATCATTCTATTAATAGTTTTATACGTTTTTTAAAATTTGGCCTTAACTTTCTCGTATTTACATAAAATTTGCTATTTTAAACATTTTTAAAGTGTTATTCCACACTTAAGAAAATTGAAAAAGACATTTAGGAAACGTATAAAAATTTGAACACAGCGGGATTCGAACCCGCGCCTCCTGAACACCGTTGAGCGTTTTTTTTTTTAAATTTGCTAATTTATTTTGTTTAGTTTTATGTTTTATATTGCACATTGATCAATAAGAAGTAAGTTGTAAATTATAATTAGCCAACTAAATGTCTTATGTTTCCTTTATTTAACCAGATCAAAGAAGCCCCTTTTATTACTGTTAGATAATGTCTCTTAGATAATGCGCCACTACTGATTCTAGAAATAAATTTGGCATGTAGGCTTCTGAAGGAAGGTAGAACCACTAACAAAATTCCGATGAGAACGGTTAAAAATAGAATATAGGTACTTATTAAAGCGCGGCGTTAAGTTCCGCAACTTAACACGCAAGCCTCCAAATTTGGCGGAAAGTGGGGAACGGAGTGTCTTAACACTAGGTTCCCTCTGCCTACCCTGCTGTGTGCGGGATACAGCGTGAAGCTAGAATATAGGTATTAAGGAAGATTAAAATGACAGTAAATTCCAAGGATCCTAAAGTCAGCTAAGTACCTATTTAGGCAAATGAAGATACAACTACAAATATGACATTTCTCTAGCAAGATGGCGATGACCATTATAGAAATTTAGGCGTTACAACATAGAGTCAAACTCTATGGCTTTTCGGTTTCGAGAGTTCGATTTCTACATGCGAGGTGATTATACAAAGCACGGCGTTGAGTTCCGCTACTCAGTTTGCAATGTTTTCGATTTGGGTGAAAAATTGGAAATGGAGTATCTTGCCTATGCCTACCAACCTTCTTTCTGCGTACCCTGCTATGCGTGAGAAAGGCGTGATGCGAACAGTAATGTATATATTTTTTATAATTCTATTTTATCACTCTACGGACATAAGGTGTATCCTTTTTTAACATGATTCTTGTTTTATCATATGAAGTACATTTTTTTTGTTTACAATTTCAGTACTTAAAACTAAGACTTAAACAAGTCTAGAGTCTAGAAACTAAGACACAAACAGTAATATATTAACATATGCCAGTAATATCACATTTATTTGAGCTCTAGAATATTTTGCATTGTATTATTATGTGATATTACATAAACATTACAATCACAGGAGCTTCTTCCACCAAAAAAAAACACAAATTACATACAATTTTACTGTCCACAGTCTACACGTTATGTCTTCATTGAAGACACGAAATTCACCATTGTAAAAAGTTTTAACCGTTTTCAATTACGTGCCAAGTAGGTCATTGCTGTCGGCACGCGTGGATATAATAGCAATAATCATAATGGTAATGAGAGCTTTGTTCTGCATTTGCATCACGACTTACATTGATGTTGTGCATTTGTGCATACATGGTTTTGTTATTTTGTTTTTTTTTTTAGCTTCTCGCTGTATCCCGCTCACAGCTGGGTAGGCAGAGGAAACCAAGTATTAAGACACTACGTTCCCCACTTTCCGCCGAATTCAGAGGCATTGCGTGTTAAGTGGTGGAACTTAACGCCGCGCTTTGCCTCGACACGAGAGCGAAGAAAATGGAAATATTAAATGTTTCCGCTCCTCGAGTGGGAATCGTACCCATAACCAGTTGCTTTACAGTCACACTTTGTGCCTCTGAGCCACGGCTGTTATTTTGTTGACATTAAAAAAGTATTTTTTTTTGCGTAACAGGGTAGCTTAGTCAAGACACTCCGTTCACCACTTGTGCAATAGAGACATTGGTCGATTAAATGTGGAACTTAACGCCGTGTTTTGTCCTAGATACTGACTAGAGTGGAGAATTAAAATAATATGTATATAATCTTTCCGAAGTGTGATTCGAACCTAAAAACATCGCGAGCTGTCATCAAACATCAAGGAAGCTGTTAACTGCGCTACGACGGCTTTTTAGTGTTGTTGTAATATTTTACGTTGTTCTATTCTTCTACTAGTATTGTATTTATTTCCTAAAGGAAATGAAAAGTATAGATATATTTGATCTTTTTACTAACTTATTTTAAGCGCGTAATTTTTGGTCACAAGTAGATCATGGACTATAGTAAAGTATGTTGTGTAAAGGTTTGGTTTTCAAAATATAATATATTTTCGAATACGTAATTAATCCACTTAAAATATCATATCTTTTATTTTTAAAAATGTCTTGCTGTTGTTTTTTGTGTTTTTCCTTTTTTATTATTAGTATGAATACATGGTAAGTTTCTACTAATATAACCAATGACTGTTGCTAATGCACTCATCTATGATTATTGTATGTGGATTCGATTCCCACTCGGAAGCAGCGTCACGCCTTTTCCCGCGTAGCAGAATAGTTAGAGAAAACCTAGTATTGAGACACTCCGTTCTTCACTTTCCTCCCGAAATCGAGACATTATAGTTAAATAAAGACATTGTTGCTTTCTTGCTGTTAAAATCGAGTCATAATTCCCCCTCAGAAGGATGACCATAATTTTATTCTTTTCGTTTTTTTTTCGCTGGTGAAGACCTGTTGTGACATTAGGTTCACTCCGATTACCCTGGTGTGAGAGTAAAAGCCTGGAGCTGAAAAAAGGCTTAATAGATAAGACCTAGTGGTATGTCGATTATTTTTTTGAATTGGCGTTAATTTAAAAAAATGCGTCATAGATGCAATGTCATTGGTCGAACTGAAGAAATCCCTATATTAAAAATATAATAATTTTTTAAAAATTAAATTTTCACCTTTACTCTTTTACCCGCATAGCCGGGTAATCAGTGAAAGCCTAAGGCACATCGTTCTCTACTTTTAGCCGTAAATCGGGATGTTGCGTGTTGCGTGGCGGAACTCTAAGCCACCCTTCGTCCAACGAAGAAAGAACCTAAGAACCAATATAATTATTTTCTCGACTAAGAATTGAATCTACTACCACCGTGATTACAGTCAGACGCTTTCCCACAGCGTCACAACGGCTTCTTTAATAAAATTAAGAGTTTATAATAACGCCATATTTCCATATACCGTCCTTACAGCATCCAAAAAATATATATTCTTGAAAATTGCCTATCAGCAAATTAAGTAGGAGTCTATGATATATTTATCTACAAATTATCATTCCTAACTTAATATTTAGTAATAAAATAATTACTCGATATTTCGAAATTATATTTTTCTTATATTAATTCGATACATGTATATAAATAATTTTGTATTTATATGTATGTCTATATTCATGTCTTACTTTTGTTTGCCTAATATAGTGTGTAATGTATGTTTTTTAATTTTTTTTCTGTGCACGTTGTTTTTGATTGAGCTATTCATTTGTCACTCATCCACCTCCATAGTTTCACTAGAAGAAATCTCTTCTCAAGATAAGCCCATTTTTGTGAACGATCATTACTCTTTGGGGCCAGTCGTGGCGCAGTGGCACAAAGTGTGCCTGTAAAGCGACTGGTTGTGGGTCCGATTCGCACTCGAGGAGTAAAAATATTTAATATTTCCATTTTCTTTACTCTGGGGTCCGAGGTAACGCGCGGCGTTAAGTTCCGCCACTTAACACGCAATGCTTCCGAACTCGGCGGAAAGTGAGAAACGGAGTGTCTTAGCACTAGGTTCCCTTCGCCTACCCTGCTGTGAGCGGGATACAGCGTGAAGCTAAAAAAAAACAATACGATTATTTTTTTGTTCCTTATTTGTTAAATGAAATAAAGGGAAAGGGACAGTGTCTGACTACAATAGCGCGTCGTTGAGTTTCGCCAGTTAAAGTCTCGAATTCAGGCTGAAAGTGAAAAACGGAGTGTCTTGGCACTAGATCTCTAGTTCTCTAATTACCCTATACGAATATATGGTACCTTAATCTGCTATGCAAGAAAAGACGTGAAGCTTCAAGTCAATTCTCACATTTTATTTGATCTGATTTAGATTTGATCTGAAATAAAAAATATGTATATATAATTATTCCTCATACATTTAAGCCAATCACTGTGTGATTATGCATTTGATTGAGCACAAATTGTTCCGAACACTTTTATCCGCTACTTAATCATGATATCGATACTAAAAATACGCTATCTGTAGTCAAAAAACGAAAAATATATGCTAAATGTTTAAAACTACTTTGAACTCTCTCCCTTTAAATTAAAGGCGAAATTTAATACTAAGAAGTTTTTTTTTTACCAAACGAAATGTTGATGAAAACAATATATATTTTTTTATTTATTTAGGCAAAAATAAACTTTGTTAAGTTACAATAAGGATCAAGTATGGTGCATATATTAGTTGCTCTTTGATTAGGGTTGCCACCCGTACCTTATAATAAAGTATTGTACGTTATTAGGGTAATTGTATCCTAGGTATATCTTATTTAAAGAAATAAAGTAGATGAAAATATTTAATTTCTCTCGGATCTCTGTTTTAAAATGTTTGTGTTTTAATCTACTTGTCTAATTAAAAAGCTTACAAAATAATTGTAAACATGCAGATAATGATTACAGTTTAATAGAACTTGCGAAAAGTAATTTAAATATATTTTTAAATATTTTATTACAATAAACTATGTAGGTATTTTGACACTATGTAGGTACTTTTACTCAGATCTTTTAAAACCAATGTTCTTTCACGCTTAAGCTTCATACGTCTTCCCGCATAGCAGGGTAGTCAGAGAGGACCTTGTGTCAAGACACTCCGTTATCCACAATCGAAATAGAGACAATACGTATTGAACAACAGAACTTAGCGCTTTGTTTTGGGGTAATCTTTGTCTGTAATGTTTTTCCCCACTTTTCGCCAAATTTTTGAGGCATTGCGGTCAAGTGGCGGAACTTAACGCCGTGCTTCCCTCGGTACCAGAGCGAATCAAATGGAAATATTAAATATTTCCTCTTCTCGAGTGGGAATCGAACCCACATCCAGTCACACACGTCACGTCACACGTCTGTGCCACTGCGCCACGACTGGCCCTGGCCCACTGACTGTCTGTAATGTCTTAGGTAAAATTTCAAGATAATCATTCCCTCCAGTGGAAATCGAACCCACAACCGCATTACACACAGACGCTGTTCCACTACACCATAACGGCATCACCAATGTACTTTCATTGCAAAAAAAGTAATGACAACCCTATCTCCGATATGCAAAACGCGGTTGCTAAATCCCGCTCTTGAACTACATTCACTTGCAAATGCAGAAACATTTTGTGGTAGTCGCTTGTAGTTGGGCAATGCTTGACCAGTTAGATGATTTTGACCGTTATTGCGAACACTTTAAACTAGTTATTTAAGTATTTTTTTTTTGTTAAGGAATTTGATAAATCAGAGCATAATCTCTCTATAATGTGGAACTTTCTGATATATACCTCTTATTAAATATATAAAAAGATATTCTTTTTAAATATATAAAAAGTTTGGAATTATGTTATAGATCGCGTAATTAATCTAAAATTATTTTGATTTATTACTTTGGAACAGATTGGTAATGTTAGAACATTTTTTATTAGCAGCTTCATGCTCTTTCCAGCATAGCAGGATGGTCAGGAAGAACCTAGCACTAAGACACTCCACTCTCTACTTTCCGCTGAAAGACTTTGCATGTTGAGTTGAATTCTACGCCGCTTTTGACTTTAGTACCAGAACGGAGAAATGCATATAATTTAAATCTCTGAGTGGGAATTCACAATCAATTTACTAATTTCGATATTATTGGTATTGGGTAACATTAGAGTAATACCAAGCAAGCAATCAATTAAAAACGCAATGAGAAAGAAAAATATAAAGAATGGAGTGATTTGACTCTATCTGACTAGAAAAAAATCTGCCTAGATATACATTAAAAGGTGAAATTAATTACTTACAGATATTTCTTTTATATTATAAAACATAAATATGTACTCGTATATTAAATCTTCTTACAATGTAGACTGCTTAAGTCTATTGGCGCCAGTTGAATTACTTATGAAAATGATTTAGTGTAGGCGTCTAAATGAATAGGCGGACTTCTGAATGGATGACTAATACAAAGCAATTATAATAATAACTGCATAATATAGTGCCTAATAAAATCGTACTAAATCAAAAAGCTATGCCTCTTATGGCACAGTTGTGGTGTCTAATTGAATGTAATGGTTAAAGGTTCTTTTTCCTTTTTAGGAAGACTTGTAATTATAATATATAACTGAAAACCAGCGATGTCAGAGGTACTCACCTGAAGCATCAAGAGCTGAGTTACACCTTTTGCCATAAGCTAGAATTCATTTTTTTTTGCTTCATGTATTTTATTCTCTTATGGCATTAAATGTGTTTTTTTTTATTTAATATACATATAATGTACGCAATGAAAACGCGAGTAGTGGGTTCGATTATCATTCAGGGAAATGGTTATAATTACATTAATTTAATTTACTTGCTCTTGTAACATATAGAGCGGGTTTAAGTTTCGCTACTTAAAACGAAATGTCTCCATTTCAGATGGAAAGTGGAAACGGAATATCATTAATACCTAATGCGAGATAAAGCGTAAAGCTGAAAAGAATATTATCGATGTTAGCTTATAATTTGTAAAATAATATAAGTGAGTGACAATTTATGTGCTTAGATTTACATCTAGCATATGTCATAATAATTTCTGTACTTTATATATATCTGTTGCATATATATACCTACAGTTTCTCGCCCTTTTCCCCAAAGCAGTGTGCACCCTGTGTACCCACAGCGGTAACTTATTGTTAAGACTCTTAAATTTTAACTTTCCACCTGACATTGCATGTTGAGTTGCGGAACTCAACGCTGCGTAACTATTGCGTTTATAGTTTAACGCTGTTTATACTGCGAAGCGATGACCTTTACACTATTGTGTGAAGAAACTTAACGCTCTGCTTAGTTTAGATATACTTACGACGAACACTATTAATTTACAATTTTAATTATAAACATATATAGGTATATTTAGAAGTAGGGGCCCGCTCGCGGCTTCTCCGCGTGAACTACACAGCTGTTTCGTTGTATTACAACCCTCGGGGTAGGGTTTTTTAAAAATAAAGCTATTAAACTTTGGATTATCAACGATATTTATGCCAAAATTCTTTACAAATGGCCAAGCGGTTTAGATTTTTCATATAATTTTTCATCTCCTATTTCAACACTTTAGAGGTTGATTTTTGACGAAATAAGTAGCCTATGTTAGACTCAGTAACTTGTACTACTTTCGTTCTAAATTTCACCCAAATCGGATCGATAGATTAGCCGTGAAAGCGTGACATACAAACAGACAAACGCACTTATAATATAAATATGGAAGTTTGGATTACATACAAAAGACATTCACTGTTATTTTTACAACCACCGTCATTATCTGTTTAATGGTTAAGAATATTTATTGTTTCAAGCTACAATGATTTATTAAATTATCTAACATGCTATTATTTCATTCATAAATTACTATTATTATTAATGTATAATTATAATTTGTATTTAGATGTTCTATTAAGATGTAGAGCTTATTTCTTATATGTAACAATAAATTTAGTATATAAATAGTATATAAATATAGATCATAAGGTGCAGTAGGACAATGTCTAACTGTAAAAGCTATTGGTTGTGGGTTCGATTTCCACTTGGGGTAGTGATTATATTGAAGTTGTTGTCATTTCTTCACTCGGGGAAGACAAAGTGCAACGTTGATTACCTACATTCGATACGCCATGTTTGAAAATTCGGACGGAATCTGGAGAACAGAGTGTCTTGACATTAGATTCTCATAACAGGGTAGTCAGAGACTACCGTGTTATGAGGTAAAAAGCACGAACACGTAGATATTTGATTTTTTTTAGCTTCACGCTGTATTCCGTACACAGCAGGGTAGGCAGAGGGAACTGGGTGTTAAGTTAAATACTCCGTTCCCCACTTTCCACCGAATTCGGAGGCATTGCGTGTTAAGTAGCGGAACTTAACGCCGCGCTTTACTTTGACACCAGAGCGAAGAAAATAGAAATATTAAATATTTCCACTCCTCGAGTGGGAATCGAACCCACAACCAGTCGTTTACAATCACACGCTTGTGCAACTGGACCACGACTGGCCACATTAAGAAAGCAACTACAAAGTAAAAAATAAACTATTTGATGCAATCGAAAATATGCCTAGTAAAAGAAAGACAACTGTAGGAAACAAGAAAAGGTCAAAAAATTAGATAAGTAAAATTTTAAGAAAAACAATCAATTCTGAATACAGCAAAAATCACAAATCAGAAATCTTAATTTTTTGACTTTCAAATGAATTCTCAACGGGTGGAGATAGCAACTGCCTTGCCGCAGGCGCTTGCGCCAGACAAGCGTTTGCGTTAGTACAGAGGAATTTATGTTAAATATGTACGTACGTAATAATTAGTCATTATCGCTACTTATTCTATTTAAGGTATAATAAAAACCTTAATAATTAAATGATTACCTGAAGCTGTAGGAAAAGCGGAGGAGTTTATTAATTCTTGAATAAGTATTTTCCATTGACTAGTCGTGTAAATTAATTTTAAGCATAAATTCTGACCCTAATACTAAAAATAAGGGATACATCTCTTAAAAGAGATATCTCCCAAATATGAGATAAATTTACAGGTCATATTAGTATTGACAGAACAGTATGGGCATACGAAACCAGCGCTGCTAAACTTTGTCTAGTCAACGTCTTAGAAATATTTTTTCTACCTAGAAGAACTCGATACAAGTTAAGTTTACTTTTATAACCATTGTTTTAATCCGGTAGGCAACAAATTTAAACTTACAAAGATATAAATTTTTTTATCAATATTAAGTATCACACGTGACCGCCACGCTGCCTTGCCGCCGGCGGTCTTGCGACATCGCTGGCTGAATTTCTTATACAAACATTTTAAGGAAAGTTACCGGGTTTGGAAATATGTATATAAAATTTATATCACTTGACGTGAGGCTTTAGCTGTACTGAATAACTGAATATAAGTATAATGAATTGTTTTATTTTAATAAGCTCTATAATTCGGCACAAAGAAAATAGGGCAAAGCAAACCTACATTACCAAATTGTTTCTCTAATATATTGCTGTAATCGGTCCCTCATATCTGAGGACAGCATCAGGGTTGCATCTGGAGCGGATAATCTGGCTCCACTGGTGGTTATCTAGCGCATTCCTTGCAATAACATGGAGTTTAGAAGAAGCTAATATATTAAGCTCTACTAAATTAATACCAAAGTGGGGAATGGAGTGTCTTTACACTAGGTTCCCTCTGCCTACCCTGCTGTGTGCGGGATACTGCGTGAAGATAAAAAAAAAGTTAATACCATTTGTTTCAATATGCACTAATACTGCGAAGTGCTTTTTTGTTCTTTTTTTACGTGGATCTAAGTTTTTGCCGCCTGCCGTACATTTTATTTTCTTTACATAGTTATTGTTTTTATTGTTCTCTGTAATCTAGTGGTGTACAATAAAACATTTTTTTCGCATTTTATGTTTTTGTAATCAAATATTTATAATATGAATACAATTTTAAATAATATTAAAAAGTTTGATTACGGTCCGCCAATAATTTTAAAATTTGGATTGATCATGCCTGGTTTTTACAACACTAGCAATAATAATTTCAACTCGAAATTGGAATCAAGATTAACAAGTTTTAGTTGTGCCATGATGACTTTACAGATATACCTTTATCTTATGTTATATAGGTTTTAAGCTAAAAATCATTATTTTACACTTTTCTTTTTTTAAAATTATGTTATATCCCGCATAAAGCAACGCAGGCAGAGGGAAGCTAATGTATAGATATTCCGTTGCCCATTTTCCGCCGAATTTTGGAAGTATTGCGTGTTTAGTGGCGGTTCTGAACGCTGTGCCTTTCCTCGACACCAGAGCGAAGAGGATTGAATATTATATATTTCAATTCCTCAAGTGGGATTCGAACCCTTTACAGTCACACTTTGTGCCCACAAGCCACGACTGTTTCGTCATTTTAAAGTTTAATATTAGGTGTATATATAGGTAGGTACTTGTCGATTATAATATACCTGTCGATTCAAAAACATGAACTTGACAAAAAACAAGCTTTATCTTTTTATTTTCCTGCATAGCAGGTAGGCCGGGGAGACTTAGTGTCAAGACACTCCACTCTCTACTTTACGACTGAAATCAAGACAATGCATGTTAAACGGCGGATGTCAACGCCGCGTTTTGCCTAGTACCTACTAGAACAAAGAAATGAAAATGATTAATTATTGAAAAAAACATTTAGAAAACGTATAAAAATTTAAACGCAACGGCATTCGAACCCGCGCCTCCTAAATACCGTTCAGGAACTCTTACCACTGAGCCATGCGTTCTTCAGTGGTGAGAGCGCCTGAACGGTAATCAGGAAGCGCGGGTGAATGTCTTTTTTAATTTCCCTAAGTGTGGAATAACACTTTATAAATGTTTAAAAGTGATTAATTATTGTATTACAGTAATGTAATTGACATCGACTTTTCTATCCGCCAAAGTAATAATTACGGTAGGTACTAATCTAATCTAAAAAATAAGGTACGGTAGGATATCTATATCGCTTCATCCTCAATTTTACATCTCTTTAAGAGGACGGCAAAAAGAATTTAGTTACAGACTACATTAAGGCATTCTGAATTTTTTTTAGTTCTACATTTTATCCCGTATACAAACTCGTCTCGTTCTTCTGCCTACTCGTCAGATGGAATATAGTGTGAAAGCTCCCCTCCGAATTTATGACATTAGTGTGTTACGGCGGAACTCAATACAGGTCTTTGTCGTACCAATGCAGTTAAATTAAGATTTTTTTTTTTTGCTTCACGCTGTTTCCCGCACACAGCAGAGTAGGCAGAGGGCACCTAGTGTTACGACACTCTGTACCCCACTTTCCGCCGAATTCGGAGGCATTGCGTGTTAAAGTGCAGAACTTAACGCCGCGCTTCACCTCGGCACCAGAGCGAAGAAAATGGAAATATAAAATATTTCCACTCCTCGAGTGGGAATCGAACCCACAACCAGTCGTTTACCACGCTTGTACCTGTGCTTGTACCGTTTAAATTAATATTTCTCTTATAAAATGAATATTTTTTTGAGCACATTTAATAAACTGTGTTGTCACTTAATACATTATTAAGAAACACATAATAACAAAACTGGCATAAGATTTACGTGAACGTAACAAAGCGAAGGCCGTTCCAGAGAGTGGTTGCCGAATGTGGCCTGCTAGTACCCATCTGCCGGCTACCTTGATGGTTTCCACTCACTAGTGTTAACTCGTGTATAATTTAATCTATTGTAATTAATAATGAAATATGTATGCGTGTAGCCTTTATATAAGAATAGAATGTATTCTGATATATTTTGAAGCTATCAAAGCCCAGTTGATGTTTGATTGGCGAGTTGTGGATTCGATTCCCATCTGAGGGTTATATTTAAAATATTTTCATTGCTTCGCTTTAATAAAAGGGCAAACAGCGACGTTGAGTTTGGCAATTTAACACGCAATGTGTTGATGTCAGGCTGAAAGCGGAAAAGGGAGGGTTATGGCATTAGATTCTCTAATACTCATGTAGCCATTGTAATGCCGAGGGACAGCGTCTAAATGTAAATTCGATTGTTGTGGGTTCAATAAATGTTTAATTATTTTCCTTTTTTGCACCCTAGAGGTCTAAATAAACGAAGACTCTAACTAAGACTAAGACATAATCGAGATATCTATTTCCGTTATAAATTTTCTTCAGCAGGCAATATTTCGAATTCGAAAGAAAAATAGCAATCGGTTTGATACTGGGTTCACTCTACGTTTTATTCTCGTATAGCACATGCAGGAACAAAAAAAAATTGACGCAACTGCCACGAGTTATAGATTTATATAGGATTTGGTTCAAGATAATTTCGACAGTAGTAAAATGCTACCAGCGTTACTCAAAATCCCTACTCCCCTAGGCTTCCTTAGAATAATTCTTGCTAACTTGTGAACGTTCATAGATATGAAAAAATTAAATCAATAATAATATTACCATATGCCTAGTCGGAACTTTATACTCGCAATCAAAGAACTATTAGATGATTGTTTTAGTCGAAAATTAGATATAGTGTAAAATATTTTAGACATTTATTATATAAAAGTTAATTAAAAAAAAATAAGCATTGAATATGTTTATTGTTTAATAATTTGTTCTAGGTTACAATGATGTATGTAAAAACCTAGCTTTTGTCCGCGACTTTGTCTTTCTTTTTTTTTCTCTCCACCTACTCTCCTACCGCCAAGTTAATACTCGCTATTATGGGACGCTACCCACCAGCCGAGGGGAATTGTATTCTTAACCGACGGGTTGTATTCTTAACCCCCATGGAAATAATACTTAAACCTTATTCGGGCTCCGTCGCAAAATTCGTTCTTAACGAATGCCTGCTACTTACCTCCTTACCAAATTTCATCTTTGCACATCAAGTGGTTTTCGAAATTTCGTGAGATATATTCGTCTATTACAATTACATACTTTGATTGCAAAATCTTGCCTTCAAGTTATCTACTTATTTTATTTTTAATACATTACTAAAAAATCTTTGCACTTATCTGCCAAGTGAAGTTTAACAAATAGAACAGCTTCTAAATAATGGTTATTGCTAAATTATAAACCATTTTAATGGACTTTAATAGTTTATCGTCCAGATTCACTAGATCAAAGATAAGCAAATGTTAGGAATGATTTATTATTGTTTGGTGGAATGCTCATAAAAATGTTATTTTTATGTTTCATTATAAATGAACTGCAGGCTTTAATTGATGTTAACAGATATTGAATACTAAAAGTAAGGCTGGTTCAGAAAGTATAGCGTGGTATAGCTTGCTATTGCTAATAAGTGGAGTGTCTTAACATTAGATTTTTTATGATGTATGCTGTAATATATTTACAGATTAAAAAAGGTTTAATTATTTATTTGACTGACTCACTCGTACTAAAAATAATTTGTCATCGACAGGAATTCATCTTATATTCGATAATTTAAAAAAAAAAAAATGAAACTTAATTTACAAAAACTTCAAAAATTTCTCAACATTTAATTTTGGCGAAGTGGGACAGACTTTGATCGCATTGATTGGAGGTTTCTTTCTCCGAATGGACGTTAGACATAATTGAATGGTCATAATATAATTATTTTCATGTCTTCGCTTTCGTTAACAAGACAAAGCGCGGCGTTGAGATCCACCATATATACGTAAAGCGATGAATTCCAGTGGAAACTGGAAAAGGGGACATTTTGACACTAGGTTTGACATTTGACACAAAAAATATTAAGCGTGTGACTGTAAACGACTGGTTGTGGGTTCGATTCCCACTCAAGGGGAGAAAATATTTAATATTTCAATTTTCTTCGCTCTAGTGTTGAGGCAAAGCGCGGCGTTAAGTTCCGCCACTTAATACGCAATGCCTCTTAATTCGGTGGAAAGTGGGAAACGGAGTGCCTTAACATTAGGTTCCCTCTGTCTAACCTGCTGTGTGCGGGATACAGCGTGAAGGTACATAAAAAAAGTATTACAAAATTGACTTTCTATTCTTCCCCAATTTTTCTAATAAATACTGAGTTGCATGTATTCGTTTGTTATATTTTTCAATATGATAATATAACAAGCTGTATAACATTGAGAAGTCTGCCTCATTCATTAAACGAATAATAGTTTCGTAATGGAATTCTTGGGGAATACGAACAGCCTCGCGCTACCTTACTTTGTAGTTTGTAGTGACATTTACATTCGTACTATGGTGTAAAAATAATTAATTAATGAAATGTATTGATTTAATATTTTTATTTTTGTATTATATTACTTAACTAGTAGTTAACTGGGGCCAGTCGTATCCTAGTGGCACAAGCGTGTGACTGTAAATGGCTGGCCGTGAGTTCGATTCCCACTCGAGAAGTGGAAATATTTAATATATCCATTTTCTTTGCTTTGGTGTCGAGGCAAAGCGCGGCGGTAAGTTCTGCTACTTAACACGCAATGCCTCCGAAATTCGACGGAAAATGGGGACGGAGTGTCTTAACGCTAAGTTCCCTCGACCTACTCTACTGTGGGCGGGGGATACATGCGTGAAGCTAGAAAAATAACTGAAAAATAACTAAAGAAAATAACTGAAAAGAAAAAGAAACAAACTTATTCTATTCTTAAATTTAGTCAGTTTGAGACTTTGGCGGAAAACGGACAATAAAGTATCTTGCCACTCGGTTTTCTCTGTCATGTGGGATAAAGCGTGAAGCTGGAAAAAAAATTATATACCTCACTCTCAGAATTAAACTGACTTAACTCAAAATTTCGTAAATTTTTGGATTTGTTAAAAAAAATGCTTATATAAAACCTATTCTAAGCTTATGTTGTAATTTGGAAAAAATACAACATTTTGACTTACGCCGCTTTAATTATGGGGTGGCACATAGTGGCGTAAGTGTGACTTTTATTTAAATATTTACAAGTTACCATGCTATAATTAAGTTTATATTAGATTTCCTTTTCAGTGATAATAGATTTATTAAAAAATAACCACATAGCTCATTTTTCTTGATCCGAATTGTATAGACGATAGACAAAATATAGCGTTATATTCCGCTCCTAAACAATACAGCTTATCCATAAAATACAGAAAGAAGTCATATCATTGTAATATTGGAAATATGTCATTTAAAAAGTAGGTCGCATTATAATTTAAAGTTTAATTTTAAACCTACTGACGATAAAATATAGCGGCCTTTATTTTCTTTCCTTTTAATAATAATATTAAAATTAATAATTTCTGTCATTTAAAACTTGTCCCTAAACTAATTTGAAATATCCAATTATTGTTTCAATTACAACATTTAATACAATTGAATACTTCAAATTAATTAAGTTAGGTTAAGGACTAATTAATAAGAACAAAATAGTGACTTTTTAGTCGATTTCTACGCCCATGTAAGTAACGTAGGTAGATTTTATGTACAATATTAACAGTGTTTCCCTTTCTCTTAATTTAAACAAGGCAATTATCCGATACATTACCTTATTCGTTGCATATATTTGACTATTGGCAATCCTCGGCGCCACTGGCTGGTTTAAGTCAGTTTCAATTAAGTCAGCGTATTGACTTTTTAATTGAGTGATTTTCTTACAATAAATTATAATTATATACAATTATAGTATAAGTCGTTAGTTTTATATGAAATTTTTAATAACCAAATTCAATTCAAATGGTTTTCACGTAGGCAGCAGGTTAGATACCTTGCTTATAAGTAATTATTTAAGATCCATTAGAAAATTGATGACATAATAAAATAGTAATAAGGAAAAAGAGGGTGGATTACGTGTATGTACTATCATTCATGTCATGTTATAAATACCGAGATTTGTTGGATATTCTTTTATTATTTCTGAGTTACTGACAGATAATGCAATAATACTTAGCATAAACTAAGTAATATGGAACGCAGTGTCTTAACACTATATTCCCTCTGCTTACCCTGCTACGTGCGGGATATATATCAAAATATGCTGGCGGATATGATGATGCTAAAAAAACGAATTAAGTAGCTGGCACAAAAACTGAAATTTAGCGTGTTAGGATTAATTAGGGAAATGTAAGGGAGTTCTAAGTGAGACCATTTATTTAACATTTCATAGCCCACGTAACTCTAATTTAATAAGAAAAACCATTCAATATTTTATAAATAAATATCCGAAAAAAATATTTTTTCCTTTGATTCATCATTCATCCTTTGATAGATTCATTAATTCTGTAATAGTCTGAAATTAATTCTGTGAATTTGTGTTACTGCATTTCCTATAATAAATCATTTATACAAAACAAATATGCTGTTGTCTATTTTTAAATTCTTGCCAGATTTTTTAGATTTTTAAAGTGTTATTCACACAGTTAGGAAATTAAAAATATTTTTTGGAAAACGTGTGAAGTTCTTACATATCGACGAGTCCTACGTAGATTGGTACAGGCCCAAATTTACAAGATAGTGATTGATAGTGGTCAAAGGAAATGATTAATTAATAATTTAATTCTAAAATCATATATGCGTTGATATTTAAATGATTTTAAGCTATATGACATTAGAATGGGGAAATAAACATAACTTAGACATGACAATCGAGCCCACAACCAATTGCGTTTACAGTCAGGCACTGTGTCACTCCGTCATGCTGGCGTTAGCCTAAGTCTTCTATAACTTCAAACGACATTATAAAATGAGAAGAGCATACTATAAATTTTTATGGACTTGTTTTCAGTTAGGTCACTTCGATCCGAATTTTGAATTTATCTGACGGAGCAAAAATTAATAATCTCATAGTATTTAAAATTGTATTCATATTATGAACAATAGATTGCAAAACGTGAAAAAAAGTAGATTATATACAAAAATTAAGAAAAAATCTTTTCTAAAAACCTATTATATACATCACAATCATAGTAGAACTATATAATGGCATATCTGCTATATAAGAAAACGCTTATTGTTATTAACGCTATTATTAAGCGGGCCGCAGATTGTTCGCCCCTGTTCTAGACTGCATTCAGTACGTCAATAAATTTAGGTTCTCCACTACACGTCGCACAGTTTACAATAACAATACAACTTTTCAATTTATGTGCTTTTTATTAGTCAAAAGTTGTTTTCCTCTAAAATAAATTGTAAATTACGTTTTATTGTGGGTAATTTAAAACGAATGTACTGTAATTTATTACATATAAAATTGTTAGGATGTAGGCTTTACCTTCATAAAATATAAATAAGCGTTTCTTAAGTTACCCTTGAATATACCATAAAAACTATAACGTAATAATTAATTGAGGCCATCATTGTGAAAGTGGCAGAATGGCAAGTACTTATTGTTTTCTTTTCTTTTTTCTCAAATTTTTACACTTTTCAGAGAAGATCTAGTTAGTGTCAATATAACCTAGTCTCTTGAAGGGGCTGTAGGTAGCGATGTTCATCTATCATCAAGTGATCCGAATTATTATTTACCTTGCCCCTTACTATACAAAAAGACTCGTTTTCTACTTTTTGCCTGGAATCGAGATATGGTCTGAGAATGGGGCCAGTCGTGTCGCAGAGACACAAAGTGTGACTGTAAAGCGGTTGGTTGTGGATTCGATTCCCAATCGAGGAGTGAAAATATTTAATATTTCCATTTTCTTCGCTCTGGTGTCGAGGCAAAGTGCGGCGTTAAGTTCCCAAACATAAAACGCAATGCCTCCGAAATTCGGCGGAAAGTGGGAACCAGAGTGTCTTAACATGAAGTTCCCTCTGCCTACCCTGTTGTGTGCGGGATACAGCGTGAAACTTAAAAAATCGAGATATGGTGTTTTCAATAGCGAAGCTCAACGCCGCACTTGACTTACTAGAACGAAAAAATTAAAATAATTAAACAGAAATGATTACTCCGAGTAAGCATCGAACAATTGAACCCACATTTGTCTTATATACAATAAGTAAAAGCTATCACACTGTGCCACGATTGCCTTTTATTTGTTTTATTTCTACTTGTATACTAAATTAAATTTATCAAACATTAACTTATACATTGTGTTTTAAAGCCGTCAACATATGTTAATTTAATCATATAGATTTTAATCGTCAATAATAATTATAACCATAATAATTTTTGAATTTAAATCATAAGTAGCGCCAACTGATATAACCAGTCAACTTCATTTAACACTTGTGTTCCGTAATGAGTTTTTCTATTCCAAGTTATATATAAGAAACCTGTTTTGTATGTTTGTCTGTCAGGAAGTCGCGCTCCACTAGCTGCTGATATATAATAACACTTCTTGTAGGGAGTAGTTGTTGTTGCAGAAATAACGGTGTAAATTACATTTACTAGAATTAATCTTTTAATAAAGTGAAATATAAGATACGAAGTTACATAATTCATTTTTAATCGTCAAATTATTTACTATAATAATAATTATAATAATTTAGTTTCACGCTATATCCCGCACACAGCAGGGTAGGCAGAGGGAACTTAGTGTTAAGACACTCCGTTCCCTACTATAAGCTATTTACTATCAGCTTACTAAAATTAATACTTAAGACCTGAGTAAAACCAACGCAAGATACTCACAATGGGAATTTGAAATAACTTACAGGTAATAAAAGCAATTTAACATAATTTATGATGCACAGTAATCAGAGATAATCTAGCTTGAAGTAACTCTATTCTCTAATACCAGAAAACAAGACATTGTCGAGTTTAATTAATTTTTATTTTGTCGATTAACTTTGACAAATTAGTTAAGTTAATTAGTAGTTTAGTTTTCCACTTTTACCAAAAAAAAACTCCTTGCTCGGTATGGCAGAATCACAACGACAAATCTTCCTGTGTTTGGACAACTATTTTTCAATATTGTTGTTCCGGTTCGATGGCATGCAAGCCAGCTCTCCCTATTCCCACCATTCCCATTTCCCATCCTTCTGCCCTCCTTCTGTCCTACATTCCCAAGGCTGGTAACGCATCCATAACTTGAATGTTGTGGATGTCTATGGGTGAAGGTAACCACTTAACACCAGGTCGTTCCTTCAGCTCGTTTGCCTCCTTCATTCAATAAAATAAAAAACTATCCGCCACTGTTAACGATTCCGATACTAAAGTTTCGAAAAAGCTAATATAGACAGAATCTAAATAAGGGCTGTGATAAAAGAATCTTTAAAAATGAACTCACCTAAAAATAAAAGCAAAATCTTGTTAAAGAAAATGATACATAAGTGATCGAAATTAATGCCACTTTCATACTTCAACTAACATGAAATAATTAAACGAAAATAAAACTCATGTAGTATTCTTCCTATGTCCGTATCCGAATTCAGTTCCGAAATCTTTCTTCCATAACATATAATGAAATCGTAACTGTACATGGAGGATAGATAAAAGTAAAAATATAATAAAATATATAGTTTTTTAATGTTACACATTTTTTTTTATTTGTCTGTTCATTTTTTTTGCATTTGACATACATGTGACTATTGTATTCTTGAAAAGTTATCTATTTAGTGTTTTATTCATTCCAATCGGTTTATAAACAAAAAAAATATAACAAACGAACCAAAAAACATAAAATAAATTTATGCAAAGTTTCTTATTTAAATGATAATGAAAATTTGTTGTGTAGTTTAGGCGGGCCAAGTTGCGAGCGGGCCACTAATGGGTAATAAATATACATACATACATATATTGTTATTACGAAGGCATTCTAATGATAGTTAAAATATTTCAATAACCTTTGGCAGTAGGTTACAATTATTCTTGCCGTACAGAAAATCACCATTAAGTCCATTACAATATATTATAATGTAAAATTAATTGACGTAAACTATTGACCAAGCGACCCCAACGGCGCCTTCTTGGGCAATAATGTGAATAAAATATAATTAAACAAGCCAGTGTCATCTCAAACATTTGAAAACCATTAGCGTGTGCAATGTTTACAACTTGTTAGTAAATATATGTTTATATATGTATATGAAAGTTAAATATTATTTGATACGCTCAGAGTGGAAAGTCGAGTATTTTTAGTCGAACGTTCTTTTTGTCGTAGGTCTTCATTTTAAGAGTTATGTAAGTTATAATAATTTTAAAAACTTTTTATTGCTAATGTAGTGATTTCGTCGAGGCAACCTTAAAGTGCAGAAAATACAAAATGAATAAAAAAAATAAAATGTTAAAACAGTTTATCGATCTTCAACAAATATAAAACTTACGAGTATACAATGCTTACTTAGTTAATGACAGACAATGGACAAAGAAAAGTATTAGACGTAAAAAGTTGAAATTGACTTGTAGTAGCGTTGGGTCCTTCCCCTTGGGAAGTTTAAAGCAACGCGCTTAAAGTAACAAAAATAGTCGAAACAACGAAAGGCATAAATGAAAATAGTATAAAGTGTTAAACATTCTATGCAAACGAAGTCGCTGGCTTGAACTCGAATAAATATAAATATGTTGCTTTAGTTTTGTTCTAAGATAGATTTCTTCTCTATTTTTAACTAAGGCTATCGTGGCGCAATGGAAACATTTGACTGTAAATGCGGTTGGTTATGGGTTCCATTCCCACTTGGGAGAATGATTATATTTAAATTATTGGCAGAGGGTACTTTTTCTTCGCATGAAAATATTGTAACTAAGATTATGGCTTTGGGTTCAGTCAACACAATGTCTTGATTTCGGGGAAATGGTAAACGGATTGTAATTATTTTAACATGTTACAGTGTTGCACTTACCCACCTACCGCGTAATTCAGAGTCTTCAGAGTCAATTTCAACATATTTCATATTTTTTTTTGGAAGTAGGAGGCAAACGAGCTGAAGGACTACCTGATGGAAAGCAGTTACCTTCGCCGATGGACATCTTCAACAACAGAAGAGTTGTCGATGCGTTGCCGGTCTTACAAAATACAAAATAATGAAGTCTTATTAAAGCACAAACTCATCTAGCTCACGTAGTGATTTTTTTTGGACTAAAACACAGACATAAAAAAAGAATTTTAATATAATATGTAATGGCAAAATAATGTCAAAGATTCATTAGTAAACACCGACGGTCGCGTTCTTGACACAGCTCTGCGCGGTCTCGGTCATATTCCGTATCATTACTTCTTGCATTAGAATTGCATTATCATTAGTTGTTGTTTGTCAAATAATAATAATTTCAAATCGTTCAAATAATTTCAAATATTATTTGACATTTTATATGATTAGAAGTAAAAATAAAAAAGGGACAGAATAAGTAGAAGAATGGTATCCTAGATAAAAAAGACAGGATGACCACCGAGAAGATAGGACCACCAGCATAGATAGAAATATAAACAACTAGCGGCCCGCTCGCGGCTTCGCCGCGTTAACTATTGCGTTATATTGCAACCCTCTGGGGCGCATTTTTTATAAATAAAGTAGCCTATGTTTAATCTTAGATTATCCACTATATCTATACCAAAATTCATTACAATCGGTCAAGCGGTTTAGATTTTTCATATAAACTTTCATTCCCTATTTCAACCCTTTAGAGGTTGATTTTTGAAAAAATAAGTAGCCTATGTTAGACCCAGTCACTTTTACTATTTTCATTCTAAATTTCATCCAAATCGGACCGGTAGATTAGCCGTGAAAGCATGACAGACAAACACACTTTCGCATTTATAATATAAGTATGGATAAAAACTGTTTGTAAAGTGGTCATTGTTAAAAGGAAATTCATATATTTAGCACATATTTCACACATATATTTTTTAATTATGTCTTTAAATGGCTAAATGACAATGTTAGGAATTCCTTTAGTTATTTTTGCATCTGTGCCTTCTGGCAGTCGAATCATTCGGCAAAATAATGATTTTAGATTTTTAGTTAATAAAAGCCTTGTTATTTGACGCTTCTATTCTTTTGTTAAGTATTTTTTTATCTATACCCATTCAACAAGGAACCCGTATTATGCTTTATCAGGATGGAGACAGATTGTAGTGTGTTCTATTAATAGTTACAATCATTACTATGACACCATTGATTGAGAGGATAGTATGTACGACGCTAGTATACTAATTGCCTATTGTGATTGTAAATTGGCTTTAATTTCTTAGGTGAGTGAATGACATATAACGTTATGTAAATATCTCTACATAAAATAAGCCATGGCAAAATGATAATAAATGCATATTTTCTTATGCTAATTAGAATACAGTATCAAGGCGATGGAAACTCACCACTAGTTTCTGTAAGTTGAAATGGCCTTTGGGTCAGAATTTGATTTATCAAATTGTGGCCCAAAGGCTTTTTCAAATTTAAATTTTAATTCAATAGCATTATTGGGTACTTTAAATAACCTTTTATAGATTTTTATAGGAATTTACATATTATTGGTAAGAATACACATTGGATTTTAGAGGAGGTAAATACCTATATTATTTTACTTAAGCCGATTAAAATGAATCCGCTCAGTAATATTATACATACCTTTAAAACCGCAAATAGTTTCCCTTCACTAAGAAACCATAAAACTTTCAAAATAAATTAACAATGTTTTAAAGGTATTTTTTTATCGTATATTTCTTTTAGAAAAATGAGACAGCGTCGTACTTTAAGGACGATGGTTGTGAATTCGATTTCCTTTTGGTGGAATAATCATAATTTTATTAATCCTTTCCTTTATACTCGATCTCGTGCATGCGCGTGCAAACTCGGGGTTGAGCTCAGCATCTCAGGATGTAATATCTCGAATTGGGGCGTAAAGTGGAGTGTTGGAAGAACGGAGTGTATTGCCACTACATTTTTATGTCTATCCTATTAAGCTACGGAAAACGCGGTTCTTTTTTCTTTGAATTTTTTTCTAATCCAAACAAAAAACACTGTAAAAATCCACAATACACAGAAAGTACATAGCAAAGATAATTCTAATCCAAGTATTGGAGTTTCAATGTAACCAGACTCTTAACTTAGTAGATCCCTGGGATCGATTCCCAAAATTTATTTATTTTTAAAGAATTTCGATTTGCCAATTGTTAAGAAACTTTTTTATACTATAACAGAGGAGTAAAAACTGAAGATTTGTACGAGCACATCTTCGGAGCTACATGAACGAAACTTTATTTGTGTATTGCTTTTAAGCTAAGGCAAGATTTAGTCTATATAGGGAAATTGCACTATATGAAAAGTTGTTTAGCGTTACATGTATTTTAGTGGAGAAAATCATTAAGTACAAAGTTGTGGGCAGCTACTAGTCTTATTAATATTATAAACGCGAAAATTCGTAAGGATGTTTGTTACTCTTTCACGTATAATCTACTGAATGGATTTTAATGAAATTCTACAATAATATAGCTTATACATCAGTGGCCAGTCGTGGCCCAGTGGCACAAGCGTGTGACGGTACACGACTGGTTGTGGGTTCGATTTCCACTCGAGGAGTGGAAATTATATCTTCGCTCTGGTGTCGAGGTAAAGCGCGGCGTTAAGATCCGCCACTTAACACGCAAGCCTCCGAATTCGGCGGAAAGTGGGGAACGGAGTGTCTTAACACTAGGTTCCCTCTGCCCACCCTGCTGTGTGCGGGATACAGCCCGAAGCTAAATGAATATAGCTTACACATCAAAATAGACAATTTATAAACTTATTTTTTGAATTATCCAAAATATCAAATAAGTAGGCTTCATTGATTTTACATTTATAACTGCTTCGCGCTAACAAAGTCTAGGGCACAGCTAGTATAATTATAAAGAAGTGATTGCTTGTATTTGGTGATATATTGCAAATATTTGACAACAATACAGTTTAATGCCTCCGGGTGTAGATAGTTGACGTATCGGTTACATTGATGTATACTCTAATCACGCTGACAAGGCTACGTCTACGCAAAATCTATGTCTTGCGTAACAATTCCTCGTTCCTTACTAATATATTCTATTCTTTACTTAATCACTGTTACGAGATGTGATTAAGCTATTTTTATGATTGGTTTTTTTTAGCTTCACGCCTTTCCTCCATACAGCAGGGTAGGCAGAGGGAACCTAGTGTTAAGACACTCCGTTCCCCACTTTCCGCTGAATTCTGAGGCTTGCGTGTTAAGTGGCTGAACTTAACACCGCGCTTTACCTTGGCACCAGAGCGAGGAAAATGGAAATATCAAATATTTTCACTTCTCGAGTAGGAATCGAACCCACAACCAGTCGTTTACCGTCACACGCTTGTGCCACTGCGCTACGACTGACTACTTTTATGATTGGTGAGTGTGTTAATTGTTGGCTTATAAGCATTGATTAATTGACAGTGTAACACCGTGTTCTATTTCAGATTATATGTATATTTCCTATCAATTATTCAATCAATGTTAAACAATCTTTCAACGTGATTTTGACTTCCTAGTCAGTCGAAGGCCTTGAATTAGTGGTGAAAACATATAAGAACGATTTTTTTTTAAGCTTCACGCTGTATTCTGCACACAGCAGGATAGGTAGAGGGAACCTAAGACACTCCGTTCCCCACTTTCCGCCGAATTCGGAGGCATTGCGTGTTAAGTGGCGGAACTTAACGCCGCGCTTTACCTCGGCACCAGAGCGAAGAAAATGGAAATATTAAATATTTCCACTCCTCGAGTGGGAATCGAACCCGCAATCAGTCGTTTACAGTCACACGCTTGTGCCACTGCGCCACGACTGGCCCCTAAATTTATGTAATATTTAAATATTATGAAGAAGCCGTTGATTAATTTCATCCTCTTTGAATTTTACGCACCAAAATGCATAAGTAAGAGGAGGGTGTTCTTACACTAGGTTCTCTCTCTCTCTGCTCATGTGAAGAAACAAACTGCACAAACACTTAATTTATTTCCTTTAGTTTTTTTTTAAGATAAAATGTGTTAAGAAGTCGCTTGCTTTACAATTATTCTAATGAGACTAAAAACATCTGCTGTATTATCAGTTATAAACATATAACCGTAGTTACGATTTGAATTTTCTGAGTCCGATCAGGCTTTTATTCAACTTCACGTTTTCTTAATAAACTTTATGTTTTTCCTCATAGCCAGAGGCAAGACGGAACTCAACGCCGCGCTGTCTTACAGCGAGACCATGGAAGTAATGTATTCTGGCACTACCGTCACAATGAGGCCATTCGCTAAACATTTTAAAATTTTCGACTTCAAAAAGTTTTTATTTTACAAAAGAAGATATTATACATATACATACGTATTACAATCCACTATCACCGAATCATTACGAACTCATTTCGCTAAGTGACCCACAAGGTTTTTTTTAAATAGTAGGCGTATCTCTACAATAAAAAAATATATTATCAAAAAGCAATAATAATAATTTGTCCATTTTAATACAATTTTGTTTTTGGTAATTAATTTAACTGTTTTCATAATGATTTTTAAACTAATGAAAGTTAATTGGTTTTCTTTATTTATATTCGAGATATTATGAAATCGAGTGGCGCCGTTTATTCTTGTGCGGGGGCAAATGTAATAAATTTTAAAATATATAATATTTTTAATTGTGTAAATAATTACTGTTATGTGTATGACTTGCGGTTGTTTATATTTAAAATTAAGTTACTTTATGTGATTTCAAGAAGTTTCTTATCATTTTATTGTCATGTTTTTACTCATAATTAAAAAAAATAATAACCTATCAAAAGTTTGTCAATATATAAATATGGGATAGAAAAAGATTAGCCTCTTTTTTACGATAGGTATATTTAAAGTTTATATGCAAATTATATTATAATCACAATCTGTCGCGTTTACAGTCACACTTTGCACTCCTGCAGCAGGACTCGTCTCAATTTTTTTATTAATTTTTAAAGATTAATTTCAATAGTGTTTTAATCTAATTGCGCTAAATAAGAACGTAGATATATTTCATAAATTAGGAACAGCAATATAAAAAGAAATAAAATTTAAATAATGTTATTAATGTAGGTATTATAGTGGCAAGATTCAACTATCTTTAAGACAAGGAAACGCGCTAACTTATTAATATGTCACAAGCCACAAGCTCCTTTGATTCGGGTTAAAAAATTGATACTCGCACGGACGGGACAGTCAATTTTTGCATGCTTGCTTATCCTTGCCAAGCTTCTTGTTCAAGCATTAGAGGCAAACATGGCGAAATAGTTCAGTATTTGATTATAAACGTAAAAAAGCTCAATTCCCACTTAGAGTAATACGTTTTTTTAATACTTTATGCTAAAAGTATAAGATAAAACACGATTGGTTGTGGGTTCGATTCTCACTCGAGGAATTGAAATATTATATTTGAAATAAAAGTTTTATTTTATCTGGTGTCGAGGTAAAGCACGGCGTTGAGTTCGGCCACTTAACACGTAATGAATTCGGCGGAAAGTGGGGAACAGGGTGTCTAATCGTAATATTAGGTTCCCTCCGAGTGCTGCCTGCTGAGTGCGGGAAACAGGGAGAACGCATCTGAGGACGCAAAGTGGAGAACGAAGTGTCCGGGTACTAGGTTATCCTCTTACGAGAACATAACAAATTATTAATACAGGTCAAAGTAAAAATAGATGTTATATAGCACCTATATTAAACATTGATAAAATAATTAATTGCATATTACATTTTATTATTATTATACCGTCCTGGCAACGACGTTAGACACATATCATAAAAGCAAATTAAAAGTGACTAGAATTACTTTTAACATTTTAAAGTGCTATTTACACAATTAGGAAATTGAAAAAGACATGTTTAGAAAACATATGAAAATGCACGCAGAGGGATTCGAACCTGCGCCTCTTGAAAACCATCCAAGTGATGTAATCACTAAGGACTAGATGCCAAAAAATGCGCTGCTTAAAAAAACAGCCATCTTACAAGAAATTATGCAAAAAAACCAATACGGAACATAAACGTTTGCTTTTACATTGCCTATTATGTAATACGACTTTTAAGTTTCGACCTTTGACCTCAAGTTTTGATATACCATGATGAAACTAAGTCTTGTATCGACATACCTATATTGATAGATTGAAAGAGATATTCGTTCCATTCATTTTAAAGTATTGATGTCAATTGGTTTTGAAGATTACATGAGTTGTATTCAATGGGATACATTACGTATTTATGCCTGTATAAAATCTAATTAACGTCTTCTAATATGTTTTTTATATAGATATTTTGTAAATATACGTTTATTTTTTTTTAGCTTCACGCTATATCCCGCACACAGCGGGGTAGGCAGAGAGAACCTAGTGTTAAGACACTCCGTTCCCCACTTTCCGCCGAATTCGGAGGCTTGCGTGTTAAGTGGCGGAACTTAACGCCGCGCTTTACCTGGACACCAGAGCGAAGAAAATGGAAATATAATTTCCACTCCTCGAGTGGGAATCGAACCCACAACCAGTCGTTTACAGTCACACGCTTGTGCCACTAGGCCACGACTGATCACGCGTATACGTTTATATTTAGGTCTTATGTATATGTGTGTTTGTAATTGTCTGTGTTTGTCTGTGTGTATGTATGCTTAGATTTTCAAAACTACGCAACGGATTCTGATGCGGTTTCTTTTAAAAGATCAAATGATTCAGAGAAGGTTTATATATATAATACATGCATATTATAGTAAATAAACACTGATAATTTTAGACCATTCTAATGTGATGTTGGCGCGGCGACGCGTACATATAGTGAAATAGTCGTCTAAGCCTCCAGCGGGCCATTAGTATATTACAAAAATATAAACTGAACAAACCTTTACGTACTTCTTGTCTTATACATGTTCTTGGACTTGTTTTATACCTTAATGTGCCATATTTTGCCATTATATTTTATATAATTTAATAATTTAATAAACATGTAAAGTAAAATACTTAAATATCTAAACATTTTTCTTTATACAACAATTAAATAATCTTTATAAAAAATCTAACCACATCTACTTTAATTACAGGCGACCAGTGCCCTATTCACACTAGACGGAGCTCGGAGCGAAGAACTAACGAGAAGACTGGCTCGAGGTGAGAAACGACGTAGACGATGTAGGGCCGTTCTGGCTGTGATCGCCCTACTTCTGCTTCTAGCCGCCGTGGGGGCTGTGGAACTGCTTATGTCCAGAGGGCAAAGAGTTTTTGGGGCAGTTCTTCGATGAAATTTGACTATTATAGTTGACGAAATTGTTAATATTATTGCAGATTTCTTTTTAATGGGGTAGTCAGAATGGATATAGTGTCAAGACACTCCGTCCCGCACTTTCTGTCCGAAAATCAAGATATGTTGAGTGGCGGAACTTAACGCCGCGCTTTTGTATTAGGTAACCAGATTATATCCACAACTATGGCTTTACGGTCAGACACTGTTCCATTATTTGCAACTTGTTCAAGTTAGCAGGATAGATAGAATGGACATAGTCTTAGGAAACTTCGTCCCCCACTTTCCGCCCTAAAATTGTGACTTTGTTGAGTGGCGGAACTTAACGCCGCGCTTTTGCCTTAGGTACCAGAGCGAAGAAATGTAAATTTAAATATAATCATTCTTCGAGTGGGAATCTTTATATCCACAACAATCGGTTTACATTCAGACGCTGTTCCATTATTTTTCTGTGTATTTTCTTCGCTGCGTTGGTGATATTTTTGAAAGGTTTTCTTTTACAGAATTATCTGTATGTACCTAGTAAAAAATACCGCGAGAGCGAAATGAACAGTTCGAACAGTTCGAAAATAAATTAATTTTTAATATTTAGTTAGTATTTTTTTCTGATTTTATGTTTATTAAATATTATGTGATAATATATATTAGCTATATAGATATATGTAGGTTTTAAGGTAAATAGGACTTAAGTTTCTAATTTTGTTTTAAATTCCATTTATTTTTCTTAATTTATTTCATTAGGAACAATCCTCGCTGTTACAAAATTTTCTTAAACTCATCGTCGAATATGCCATTTTTAATTTTTATTTTTTAAATTATAATTATTAAGTAGACTTAGGTTATATAATATTAGTAAGTATCAATATATAAACCTTTTTTTATATACTTTTTCTTTTCCCATTTTAAAATTCGTTTTCTTTAAATGTTTATATTAGTTATGTTTAATATTTAAGGAATAGATTTTTTATCAAATAAAGGCCATGTGTGTGATATCTATTATTTTTGTTAGTTGATAAGATAAGATAAGATAACATAAGATAACGTTTAGTAATAGTAAATCAAAATATATCAAACGTTTTACAAATGACAAGAAAACATTAGGTTTTTTATACTGTACCTATAAAACAATATTAATTCTTCTTTTTCTTTTTTTTTAATTTTAAAATTCTTTCTTATATCTATCATCTTTGTTTGATAAAGAAGAGGATTTTTAAGATTTCTATAGTATAAGTTACCATATTTTAATTAGATTTTAAATATTGTTATATATATTTTTTGCCATTTATTATATATATGTTACGCCACATTTTTGAAATTAAGTAACGAATAATTATAATTGAAGGACAAAATAATTTAGGTAGTCTTTTCAAACTGCTACAAATTAATGATTTTATTACTACTTTCAACGAAATATTGTGTATTTGTTTCATAACTTGCATTTTTTTAATTTCAAATACATAAACTACTGAATTGGTTATGTACATGTTTAAAAATAAAAAAACCAACTTTAAAAAGGCATAAGTCATTTTTTTCTTAAATCTTCTAAATTTTTATCACTCAGCCGTTTTTACTTTCCGCCCGATTCCAAGACGCTATATGCTGAATGGCGGAACCTAACGTCGCGCTTTGCCCTAGGTACTTGAGCGGAAAAATAAACAAAATATATTATGATTCCTGCGAATTTAAATCGAACCCACAACCTTTACAATCAGACAACGACCTGTTCATACATCAGTATGTTTTTTTTTTTACAATTTAATTTACACCACTACGGACATAAGGTCTGTACCTTTTTTTTAAATAATCTTTTTTTTTATATATAAATTCCTTATTTGATTACAATATCAGAGCTTAAAACTACGTATGCTTAAAACTCATTCAGTACTCTCTTATTACGTTGAGTAAAATTTATTTTTTTACCTTCGCGCTGTACTCCACTCAAAGCAGGGAAGGCCGAGGGAACCTGGTGTAGTGTTAGGACACTCCGTTCCCCACCTTGCGCCAAATTCGGAGACATTGCGTGTTAAGTGGCGTAACTTAACGCCGCGCTTTTGCCTCGACACCAAAGAGAAGAAAATACTTCCACTCCTTAAGTGGGATTCTAACCCACAACCAGTCGTTTGAAGTCACACGTCTCTGCCACTGCGCCATGACTGGCCCCATGTCAAATGTATCTTAAAAAGTGCCAATTTACATCAGAATTCACAATAAGTAAATTTTCCGATACATTTCGTTTTATGTTATTTTTTTTTGTATATGAATTCCACTATCGAAAACATATTTATTTAGTTAAGTAGCGTTAAGTTTAGTTCTAAATAGACAATTAGAATTATTTGAAAATAATGTTTTTTGTAATCCATACGTATAAGTATATTACAAATGCGAATGTCTGTCTGTTTGTCTATCACGCTTTCACGGCTTATCTACCGGTCCGATTGATATGAAATTTAGAACGAAACTAGCAAAAATGACTGAGTCCAACATAGGCTACTTATTTTTTTAAAAAATCAACCTGTAAAAGGTTGAAATAGGCGATGAAAGTTTATATGAAAAATCTACACCGCTTAACCGATTGTTATGAATTTTGGCATAAATATAGTTGATTATCCAAGGTTCAACAAAGGTTACTTTATTTTTCAAAAATTGACGTTCATGCGGCGAAGCCGCGAGCGACCATTAGTTTGTATATAAATATGTTTATCTGACTTAGCCGGAAATTAGCGAATAGAGTGTCCTGTTATGCCGTAAATGGCGTGAGGCGTTTTTTTATATGTATGTAATATGTAAATAGAAATAATTCTCTCTGTTAATTTGATAATTACTATTTTTATATTTTATTTCTATAATCGATGATGACATGAATATGTATTTTACTGTGAGATAGAATTTCTTTTGAAAAATATTTCAATTGATATTTCTGATTTTATTTTAGGTTATATTCTTTAGGTATTATTGTATTTTATACTTTGATAGTGGAATACATAAATGATGTGTATAAAATCTAAAATGGCGGTATCTATTTTTTAAAACAATTTTCTCTTTTTTTCCTTTTTTATATTTTTTTAGTAGTTATGTTTTTTCTTAATATGCAAATTTTACACTTGCTTTTTTATTAAGATTTCTGTTTATTTTTTAAAATTTATAATGTATCTTTTTCGACTGTATATTATATTCATTTTTTTCCTTTTTTTAATTTAACTAGTAATATAATTGTAAACAAACTTATTATAACTTCTTAGATTATACTTTTATTTTAATACATAATTATATTGTGATTTGATACTGAAATGTTTTGGCCAAACTGAAATGTAATTGCACCAAGTGCGTGATAACTGTAGTAGAAAATAAAGTAATAAATACGATATATGTGTACATGTTATTCATTTCCCTTTTCCTATTTAATTAATTTAAATCTTGGGACCAGTCGTGGCGCAGTGGCACAAGCGTGTGACTGTAAACGACTGGTTGTGGGTTCGATTCCCACTCGAGGAATGGATATATTTAATATTTCCATTTTCTTCGCTCTGGTGACGACGCAAAGCGCGGCGTTAAGATTCGCCACTTAACACGCAATACCTCCAGAATTCGGTGGAAAATGGGAACGGATTGTCTTAGCACTAGGTTCCCTCTGCCTACACTGATGTTTGCGGGATACAGCATGAAGCTAAAAAAAGAAAATTATCTTTAATTTATGTTTATAAAAATTAAACGAATTAATATTGTATAAAAAAATGTAATACTTAATTAAAGTATATATTAGTGTCCGACCGAAGGTTCGGTTTCGGTTTCGGTTTCGGCAAGTTTCGGCAAAAAAATGTAGTTTCGGCCGTAGTTTCGGTTTCGGCAAAAAAGCTGCCGAACCTTCGGCAATGCCGAAACTCTGTACTCATAAATTTTCACACGTCGTTTAGCTACATTTGAGTGTTTTTATAGCTTGTGTCTTAAGATATGGTAAACGATTTTAATGAATTATAAATGTATGTGTGACATTGTGTGAATGGCTCCTTCCAGAGGCTGACTATTAATTTTGGGGGACCCTGGGCTAATTATTACATTGGAGTCCAGCCTAATTAGTTGTTATTTAAATAACTATACAATTGTTACACAGGACTTCTATAAAATATACAGAATATAGTCTAATTATATGTATATCAATAAATCTTATCACAAACTAGCACATAAATTTACCTGCAAGAAAGACACAATTGCCACAATATAAACATATTGTGGCAATAAAATACCAATTTACCAAATGCCTAATAAATTTACCAAATCCTTAATGGGGACTGAGGGTCTTTAAAACTCACAGGTCCCTGCACTACAGCTCAAAAAGCCTCTTATGTAAATCCACCCCAGGTGCCTGGGCAAAGAGAACTGGGGTAGACCTGTAGTACTTACTACCTTTTTATTATTTCTAAAAAGGCGCCAAACGAACAGAAGAACCATCTATCTGATCGTAAGAGCTAAGGTTTTGTTCGCTCATGGACATCTACAAATCTAAAATGTTAGAGGAATTGTGGATGTGTAGCCGGCCTTGACGGTTAAGAAGAAACAAGGATGGGCAGAGAGATGGGCTAACATGTCGTCGAACCATATTATGACATATTTGGTAGTTCATTTTTGACGTAATTGTTGCGAGCTATTTGAATAGACGCAAACAAGTAGCTAAAATTATACGTAATTGAAAACAATAAAAAAATATTAATTAAAACTTAACCTACCACTACCAAACCGGGGAAATTGAAAAGGCCAATGGCGGGTTTGAACATTACAAGAAGATATTTTTGTATTTGCTTTATATTTTTTAGCCGTCACTCAACACGCAGCGTCTCCATTTCGGGCTGAAAGTGGTGAACGGAATGTCTTTACCCTAGTTTCTCTCTGACTACCCTGCTATGCGGGTAAAAGCAGAGCCCTTAAAAGCGGAGCGTGAAACTATGAAAATGTATAGTATTAAATATAATTGAAAATGTAAAAAAATACTGTAATAAATTCCATATAATCACAATAAAACGTAAAAAATGTACTATTTTTTTTCATATTATACTAATTTTATGACGTCATCAGCAGTTTCGGTTTCGGTTTCGGTTTCGGCCGAAACTGAAGCCATTGCCGAAGGTTCGTTTTCGGTTTCGGTTTCGGCTGAAAACCCAGTTTCGGTCGGACACTACATATAATTAAACATAATTTTTTTCTAAAAAATAAACTGTTAATAGTTATATTATTGTTATTAATAAAAATAATCAAAAAAAAAGTTGTTTAATAGAATCAACAAAAAATATGTTCTAGTTAACATTGTACTGCAATTTTCTTATCCTAATTAAATGCTTATAGGTCACATAACATTAATAATAAATTACCTATGCTATCTACGTCTGACGGTGAAACAATACTTAAAATAAATTTATTGTGTAATACTAAAAATATAAATGTTCGTTTTTTAAAAAGACTGTTTATATTTGTTTTATTCTTAATATATCAATTAACAGCGGCCCGCGCGTTGGCGCGAGCCAATGCCGCGTTAACTACGTAACTGTTTCGTTATATTGCGATCCTCAGGGGTGGGTTTTTGAAAGATAAAGTAGTCTATGTTTAACCTTGGATTATTAATTATATTTATGCCTAAATTCATTACAATGGGTCAAGCGGTATAGGTTTTTTTATATAAACTTTCATCCCCTGTTTTAACCTTTTAGAGGTTTATTTTTGAAAATATAAGTAGCCTATATTTGACATAGTATTTTTTACTACTTTCATTCTAAATTTCATCTAAATCGGACTTCTAGATAGCGTCACGTGAAAGCGTGACAGACAAACATACAGACTTTCGCATTTATAATATAAGTTGTATAATATTCATTATTGTATAATATTAATTATTGTATAATTCTAAAAATACAGATGTTAATTTTTTAAAAAGACTTTGTTTACATTAGAAGAAAAAAACAAAACATAAAAAAATATCGATTTATTACATTTAATATCTACGATCTATTTCAATTTATATTTTCAATTATAATTTATCTGTCCTTATATTAAAATGTCACTTAACCATAATTATTAGTTGTCAGGAAATACAACGTCGTCAATTCTTTGGTCCATCTCGTTCATCGGAACGTCGTCTAATATTTGGCATTTAAATGCGATTGCTATTACCTAAAAATAAAAATCACATTTATTAAATACATTTAACTATTTTTAATTTGCTGGTGCATGGGGAACGGAGTGTCTTAACACTAGGTCCCCTCTGCCTACTCTGCTGTGTGCGGGATACAGCGAGCACACAACAGAGTGTACACAGGGAACCTAATGTTAAGACACTCTGTTCCCCATTTGACTGAGTACTATGGAGTGGGGCTACTGGACGTCCGCCTATTCTTTTTTTTGTAGCTTCACGCAGTATCCCGCACACAGCAGGGTAGGCAGAGGTTAAAGGCAGAGGCAAACCTAGTGTTAAGACACTCCGTTTCCCACTTTCCGCCTAATTTTTGAAAGCATTGCGTGTTAAGTGGTGGCTATTTAATTATTATTAATATTAAAAAATATTTTAACCTTAGGAGAAGTCGCAGAATTTGTACGTAAGTTGGCAATATATTTGTCATAGTATCCTCCGCCGTGACCAACTCGTCCACCATTCTTTGAAAATGCTACACCTGGAGCTATTATTAAGTCTAGACCTGAAAGAATAGAAGCAAAAAATCTTTTTAAGTTAATATGTACGGTGTCAGTAGGCGTCAACTGTCTTTAAAGGCGAATTTTAATACGTAATATAATTGTGGCCAGTCGTGGCCCAGTGGCACAAGAGTGTGACTGTAAACGACTGGTTGTGGGTTCGATTCCCACTCGAGGAGTGGAAATTATATTTCCATTTTCTTCGCTCTGGTGTCGAGGTAAAGCACGGCGTTAAGTTCCGCCACTTAACACGCAAGCCTCCGAATTCGGCGGAAAGTGGGGAACGGAGTGTCTTAACACTAGGTTCCCTCTGCCTACCCTGCTGTGTGCGGGATACAGCGTGAAGCTATTTCATTTTTAATACGTAATGTAATTAGATATATTTGCATTCTAATGCACTTGCAATTAATCTTTTTGATTTTGTAGAATAAAAATGGAGTAGAAAAGTTAATTCTGTACATTAAAGACTTACGATAAAAATTTATAGGGCGCGTAAGTAGACAACAGAAGTAAAGAATCGAATCAGTAGAATTTTTGTCTTTCTGAATGTAAAAAAAATAATTAAATAGCTATACGCTATATCCCGCACACAGCAGGGTAGGCAGAGGGAACCTAGTCTTAAGACACTCCGTTCCCCACTTTCCGCCGAATTTGGAGGCATTGCGTGTTAAGTGGCGGAACTTAACGCCGCAAACGCTTTCTGAATGTTTGTTAATTTATTCGTTAATCACACAAGAACTCAGTAGTTTTTGAGTATTCTATTCAGTAATAGAAACATGGTGGTAGCCTAAATTTCAGAAGGACATAAAGGATAATTTTATCCGAGAATTCTATGTGCTTTCTGTAGGGAATATAAATGAATGACATTTTGGCATGACAATAGCTCAGAGTCTAGAGCCAAATACAATATAGTTATCCTGGTATTCAGTGGCCAGTCGCGGACCAGTGGCACAAGAGTGTGACTGTAAACGACTGGTTGTGGGATCGATTCCCACTCGAGGAGTGGAAATTATATTTCCATTTTCTTCGCTCTGGTGTCGAGGTAAAGCGCGGCGTTAAGTTCCGCCTCTTAACACGCAAGCCTCTGAATTTGGCGGAAAGTGGGGAACGGAGTGTCTTAACACTAGGTTCTCTCTGCCTACCCTGCTGTGTGCGGGATAGAGCGTGAAGCTGGTATTCAGTGCAGTTCTCATTCAGGGAATAAAAGAAGCCGATACTGTATAATTATGTTCATAATTTGTAAGGAAACTTAACTCCTTCGTGTCTCACTATTGAATATAAATATTCAAAAATAACAAATAAAAATTTAAAATTTTATATTTTATATATTTTTTACTGGCAACACTTTCATGTAATGTAATTTAAATAATTTCTACCCCAAAGCTAAATTGATATTTAAAATTTAAATTTGTTAAAAAACAGATTTCTGTGATTTAGATATTTAGGTATTCTTTTATTATCATACTCAGTACATAACAAAGTGAAAGTGGTTGAAAAAATTCAAAGTGTTCGCTGCACAGGTTCGTCAGCTGTCATTACTCAAGTAACGAACTATTTTTATTTGAATATAAATTGTGAAAAAAACGTTTGTGTTAAGGTGCCTCAATATCGATAATACAATACGCGTCAAGCATGAAATGTTTTCTCTACTGTTTTAAAAGGCATCATTGTCAATAATAATTAATTAATTGTACACTTATAAATGGAATTCAAAATTATGTCTTTCCTCTTAGGTCAGTGCCATCAATTTTTGTGTAAAATATATATGTAGATATAATTTAAGCGAGAACACGGGTAGCTAAAATATGAAAAAGCTATTGTCGTGTGATTTACGCAGGCGAAGCCGCGGGCGGTATGCAAGTCTTATTTAACATTCTCATAGGAAATACAGTTTGTCAACTTGTGGTCACTTTTATTTAGAGAATAAAAAATGTGACTATATATCAACATGTAGTGGGACAGCGTCAGGTCCTAAAATTACACAAGGATTACGAATTCGATTTCTCTTCGAAAAAATAATAATGATGTGTTTTTATATTATATTCATTTCTTCGTTTTGGTAAGACAAATTGTGGCGTTAGTTCCCGCCACTCAACACACAATGTCCCAAAATTAAACCAAAATCGAACTACATTTCTTTCCTATCCATACTTATATTATAAATGCGAATGTCTGTGTGTTTGTCTGTCACGCTTTCACGGCCAATCTACTGGTCCAATTTGGGTGAAATTTAGAATGAAAGCAGTAAAAACGACTGGATCTAACATAGGCTACTTATTTTTTCAAAAATCAACCGCTAAAGGGTTGAAATAGGGGATGAAAGTTTATATGAAAAATCTAAGCCGCTTGACCGATTAAAATGAATTTTGGCATAAATATAGTTGATAATCTAAACGTAAATATAGGCTACTTCATTTTTCAAAAACCCACCCCCGAGGGTTGCAATATAACAAAGCAGTTATATAGTTCACGCAGCGAAGCCGCGAGCGGGCCGCTAGTACAAAATAAAGCATAAAACTGACCATATAAAAAGCAAAAACAAACCATCATCTAAAGCATCTTCTCGTTTCTGATCCTTCGAGTGTTGCGCAATACCATGTTTGGTCAAAGGCATGGCATTTTCATCTCCTTTCTCCAGCCTCAGCATCTTCATCTTACCGCCGGCGTACTGTGGCACGAAGGCAGCCCCGCCTTTGGACTTAATATGGGCTATGATAGGCGCAGTGTTGATTTCATCGTCTGTACTCATAAATATTGCTATTCTGTTCGCTGATTTGTATTCTGGATGGTTTATTATCTGTGGATGAAGTTGTTGGGATTTTTTTATATTGGGCTAATGATTTTTAGACGCATATTTGATTCTTATATTATTGATACATAGACTTAATAGCTCCAAGCAAATAGTATTCAATAGTTTTTCGTTATTATTTTTTTATATTATTTGTAATAAATTTTAATATATTTAAATTATTTTCTTTTCTCCGTTCTGCTGATTGGTCAAACGGAGCGTTTTGTTCCGCCACAACAATGCAATGTCCCGGACTCGGGCGGAAAGGAAAATGGAGTCTCATAGTGGATAAATATTTACGTTTAGTTAATACAGAACATTTTTAAGATATTCTTTTAATAATTATTATTACTAAAATATTTCCATTTCCTTCACTCTAGTATCAGAGGGAAAGTGCAGCGTTAAGTTCCGCCACTTAACACACAATGCCATCGAATTCGGCGGAAAGCTTATTTAGAATTACTAGCTAAGTTAATATATTATTTAAATAAGTAACATATTATATAATATAATGCAGTATGTTTAATAACACACAGATAACCTTTGTATAACAAAACGTAAGCGTTTATTTACATCAGTATTAACTATTATTGTGTTATCATTACAATTCACAGCTGATTAGGTATTTATTCATTAGAATACGGATGTAGATTCAGTTTAATATTAGTAAATAAATTGGGACCAGTCGTGGCGCAGTGGCACTAAGTGTGACTGTAAAGCGACTGGTTGTAGGTTCGAATTCCACTCGAGGGGTAGAAATATTTAATATTTCCATTTTCTTCGCTCTGGTGTTGAGGCAAAGCGCGGCGTTAAGTTCCGGCACTTAACACGCAATGCGGTGTGTCTCTTAGTCAGAAATCGCTTGAAAGATGAAGAACAATGAAGGTAATAGATGAATGTTAAAATGACATTAGTTGTTAGTAAAGATGATTGTAGGTTCATATCTCACTTATGACTTTTGAGTTTAAGAGATATTGTTGCCAATTCCACCTTCTTTTTTGATTATCAAACCATTAAAGCATATCAAAGTGATATTAAAAAATAAATAGTGTGTGTTTGATCCTAGGTTTTTACTATTTTTATTTCGAATTCCATCGAAATCGCACCATCTGATTTCAAATATAACAGACAGACAGAGAGACAGACACACTGACAGAAAAACTCTTTAGCATTTATGTATAAATGATAACACATAGTACAATAATCCTATTTGATTGTTCTGTATGGACTAGTATAGCGGTCATCTTCCAACTATACAAGTGTTTCTTGTTTATTCGATTTCTATTGAGTAGAACTCAACTTTAACTACGGCACGATGGTAAATAAAAAAAACAATACATACTTTATTATAAACAATATCTGACTGTCGTTTCTTCTCGTCAGCGGAGAGGGCTGCTATGCTCGATGCGACCTTTTCTCTTATGATCATTTTAGCTGGATCTGGTGTTTTACTCATTTTTAGTATTTTTCTGAAAATTTAAAATATAGGGCTTTAAAAAATTATTAAGTAAAATATAATATCTAAATACTTGAAGTACCAACAATCATGAATGAAGATTTTTTTTTAAATTCACGTTTGTCCCGTAAAGACAATTCGTTCTCTATTTTCCGTTGAAATCAAGACATTGCGCGTGGAGAGATAGCACGTAATACCGCACTTAGTCTTAGATAAATCGAAAAAAACGAAAATAATTAGGTATTTTTTGTTAAAAATATTGAAAAATACTTTACGCCAAATAGATTATAAGAGTTTTAATAGTTTCCTTTACCGGTACCTATAACAGTAAAACTTTAAGTTAATTTGTAAAATCTTACGCTGCATTTTGTCCACTTGCAAATAAGACCTAGAAGTTGTAGGAAATCATTGTGTTAATTATAAAAGTTCTTCTGTGCTGGATATTTATTTAAAAATTAGCTCGTTTAATGTCAAACAAATCGTATATATAATATATTTTTAATTTTCTCAATTATTTGTTGTTAACACCATCGTGGTTCAGTGGTACAGGGTATGATTGAATACATAATGGTTGTGAGTTCATTTATAATCAGAAAAATTAAATCTTTTTAATTTTTTTTAGTTTCACGCTTTTTGTATTCCGCGCACAGCAGGATAGGCAGAGGGAACGTAGTGTTAAGACACTCCGCCTCCTACGCACCGACGAATTCGGAGACATTGCATGTTAAGTGGCGGAACCTAACGCCGCGTTTTGCCTCGACACCAGCGCAAAGAAAATAGAAATATCAAACTTTTCCACTCCTCGAGTGGGAATCGAACCGACAACCAGTCTCTTTAAAGTCACACTATTGTGCATCTGTGCGACGACTGGCCCCTTAAATTCTTTGCTTTAACAACACAAAATACACCTTTAGGTTCAATGACTCAATAAGTAACATTTGGATTCAGGTGGGAAGTAGAAAATGGAGTGTTTTGATACTCAGTCCCCACTTAGATCTTCAAAACTAAGCAATGGATTTTGATGAGATCTTCTTTTAATAGATAGAATGATTCAAAAGGAAGATTACATGTATAATACATGCATAATATAGTAAAGAAACTCTGATAATTTTAGAAGTTTCTAATGTGATGTCTACGTGCCTATAGTGAAATAGTTGTGTAGTTCACGCAGGCGAAGCCGCGAGCGGGCCACTAGTCTATGATAATTGATAACAATCTTCTACGTCTTCAGATAAGGTTATACGATTTTCATACATTCTCACACTATTCTTTACTCTACGATAGTGACGAAGCAACTATGTATAAATGATAACACATAGTACAATAATCCTATTTGATTGTTCTACACACTTTTACATTTAAGATAATGATATTTTATTTTTCCTGTGAATTATATACATAGTTTTATTCTAGAATTGTTTGTGATATTTTCGCAGTAATATCTACGAGTATAACAGTTATAGCTTTTGCTGGTTTAATGTTAACTCTTACGTAGTAATTTAACACATACTGTGTGGAAGATGAACATTTTTATACGTTTTCTAAATGTCTTTCAATTTTCCTAAGCGTGGAATAACACTTTAAAAATGTTAAAAGTAGATGAACATAAGTTCTACAGATTTATCAAGAATCATTGCAAAAAAATAAGAAAACTATAATTTACTGTCAAAATAACATTATCACTTCACACACAACATACACCGATCCCTTCTTTGTTAAGTGGCGGAATTCAATCTGAAAGAGGTTAAAACACATCATCAGATAATTGGCGGTTCCTTTTTGACCTGATAGTGGTCGCAAACCAGTCGTTGAACGCAAAACAATGTAATATTAATCCAAATGATATTTATTAATAATTAATAGTCAATATTACATATAGTCAGTCCATATTACATATAATTATGATCAGACAATTGATAAATCTGTATTATTTAAATTTGAATATCTGAATCAATTATTGTCTCCATTACTATTAAAAATGACTAATCAGTGGGAATAAAAAGCACATTTTTGGATATTTTTTAGCTTCACGCTTTTAGTGGCATAGAAATAAATAATTAAATTAGTGTCAACACCCACTTTCCACCCAAAAATACGATGAGTTACTTAAGCTGAGAAATTTAAGTAATAGAATTGTGGCCACTCCTCAGAGTGGAAATCGAAACCACCACCGATCGTTTTACAGTTACACGTCGTGCCACTGCGTCCCGATGGACTTTCTCCCTTCGTCTACGTAACTATTAGAATTGGGCTTTAAACGTAAATAAAAATTGTATTTTTAAACGTAAATTGATAACACTTTAAAACTATGTCATTGAACCAGGATAGAAAATATTTACTTAAATAATTTATTCGAGTTACAAATGAATTCTGGTTAGTTCATTCATTAAAACAAAATTTTGTATATAATAGTTGTTTTTAAAACAAACAAAAACGTTAACTTTTAAAATATCGTTAGAATACTGTCAAAACAACTTACGTATTCAAATAAACGAGATTCTTCACCCACATTCGCGCACACACTGTTATTTATTACGACGTATACGCTGCTAAGCAAAAATATAGGAAAGCAGCGCCATCTTTCGTTAAGTAGTAGAACTGCGATGAAGAATCTTAAAGTATTAAATTACTAAGCAACAGATGGCGCTGTATGCAATTTAAAATAAATTAACGTGCAAAATTGTAAAGCTTAAAAACTATTAATATTATAAAACAGATTGATATTTAAAATTTATACATATTTCATAGTTATATTAAATAACCAGCTTTGTATTTATGAATTATTTGGTTAAAATTTTATTTTTTGTATATCAATAATGCTCAGTAGATGGCGCTGCTAGATTTTATACAAATAATTTTTAATTTCTAATCATACATTTTAAAGTATATAAAAGTATGTCCTGTATGTCACTAATATAAGGTTAGTTTCATACTAAATCCTAAGTTTCTTCGGCTTATTCTTTAAAATTTAAGAAAAAAAATTAAAATTTACAATTGAAAAGTTCCACTTTCAGATTTCTACACGGAATGTTCAGATTTCGGACAGAACTGGGGAACAATGCCTTAACTTTGACTCTGACTTTAACATTGGAATCCTTTTGGCTTAAAAAAAAGCGTGAATCTATAAAAAAGCATTTAAAAAGATGACGATGCTACTTTTCCCTAGAAAAGTCTGTAATAAATAGCCATTTTAAGTTTCTATACCAACCTGTGTGTAGAATAAGAAAATTCTTACGTCATTCCCTTCTAATGGTTGTCTAAGTACAAGAAGAAGGTCCAAGAGTAAAAGACTAAAGCATTTAGTTTTTCGTTCAGAAAGACGACACCTAAATTGATAAATGTTACGTTCTTAAAGGGTGACATTTAAAAAGCACTAAGTTGGACCTACCATTGAAGTTAACTTTAGTAATAAAAAAATGGTTATAGCAAATCTTTCTAAATAATAATTCATTTTTAATTAAAGATTTGGTGGGTATTTGATTAATAACTATTACTTAAGCATAACACTAATATTTTTTCATCACTAAAACTTACCCTTTAGTAATTACTTCAAATGCTTGTAGGTAGGCATTTGTGATGTTCTTAATATAACCACTTTTGTCGATATTATTATCCACTGTTTGTCTGTCACGCTTTCACGGCTTATCTACTGGTACGATTTGGATGAAATTAAGAAGGAAAATAGTAAAAATTACTGGGTCCAACATAGGCTACTTATATTTAAAAATCATCCTATAAAAGGTTGAAATTTTATATGAAAAATCTACAACCGCTTGACCGATTGTCATTACAATCGGTTTTGGCATAAATATAGTTGATAATCCAAGGTTAAACATTTTATTTATCAAAAATCCGCCCCCGAACGTTGGAATATACCGAAACAGCTATGTACTACACGCGCCGCCGCAAGATAGATAGAGAAGAAGTTCATTGACCTTATTGACGAAATAATAAAATAAATAAATATAATATTGACAATAAATACGAACCGCAGCGCTAAGGCCCGCCGCAGCGATTTCGCAAATATAAGCATTACACAAATGGGAGTCGAACTCACGACCATTGCTTTTATAAAACTCATCAACACCTGAGGATGGTGTTATGAATTATTATTCTTTTTTATTAAGCACAGTACAAGTAAGTACCTGAGTGAACAAATAAAAATTAAAATATATCTTTACACCGACGCCGAAGAAGACGCCATCGGCAGATTCATCCGTCGGGCAAGAAATCTTTCTTGATTGACATAGTGGGGTATAACCTCAAAATGTCAATCTCTTATACAGATATACAGAAGCCATCAAAATTAACAAGGATCTATACGCCGGCGCTATCTGCACAGGTTGAGAGGAGGATAGCGACCCACCAACCACCGGACCTGACTTAGAGGGACTGCTACAGTCTCTCTATTGCATAAACAAATAAATTAAGAAACGTGTGACCGAGTGTACTCACTCGTTAAAATAAATTAAAAAAAAAAAATCTCATACAGAAAAAAGAAAAAAAAGCTGGAAAAAGGACACAAAAAAAAATATATCTTTAGTCATATCCGCGTGTGAGAATCGAATCCACAACCTTCATGTTTATAGACAGACGGTATCCCACTACGCCACGACGGTCTCGTTCGTTAGTTACGGATTATAATAGTTAATTAACTACCCAGTACTAAGTCGTTAACTAAATTTTGATTGAAACTTAAGCTTCCATATCTCAATCTATCAGAACAGCTATTGTAAATCTTTAGACACCTGTCAAAGAGGCTGTGTCTAACAATTTAGTAACCATTTAACTTATGGTCCTCGTGGCATAATGTAGCAGTGTCTGTAAGGATTGGTTGTGATTCGATTCCCATTTGGGTAATTATGCTTAGAATTGTATTTATTTCTCGTTTCTGGTACTTAGTGAGGTAGTACCTTAAGCACTGGTATTTAATTTAAAGCGCGTCTACTGCCTAAGACAGAGCGCAGCGTTGAGTTACGCTAGTCGCTACGTCATTCTAATTACAGTTTCGGAAGAAAAGTTAAGAACAGAATGTCTTGACACTAGATCCTCTCTTAGCTAAATTGCTTTTTGTATTGTGAAAGGTGACTGACATCATATTTTTGTCGTACAAACATATTATACTATTTTTTTTCAAAGCAATCTACTTCGTGTATGCTTCATACAACGTGACAGTCGCGTAGTGATAAGTGACTTAGTGGTTAACTATGACATTTATATATTTCGACAAGTTTTACTAATTTTACCTTTAATCTATACAAATATAACAGAGAGGTTATGTTTGTTCGTTAGGGCTAATCTCCGAAACAACTGTATTGATAACGAAAATTCCTCCACAATTAGAAAGCTACAATATTCAGGACTGCTATAGGCTATATTTTATTATGATTGAAGAGAAATTTCAGAGAGTCCCAAAAGGGCTTTAATCGGGTACATAAGACGCAGATCACGCGGTGAAGCCGCAAGCAGAACGCTTGTATATATAAATATAAATGAATCTATGTAAGAGAATATTACACTCTTATATCACTCTTTTTGCGAATTCATTCGCTTGAAAATTTGCACATGCGTCCGGATCCAATTATAACAGAGTACTATATATTTTCTTAACACGAACCCAATGCTCATCTTGGCATTAGAGATGAAGTTGTAAATAAAGTGAATACTTTCATTAAACTTAAATTAAAAGGAAAAGGAATATTTTAGTTTTTTTTTATATATATTTATTTGTTTCAGAATCCCGCTTTTTCCTGTTTTTTCGGGTAGGCAGGGAGAACTTGGTGACAAGACACTCCGTTCTCTACTTGAGTGGCGGAAAGACGGAACTTACCAGGATAGCATTAAAATAATATCTCAAAGTGGGAATCGAACCCAAAACCAATCGCGCTTATAATCAGACGCTGTTCCACCACAATCCACCACTCCTATATATTTTCGGTATTTGTCATAATAATCTAGCTTATGTTTTTAGATAACACAATTTCACAAGTATAACGCGATCTAAACAACATTCCCCATACAGTTTAAGTATCTTTACATACACTGTACAAAGCATCACGGCCATTTCTAGCCTGAATATCTGAGTTTCAGACACAAAGGCTTATCACGCGATTAATCTTCTTGTTCATTAAACGTTATCGTTATCATGTATGGGAGTGTTATGGCAAAGTGATGTAAGCAGTTTTTTTTTAATATAAGTAGGTCAACGTCTGACTGTTAACACGATGGATGTAGGTTCGATTCTCATCCGGGGGAATAATTATTAGATTTAAATTTTAATAAAATGGTGTTTAAAGAGAAAATATTTAAATTTTAATTTCTTCGCTTTGGTAACAAGCGCGGCGTTGAGCTCCGCAATTCAATACGCAATGTTTGGATTTAAAGTGGAAAGCGATGAATGGAGTCTTGACACAAGGTCCTTTCTGACCCTCCTGCGGGTAAAAACGTGAAGCTGAATAAAATATGTCGCAGATCGTAAGTTGGATATAGAATATAGAAGAATACATTCATATTAATTATAAAATATAATTCTGGAGATTTTGAGTTTTTATGAAGTAGGGAAAACCTAGTGTTACAAATTTCCTTAATCAGTTCTAGAGATATCATGTGTTAAGTGCTAGAGTGTCACTTAACACGTAATAACTCGATTTTAGTTATTTACACTTAAGACCACACTCAGAGACCAGAGAACGAAGTTTTTTGACTACTCTCTCTCTCTCTCTCTCTCTCCCTCTCTCTCTCTCTCCCTCTCTCTCTCTCTCTCTCTCTCTCTCTCTCTCTCTCTCTCTCTGTGTCTACCTCGTGATGTTGTAAGTAGCGAAAACTTGATATTTTAAAGTATTTTGTAACTAGGCTTTGATTTTGAATATTTACACTTATTAAGTATTAAATTTGTAAGAATATCAGTTGTGACTCTTTACATTAACCCCTCCTATATCTATCTTGTATGAATCAAGGCTAAACAAATTTTAGACGGTTCATAGAAAGTGTATGTGTTTGTGTGTTTTAAGCTATACATAAATAAATTCATGTTTCCAGTATATTTTTAATTTTTATATACTTTTTTATACAAATCACAATCAAGTTAAAAAGTGACCCATATATAAATATGTATTAACTCTTAAGAATTAATTTAATTGTTAAAATAAGTATGTATAGTAAATGTAATAGGATAACTCGCTTAGGTAATTTAAAACGTCATTTTAGTTTACAGTAGCATGTCAATGTAATTTAAGAATTGTAATCAAATCTTTTAAGAAAAAAAAGGTATACGAGACCGGGTGTCTGTAATGTTTAAATATTTAAATAAAAAAAATATGTTATAAATATTTTCATTTAATTGCTTCTTTAATATACGGTATACTCAATTGTTAATATTTTCTCTCATCAAATTAATCTTTTGGATTGTCAAATATTTCCTTTTTAAAACCTTTCATTTGACTATTTTCATTTTGAAATTTACAATTTTCAAAGCATTAACATTAAATTATTTAAAAGAATCATTTCGAAGTTCAAACTTCTAATTAATTCTGTTAATTGTTAAAGAGACCATCATGGTGCAGTGGAATAGAATCTAACCTCGACCACGATGGTTGTGGGTTCGATTTCCACTCGGTGGAATGATTATATTTAAAATATTTTCTTCGCTCTGATATTGAGGCCAAAGCGCGGCACTGAGTTTGGCCACTCTATACAACTACACCCCAATATCTGGCAGAAAGTGGAGAATAGAGTGTCTCAACACTAGGTTCTCTTTGATTACTCTGCTATGTGGAAATAAGCGTGAGCTGTTAAAAATATATACTCGTAAACATGCATATTTTTTATCCTTTCTATTTATCCCGCACACTAGGGTAGGCAGAGGGAACCTAGTGTTAAGACACTCTGTACCCGACATGCTACTTACTATACATTGAATCTAAAACCATCACAAAAGTACTCAAATATTCCCAACTGCAATACACCGTCATGTCTATAATGAAAGCTTTTAAACCAAAGCATATTTAATTACTATCAGTTGATTTTCTCAAGCGTAAAATGCAGAAAAGATTTTAAAGTTGTAAGTGAAAAATGGAATTAATTGTTCGGAGTAATAGTTTCTAGAACAAAGAACATTTAGTGGAGCTTCGCCCGAGTATAGGCTTCTTACGAAGTAGTTAATTAAGGTAAGCAAACAAACGCTCCTGGTTTGAAACAAGTTTTAGTAAAGTTCCCAAGTACTATAATTCAACCGGCGACGATAGTGTAACTACTGTCTTATAGAGACTGTACATATAGGTATACTGTATAGGTATATGTACTTGCTGTACTTACATATACTTCTTATGCGTAGATTAATAGTAAAATGCCATATTTACTTATCTACTTATCTCTTAGTCTAATCTATTTGCACTTTCTAAGGACACACTGTCAAACCTCAGCTTTCTACGGCCAGCACTTTCGGCTAAGCACTGTTAATCAGCTAGAAATGGAAGATTTTTATATATAGGAACACATATAAAGTTTCTTAGATTTGCCTAAAGTTGACGCGTTACGCTTTGACTTAGGAAAATGAAGGTTAAAACCACAATAGTATTTGTATTATATATTTCATTACTTTGTGATGTTTATAAATTGATAATCGTCTCAAAAAGTCGCCAAAAATCTTTCTTTCAGTGTAATCTAGCCAATAATATAAGAAATGCTTATCAGCCCAAGTAAATTGTACCCAAAAATCTTACTAAAATTTCAATAACAAAAAATGAATACGTATAATACCTATAATTTAAAATCTAAATGAACAATTGCTTTTATTTGTTGATTGTTCTGTTACACTTTTATCCCGCACAGTAGGGTAGACAGAGGGAACCTTTCTGCTCAGATTCAAGACATTGATCGTTGAGTGACGGAACCTATCACTGCGTTTTATCGTATTCGCCAGAGCAAAGAAAGTAATTGTAATATAACCATTACCCCGAGTGGGAATAAAACCCACAATTATCGCATATGGAGTCAAATGCTGCACCATGATGACCTTAATATAATATAACTTATTTTCTTCCACTTTGACCTACAACGGAAAATATAAAAAAGTAACGTTCAAAAATTAATAACAACAAAAACATGGATATACATTTTTTAAACATTTTTAGAGTGTTATTCCACACTTAGGAAAGTTTGAAAAAGGCATTTAGAAAACGTATTAAAATTTGAACGCAGCGGTATTCGAACCCGCGTCTCCTGAATATCTGAACGGTATACGGTAATTCGGTCCAAATTTTTTATACGTTTTCTAAATGGATGTACATATATGAGAATAACAATATAATTATTTAATAAAAACTTTGATCTTCTTCCCCATATTAGGTAATATCCCATGACTCAAAAGTAATTGAGCGATGGTTATTGGTCATTCAAATGGAATGGATCTTCAATATCACAATATGAACATTTTTCTTTGAGGTAATTCGCTACTTTGTGATGGTAAATAGATATTTCAAATTCAATTTTTGTTTTATACAGAAAAGACTGAACGTTATTTTCCAAAAGACTAGAATGGAAAGATTGTCCTAGCGTAAAAACAGCAAATTAGACATATATCCAGGGTCTATTCGTAGCGCAGAGGCTCAAAGTGTGACTGTAAAACGACTGGTTGTGGGTTCGATTTCCACTCGAGAAGTGGAACTATTTTATATTTCCATTTTCTTCGCTCTGGTATCCAGACAAAACGACTCTGAATTCGGCGGTGCGTGGGGAATGGAGTGTCTTAACACTAGGTTCACTTTCCCTACCCTGCTGTGTGCGGGATATAGCGTGTAGCTAAAAATAGGAAGATTTTGTTGCACACAAATCCAAAAAGAGAATAATTTATAAAAAAATATAGTATATAAATATACTGAGTATGCAAAGGCGATCTTATTGCTGGTAGCAATTTTTGCCTGACAACCTTTGGAGAAAGAAGCTTGAGCTCCTTACAGATACGGGTAAGTGCAAACAAAGAAAATTAAAATATTTTGAAAGATAAATAATTTAGTATTTCTGTGCTGCTTGCTATAATAACATGTTATACAATAAATATAATACCTATATACATAGTGTATACATACATAAAAATAATTCAAATAAATAAAATAAAACGTATACGGTTAAATTGATTATATCGCCGTTCTGATCTGATCAGGATAATGCTATGAAAAATCTGTATATCAGATTCGTAAACGCGTGATTTTTTTTTAAGGAAAAAGGACGGCAAGTGGGTTAAAATAACGTTGTAAGTTTTTTTTTCATTAACAGGTAATTTGGGGACAGTCGTAGCGCAGGGGCAGAAAGTGTGACTGTAAACGTTACTGGTTGTGAGTTCGAATATTTATATAATCTACTATATCATTTTTTCGCTCTGGTGTCGAGGCAAAGTGCGGCGTTAAGTTCCGCCACTTAACACATAATGTATCAATTGGCGGAAAATGGGGAACGGAGTGTCTTAACACTAGGTTCCTTCTGCCTACCCTACTGTGTGCGGGATACAGCGTGACGCTAAAAAACAAACAGACAGACAAGAAAAAATGAATCAATATGTGTTTAATATTAAACTAAAGACTTATTTACATCTTCATCAGCGAAGTTGCTATTATAAATGATAAAGTAAAAGAAAAACTAGTTAGATTAATAATAAAATACATAGTTACTTAAAATTTTGACCCAAATAACTTAAAAGTCGTATTTTTTTCTAAATACATTTAAGAAATTGAATGTGAATTCAATATATAATAAGTTAATATTAAGAAAATATTGTAAATATGTACGTACGTATATAGCGTCGTAGTACAACCGGTGAGCGGCCGGAACTCTATTCATACGAGAACGAGATTCCTTCCTTCCACAATATGCTTTATTAGACCAACACAGTTTACACACATAGACATTAAACGTTTGATGCCTTTGTCAAGCCAACATTAACATTGAATTATATATATTGTTTGTTTGTTTTTTAGCTTCACGCTGTATCCCGCACACAGCAGGGTAGGCAGAGGGAACCTAGTGTTAAGACACTCTTTACGCCGCGCTTTACCTCGACCCTAAAGCGAAGAAAATGGAAATATAATTTCCACTCCTCGAGTGGAAATCGAACCCACAACCAGTCGTTTACAGTCACACGCTTGTGCCACTGCGCCACGACTGGCCACTGGAATTATATTGTTTGTTTGTTATATTACTTAAAACAAAAATAAAACTTAGAATCTTTGGATGTTAAATGATTATGATTAAATTCTTAGAGAACCTTATGGCTTAGTATAGGTCGTGGATTTGAATCCTATTCGGGATTGTATTTAAATTATTTTTATTTTTTATGTTTAAATAAAATCGTGGTATTGAACTACGTTTTTTTTGTAAAAAACCCGATTAATTGGACTAATTGTTGTCGTTAGGAATTCGGATAATCAAAAATCCAAATAATTGAATGTATGAAGAAAAGTAGATTTTGTGCATATAACATTATATACCTGCTACAAGTACATAATGTTATATGTATATAAAAAACAACAAATATATATTAACAATATGTATTTGTAGTTGGGTTCCGAGCTTTTAAGTTAGGCGAATTTAATATTATAATTGATCATTAGTCTGGACACTCGCAAATCGAAAAGTGGGGAACGGAATATCATGACGGGTAGAATGAGTAAATCGTATAACATGTATAAATATATCCCGCACACAGGTGGGTATGCAGAGGAAAATGAATGTTAAATCACTCCGTTCCCCACTTCTGCCGAATTTCGGGGGCATTACGTGTTAAGTGATGAAACTCAACGCCATTCTTTGCCTTGACATCAGAGCAAAAAATGAGTTATTTAATATTAGCGGCCCGTTCGCGTGAACTTCATTACTGTTTTGATATATAACTCTCGGGGTGGATTTTCAAAAATAAAGTAGCCTATGTTTAATCTTACATAATCAACTACGTTTACGCCAAAATTCGTTACAATTGGTCAAGCGGGATAGAATTTTCATATAAACTTTCACCCCCCTATTTCGACTCTTTAAAGGTGAGTTTTTGAAAAAATAAGTAACCTATGTTTAACCCTGAATTTTTTACTACTTTCATTCTTAAATTCAACTAAATCTGACCGATAGAAGAGCCGTGAAAGCGTATCAGACAAACAGACAGACAATTATAATATAAGTATTGATTTTAATTCTTCAAGTGGAAATCGAACCCACAAGCAGTCGCGTTTACAGTTACACTTTGTGTCCACAAGGCACGTCTGGTAGCGAATTTTAATGTATTAATATACATAGTTCAGATATTCCTAGCTTCGGGGATAATATTATGTTTGTTTACGATAATTACTCAATGCATAGACGTACCACACATTACTATAATACTGCACTGTCTAACTAACCTTACTTACTCAAGTACTAACGGTTTATAGCGCTAAATGATGCTATCTATGATTTAGTAGTATTAATATTTAAAATAAGCGGATATCGTGTATGTATTCATATAGGCTTTAAAGCAGTGGTTCTGAACCATTTTTTGTATTATTCTTCCTAGCAGGGACCACTATCTATGTAGGTATAATAAAAATAAACTATAATAATCAAACGAAAACTTTACTTAAAAACTCCTGAAGACATTATATAAAAATAAATCATATTTAATGAGAAAATTGTGTCAATTGCGAGATTGTCTTGGCACTATAGTTAACAAGTAGTCAAATCCAATACTTTTTGCGAATGGTTAAAACATACTATAGGACATCCTAACTTCCTTTATCCGTTCTGCGGACCATTGGTGATCCGTGGACCACTGGTTGGGAACTAGTGCTTTAGAGAAATAGTCGGAGAGAAAGTAGTAAATGGTCACTTCCTTTATTGCTTATCTTCTTTGAATTGTATGTTCAGATAGATAGCGTGACAAATGGCGGAAATGTAAACATTTTAAATCTAATTTTTAACTCGAAGCTTGATTTGTCTCATACGACACTTGTCGTTGTTTAAAGTTTTATTCTATTTAACACTTATTGTTGCTTTTCAAGTTAATTTCATTCTTTAAAAAAATATTTGAAAGTTAAAACAATAAATGTGAAAATTAAAGAAATGAGTCTGAATCGCATTTTTAAAAGACATAAAAATTTTACTCAGCAAGATTTGAACTCACTCCCTTGAAAACAATCTAACCGCTCTGGCCTGTAAACTATAGCGTTCAAAAGTTTATACGGCCTATAAACTATAGCATTTAAGTTTACGTTTTCAATAATGTTGTTCAACACACATATAAATTTTAAAATAATTCGAATCTCAATAAAATAAATTTTGACGCTAAACAAAATTCAATTTGATATTCAGCCTATTGAATTTGAACCTTAAAAAGATTGAATTTTAAGACCAGTAATTCGATGGTTGTGGGTCGATTCCCATTCGGGGAAATGGTTAAATGTAATTTTCTTTACATCGTTCTAGTACCTGAGAGAAAGCGCGGCGTTGAATTCCGCCACGCAATGTCTCGAGAAAAGTGGACAACAGAAGGTCTTGACACTAAATTGTCTGCGGCTATTCGCCTGGAAAAAGGGTAAACCTGTATAAAGAATGAGTTTTAAAAGGTAAATTGTAAAGTCAAAATCTATAGGTACATATACAAGTAAAAGAGATAAGGTTTTAAAACTAACGATATTTGTAACAAATTCGCTCTAATTTAGAATTTTAAAACAGTAATTCTAAACCTGTTTCATTAAATTGAAAAAGTATTATATGATATCGCATTCGACCGAGTAGCTGTTACTCTAAATGTAAAACTGAATGTATAAAAAGAAACTATGCGGATAAAAATAATCTTAAAAGCAGCGAGGGTCTTTCACAATGTGTTTTTTTTAAGCCGTAGAGGACCATGACTTTTGTCCCATTGTACGTGTTATATCGAATAGTTTAAGGATAAGTCATGATACAGATACAGAAAAGAAATATTAAAGCTTTATTTTATAAGAATATTATTATTTTATTTATTAAATAATGTTTGTACATATATATTTTTTTATAATTATATTTTTTGGCAGAATGGGATGCGTCATAGCCGATTATTACTAGCTAAGTACTTTAAAAACATATCCTCTGACATTGATTTAAAAATGGCTGTATGTACCTCATAATTAAGGAATTACATGACCTTTTTTAAAATTTTAAATGACATATTTACTTAAAAATGATATTTGCAGGAGCAAATAGCTGCGGCCAGGGTCTAAAGTCTTTGTCCGAGTAGCAGGGGGCGCTGCTGGGCGTCAGACAGTAGAGCTCGGCTCGCCGTCACGTGTACACGTGTCTGTATTACGCGAACCGAAAACTTTCTTACGTCAAATCAATGGATATAACCTAACACGCCGTTTTAAACTGAGATGTGATAAAACAAAATGGTTATTGTTGTAGTGTTTACGTGTGCAAGTGTATTTGTTGTGGCGTGATTAGCTATGAGTATCCAGAAGTGCCTTTTGGATAATTCTAGCAGAATGATCAAGGCAATGTCAACAGCAAAATCTTCTAACAACGAAGTTAAAACGGTGAGAGTTGTGAATGTTACATATGTTTTCAATAAACAAACGCGTTTAGCGGAAACAGTTAAGTTATAGGTTATCTTTTTGACGTTTAAGGTTAAAAATAAACGCAGTTAGTCATTAGCGGACATAAGTTTTATGGCTATGTACTTAATTTATTTTTAATTATGATATGACATGTGTATTTATTTATAGTGTCTAATATATTTTTAATGATAGTTTTAAAATATAATATATTTCCTTATATATAATGTGAAAAGTTTGATTAAACTTTGTCACACCAAGCGGTTATTTATTACGTACATCGAATGATTAGCATTGTGTACGTTATTGGTCATTCATTGAAATCTGCATTTAAGTATAAATTTACAATTATCACTAATGGTGTTATTGTAATATATTACAATTTATAAGATAAATCTTTAATAAGTTTTTTTATGCTAAATACAAAAACCATTTAAAATTTATAACTGGACCCTATTACGATAAGACGGTGGTCTCGCAGTAACAGGAATGACATTGACATTAACTTTTTTTTCTTCCATTCCATTTCCAAATCAATTCCATCATACAGCCTTATGTTTTATAATATTTACAAACTATAATTAAAATATATTATATATATAACTTTAATTAATATATTTAACTTGAAAATTAAATAAAAACTACTTTTATCATACGTTTTTTTTTATTTAAACGTATATTTTAACAATGCCCGCTTCGGTGTGTAGTCACAACTCGCAACAAAGAGTCCACTCCCGTTAGGCTATTGTTCGTCACATGAATGACCATAATATTACTTCAAACACTGAAGGATAATAGAAAATATGTAAACATTACTACGTTTATAATAATATTTAACTTACGTGTACATTGTTATTGTGGAAATTAAAATAGTAATGTTATATGTAGGAGGGAAATTGCAGTAATTAAAATCGCGGCATAATTTTTCATCCCTTTGCTGCCTGTCTCTTTTGATTATAAAAAACAAAATTAATTTTATAAAAAAACATAACTGTCAAATATTAAGAGACATCATATTTTTTATAATAGTTTCACGAAACTATTACGCGACGACATTATGGACATTAACACGTTTTAAGGATGTAAAATAAAGAAGACCGACTATAAAACAATAAATTTATTGAAGCATAAATTTCACTGTCAGAATGTAAGTGGAGAACGAAGTTTTTTGTACAGTAGTTTCTTTGATTTTTAGTAAGAGTCTTCCTTAGATTTAGTGCAAAGAAGACAAAGAGAATTTAAATAACTTTATTATAAACATATTATAGGTATTTTTCTTACGCTATAAGAACTCGACTAAATAGTCAATAGTATTTTTTAATATTTTTTTTATTTAAAAAATACTATATTTTTTCAATAAAAACAATTCATTTTTAAATTAAAAAAAATTACATGTATTTACTATTTACTGATTATATTTAAAAAATAATCACTCCGCATTTTCAACAAAAATAAAATAGCCCTCTTTGTATATCAAAAATATATTTTGACACGCATATCCCATGCTAAGATTAATGGGGATGTGAACCCATAAATATATATTACTATTTATTTCTCCATTTTTACGGCAAAATTTCTAAGGCAGCTTATACATATAATAGTTTCACGATTTTTCTCACATAGCAGAGTAGAGAGAGAGGACCTAGTGTCAAGACACTGTTCCGCTCACACCAGAGACATTGTGTTGAGTGGCGGAACTCAACGCGACACTTTGTCTTTGCCACCCACCCAATACCTTTTTATTTTTTTTTATTTTTATTTTTTTTTTTTTAGCTTCACGCTGTATCCCGCACACAGCAGGGTAGGCAGAGGGAACCTAGTGTTAAGACACTCCGTTCCCCACTTTCCGCCGAATTCGGAGGCATTGCGTGTTAAGTGGCGGATTTGCGTGTTACGCCGCGCTTTAGCTCGGTACCAGAACGAAGAAAATGGAAATATTAAATATTTCCACTCCTCGAGTGTGAATCTAACCCACAACCAGTCGTTTACAGTCACACGCTTGTGCTACTGGGCCACGACTGGCCACAAAATGTCAAACCAAAATATTAAATAAGTAAATATTTTAATACGCTTTATGAATATTTTTATAGTCAATAAAAACAAAGATATTTCGCTTCAGTTAGCTTCAAAGCGATTTCTCCGTAAACCTAACTTATACTTAGTTGTGTTTACGTAATGGGAGTTGCGTTTAGTATTTGCCTCTTAGAAATTCTTACTTTAGTAAAGACGTATACCATATACAAAGGGCTTCTTTCAATGTTACGATAGGTTGTCCTTTTTGAGTATTTAAAGGATTTTCTAAAGAATATCCATACTTATATTATAAATGCGAAAGTCTGTGTGTTTGTCTGTCACGCTTTCACGGCTAATTTATCGGTCCGATTTGGATGAAATTTAGAACGAAAGTAGAAAAAGTTCTTGGTTTTAACATAGGCTACTTATTTTTTCAAAAATCAACCTCTAAAGGGTTGAAGTAGGGGATGAAAGTTTATATGAAAAATCTAAACCGCTTGACCGATTGTAACAAAATTTGGCATAAATATAGTTGATAATCTAAGATTAAACATAGACTACTTTTTTTTTTCAAAAAAGAAAACAGTTACGTAGTTCACGCGGTGAAGCCGCGAGCGGGCCGCTAGTCTTAAATATATTTTTTCAACAGATGTGAGCTAATTCAGCAGAAAATATTGCAGAATAAAAGAGGTTATAGTACCGCTTTTGTGCAGCGTCTGATCTCGCGTATCACAATTAGTTATGGGTTCGATATCTCGTCTTAGAAATTATCATCGTTTAATTTATTTGACTATGTTATTATTGTTATTATTTAATTATGTTATTTTTTTCCCTCCGGTGACGAAACAAAACGCGGCGTTAAGTTCTGGAATTCAACAGACCATTTCTCATGTTTTGACTTCGTTCTCTGTGCTTACTCTTTATAAATATTTGTATATATTGTACAAACTCGTCTTCTTTATATACGCAATGTCTCAATTTCGGGTGGAGAAGGAGTGTCGAAAAGTGGAGACGGAGTGTCTTGATACTAGGATCTCTTTAACTACCCAATGCGGGAAAAAGGGTGAAGCTAAAAGAAAAATATAAAAAATAATTTACTGGACGTCCAAACTATACCCGTTAATGCACCGAAGTTCAACACTAAAGTTTTTCATATACGTTATGATTAATGACCTATTTTTCTATATAAATAAATACAAAGAGAAATAAGAGATGCGATATCATGTTTAATTCATACGGAGCACGACATAAAAGGTGTATTTATCTAGTGTTAATGTAAAAACACCTTTAAATGTTACTTTTTAAGGGTGTTTTTACAAAAAGTTGTATATTATTTTCTCTGTACAGGATATTTTGCGGTTGATAGATTAGGTTATTCATATACTTGGTTTCCCTCGACTTTTTGGAAAATTACTCGTTTCTCGTAGCACTTGTCGTGAAAATTGGCTTTTTAGCATAGAAAGAGAGCGTGAGTCGACTAAAATATATTATAATTCGCTCGGTGATTTATCAAAATTCAAATTATGGAAGGTCTTTTATTACTTTTGCGTTATCATTTTCTTTGAGAAGCGACATTTGACGTCTATACATAGTTTATTAATTAATTCATCATCAAAAAAATACCATATCGTGGACTTAATTATGGTAACCTGAAACTTTGTTAAATTAATACTTGAGAAGTTTGTAATATCAGATATTACGTTACGCGAAATCGTGTTTCAGAATTCTGTTTTTTGTTTAGGTTAGGTTTTTGTCAAAAGCCTAGATTCTGGAGCTAAATAGGAATTAAATAACAGTATTCTTTGACATATTATAAAGAAATTTAGGAGATTAAAAATATACTACAATTGACAAACATCTTTAGACAACATTAAAAAATTTGAACGTCGCGAGATTCAAACCTGTGTCCTGAAAAGTCTTTCAACTATAAGAGATAGATCGCACGGCTTAGTGGTCAGAGTATTTTTACGGCTTTCAAGAAGAGCGGGTTTTTGCTGCGTTTAATTTTAATAAGCTTTCTAACAATGATTTTAAACTTGTAAGTATGCGAATAACACTTAAAAACGGTAAAAATAATACAATTTTTGTTAGTTATTTCTTAAAAAATACGTCATTTATATACATATGGACATACCCTGGCAAGAATTGTTGGGAATAAGGCCATTTAGAAGAACTACATATATCTACATTTTCAGTCTATTGGCCAAAGTAATTGCTTCGTATTAGATACTTGTAATGTAAGTTTATTGGGACGGGAGGAACATTGTCTTAAATATATTTACCGCTGAGTAGCATTTGTGTTAATTTATACCTAACATAGGTACTAAAATGGAGTGAACTAAACCACACTATTAATACCAAATACCAATTCCTTTTAGCAACCAGAATTATAAGTATATTTATACAAATAATTAAAATTGAAGTGCCTCTTTATAATATTATAAAAAGGCAATTTAATAGCTAAAGATAACTAAATAGCCAAAGGTGAGATTTCTTTTTTAATTAATGAAAGAGGACAAACGAGCAGAAGGACCACCTCATGCTAAGTTAAGGTTACCTTTACCCATGGACATCCACAGAATCCATTCATCCATTAGAAAACTTATGGATGCGTTGCCGGCCTTAAGAGGAGTAGAAGGAAAGAAGGGAAGAAGGATGGGGATGGTGGGAATAGGGAGAGCAGGCTTACATGCCATCGAACAGGAACACATCATCAGATATTTGGCGGCTCGTCTTTGAAATGATAGTGGTCGCGAGCCAGTCGGAGAACGAATCTCCTACCACCAAGCTACTGGGTTACCCGCCTCTTACGAGACGCTACCCAGCGGCGGAGGGAATTGTATTCTTAACCTGTCCCCCCACGGGGAAAAAGTTACATCTAGTTTGATATTATATGTGCTTAATAAGAATTTACTATGATTTTTTGTATCTAAATGAAAAATAGCATTTACTGTCTTCAGTTATGTTAGTTGAATAACTTTTTAAGTAACTAAAATATTTTTTTTAATTTATAAAATATTTAAAATAAATAATTTTAAAACCAATCAGTTATTATAGGTACATATTGTGAACACCCACACAAGACTAACCACGTCACAATATATACAAGTGTATTTACTTAAACCAAAAATATATTTAAACAGTGCTAATCGATTTTTACTGTATCTACAGAATATATAAACACTTGGTTACGCTTTTCAAGCCACTTTTGTGTTTAATTTTTATGCCCTTGAAGTAATTGCGATGTTAGGTTCCGCCATTCAACATGTGTCCAATTCCAATCATTTTAAAAGGACTATGGAGGATGGAGATTTTTGATACTTTGCTCTTTCTATTTACGCTGATATGAAAGAAAAAAACGTGAACCTGTATTAGATAGTGGTACTCAAAGCTAACCCGCACGGTATCCTTTAAATACTAGGAATTTTCAATTAGAACTTGGAACCATAGCTCATATTCAACATCATTTCCATTCTACTACAATGATGTTTTTTTTAACATCACGCTGTATCCCGCACATAACAGGGTGTAGGCAGAGGGAACCTAGTGTTAAGACACTCCGTTCCTCACTTTTCACTGAATTCCGGAGGCATTGCGTGTTAAGAGGCGGAACTTAACGCCGCGCTTTACTTCTGATACCAGCGAAGAAATAGAATCATTAAATATTTCCACTCCTCGAGCGGGAATCGAACCCAAAACCAGTCGTTTACAGTCACACGTTCGTGCCACTGCGCCACGGCTGGCCCCTAGTTATTATTATTGTTATGTAACACATACCTACAGTCGTCGATATATAAATTCATTAATATTTTATAACCGTACTGACTGACGTAGGGTGAAAAATTTTCCACTCTATTGACAGCCATACACAATTGACGAAATGTTTATGGCATCGTTTGTTTTACGCGTCTCGTAAACTTTGTTCTAGCTATTTACTCGTAGGTACGTGTTAATGATTGTCTTTTGGGTGATATTTCAATGTAGTTCTGAATAATTTTGTTTGAAGACTGTGAATTTCATGGTTGTAGGTTCGATTTTCAATTAGGGGAATGGTTGTATTTTAATATATTTTAATTTCTTTCCTCTGGTATCTAGATAAATCGCGGCGTTTAGTTCCGTCCGCAACACATATTTGTGTTGCCCCTAAAGACCTGATTTTTGAAAAAAAATATTGTATGTGTGTTCTTCTTTAGCTATTTTCATTCTGAATTTCATCGAAATCGGGCCAGTAGAATTTCTCGCATTCGCATCGCATTTATAATTAATATATATTTGGACATACTGTTGTGGGTAATTGTAACTTTATTGCGCCACTACAGCGTAAAATTCTTATAATATATAGCGTAGCGTAGATTATTATATCAATACTTATATTATAAATGCGATAGTCTGTGTGTTTGTCTGTCACGCTTTCACGGCTAATCTACCGGTCCGATTTGGATGAAATTTACAATAAAAGTAGTAAAAGTGACTGGGTCTAACATAGGCTACTTATTTTTTCAAAAATCAACATCTAAAAGGTTGAAACAGGGGTTGAAATCGCTTGACCGATTGTAATAAATCTTGGCATAAATATAGTTGATAATCTAAGCTTAAACATAGGCTACTTTATTTTTTAAAAATGCGCCCCTGAGGGTTGCAATATAACGAAATAGTTCACGCGCGAAGCCGTGAGCGGGCCTCTAGTATATAATAGACGTAAACGTAACTAAACGTGTTGACTAATACATTATACAAGTAATTACTTCCATTTTAAGATTGCATTTGACTCATAAATAGCAGTGGACATGTGAAAATAATGTTCGTCTCTTCTCTACAGGTAAGGATATTGATTACTTTATGAGTTTACATTAGGAAAAGAGAAGAAGTAGAAGCCGTGTATTCTAGAAGTATTATATTTGGCTGTTGAACTTTCAGCTTCACGCTTTTCCTTACATAGCAGGGTGGGTAATCAGAGAGAAGGTAATGTTCAATAGAATGTTAACTAGGGTAAACTTTTACCGTAAAGTAATATATAACCATCGTCATAATCATTATCATAAGCCCATCGTGGCGAACTAGGACAGCGGTTTTTAAACATTTTTAAAGTGTTATTCCACACTTAGGAAAATTGAAAAAGACATTTAAAGAAAACGTATAAAAATTTGAACGCAGCGGGATTCGAACCCGCGCCTCCTGAATATGCTCAGTGGTGAGAGCGCCTGAACGGTATTCAGGAGGCGCGGGTTCGAATCCCGCTGCGTTCAAATTTTAAAACGTTTTCTTTAAATGTTTTAGGACAGCGGTTGTCTGTAAAAACGATGTTATTGCTTTGATTGTAAAATTGTTGACTGTAAAAACATGTTATCACTCAGAGGAATAATTATATTTCAATGATTTACATTTCTCCGCCCTGATACTTAAGCCGGAGCGCTGATTTTGGTTCCACAACTCAATACGCAACCCTCTATTTCGGAGTGAAAGCAGAGAACGGAGTGCCGCGACACTAGCTTCTCTTTGAATACTTTATTGTTTCCTTTGCTATGCTAGAAAAGCATTATGCTGTAAAAAATAAATAATATATAAGAAGTATTTAGTCTAAATTCCTTATAACTTATATAGTTTCTACGTAGGTGTGTTTAACAAAAATAAACAAGTAACACGTCAAATGTATTAAGATTGATGTCAAGAAAATATGTTAGATTTTCCCGCAAGGCTGTGCGTTATCGAATTTTCATGGTTTCGTATAGTTTTCTTTGTGTCGATAATGTGTTGACCTCGAACCAGATTTGATGATAATTACCTTAGCTAACCGTTCTATGCTTCCTTTCTTTACGATCGTTAGACGGAATTAATTATACGTAGTATATATAATTGTTATTATTGTGATATTTTAGAGTGACTTTCTTTTTGACTTAGTAACTTAATTTTAGTTTTTAGTTATTTGAAAACAACTTTAGGTAAAGTTGAATTCATAAATAATAGTTCTTTATATTATTAGTTCACAAATTTTAACTATTTTTTTTCTTTACGCTTTGTATCACGTAGGAAGGTAAATATAACTTAACATTAATATACTCAGTTCCCTGCTTTCTCCGTGTCAGAATTCATATTAAACGTTGAGTTTTAATTTCATCCTATTTAATGTTAGATTTTAAATTCATAAATATCCATACTTGTATTATAAATGTGAAAGTCTGTGTGTTTGTCTGTCATGCTTTGACGGCTAATCTACCGGTCCGATTTGGATGAAATTTAGAATGAAAGTAGTAAAAGTTACTGGGTCTAACATAGGCTACTTATTTTTTCAAAAATCAACCGCTAAAGGGTTGAAATAGGGGATGAAAGTTTATATGAAAAATCTAAGCCGCTTGACCGATTATAATGAATTTTGGCATAAATATAGTTGATAATCTAAGCTTAAATATAGGCTACTTTATTTTTTCAAAAACCCTCCCCCGAGTGTTACAATATAACAAAACAGTTACGTAGTACACGCGGCGAAGCCGCGAGCGGGCCGCTAGTATTAGTATAAAAGTAACAAATGAAGGATACTTGTTACACACAGAAAAATATATATTTAAAACTTTTATATCGTCGTACAAATTAGGTATAAGAACGTTGAAAAGTTTATTTATTTGTATATCACTTTATGTTCTCGGTAACAAATTCGCGTGTGCCTTTAAGTTATTTCAAATGGGTATTGTATTCAAATTTATCCCACGCCGATTGTGAAGGACAATGTTAGCAGCTCAAATTTGTAATATTTTTTAAGATATTAAAGATTACTTTGGCTATTTTATATTATGTATATGATCTTCTCAGCTTAATGCTTTTTTCAGCATAACCGGGAAGTCACAGAGAGCCTAGTGTCAAGACACTCTTTTCACTACTTTCTGCCTAAATTTAGGATTGTGTGTTAAGTGGGAGACTTCAACGTCGCACTTTATCAAGTCCTTCAAAGCAGAGAAAGGAAAATAATTAAATTACGATTGTACTCGATTAGGCCAGCGGTGGCACTGTGGCAAAAGCGTGTGAATGTAAACGACTGGTTGTGGGTTCGATTCCCATTCGAAGAGTGGTAATATTTAATATTTCCATTTAGTTCGCTCTGATCGCGCTTTGTATTGAGGCAAAGCGCGGCTTTAAGTTCCGCCACTTAACACGGATTGCCTCTGAATTCGACGGAAAGTGGGGAACGGAGTGTCTTAACACTAGGTTCCCTCTGCCTACCCTGCTGTGTGCGGAATACATCGTGAAGCTAAAACAATATTGTACCACTGATGACTGATGAAAACAAACCTACGACCAATCGCGATTACAGTCATGTAGTGTCCCACTGCGCCATAATGGCTTCCAAGCTCTTTTGTTCTAAGTATCTGACATACAATGGACAGTCGAAACTATTAGTCGTAGAAAACTGAAATTTGGCACGTAGGGCTCCTTGGGGAGTGTAGGAAAGCATTAGGATTTCCCGAACTTACTACAAGAGTGGGACGAAACGACATTTCTCATTTCAACGGTTTCAAACTACAGAAGATGGTATGTTAGAGAGTCCATATATACAAAGTTTTCGTTGAGAACTTTTTAGTAATTATTACAACTGATAGGAATATTTCTTTTTAATGTTATTTTCTTAATTTTATAAAATATTGGATTCTTTAAGGTAGTTACGGAAACTAAATAGTTTTTACAAGTTTTCATAAATATGTTGTCGTATAAGTAGATACATAATTTAAAAGATAATGTAGAACGGGAAATAAACAAAGTGTTAAATAGTACTTTTACTATGTAGGTACGTGCCATGAGTTCATTATGAATAAAATAAAAAACTTAAAAATACATTATTTTAACATTTTTAAAGTGTCGTTCGCACACTTAAGATTTTTTTTTTTTTTATGGAATAAAGGAGGCAAATGAGCTGAAGGCCCACCTGGTGTTAAGTGGTTACCTTCGCCCATAGACATCCACAGCATTAAAATTATGGATGCATTGCCAACCTTGGGAATGTAGGAGAAAAGGAGAAGAAGAAAAAGGAAGAAGATGAGAGACAGAACAACAGACAGAAGGAGGGAGGAAGGATGGGAATGGTGGGAATAGGGAGTGCTGGCTTACATGCCATCGAACCGGAACACATCATAAGATATTTGGCGGTTCGTCTTTGACATGATAGTGGTCGCGAGCCAGTCGGAGAACGAATCTCCTATCACCAAACTACTGGGTTACCCGCCTTTTACGGGACGCTACCCAGCGGCGGGGGGGAATTGTATTCTTAACATATTCAGAAAACGTACAAAAATTTGAACGCGCCGGGATTCGAACCCACGCTTCTTAGAACCGTTGGAGAGTTGTAGAAAAGTGTTTTTTATTAGCTTCACGCTGTATCCCGCAAATACCAAGGTAGGAGGAAGGAACCTAGTGTTGAGACACTCCGTTCCCCACTTACCGCCGAATTCGGAAGCATTGCGTCTTAAATGGCGGTTCTTAACGCCGCGCTTTGCTTCGGTACCAGAGCGAAGAAAATGGAAATATTTAAAATTTCCACTCCACGAGCGGGAATCGAACCCACAACCACTTGCCTTACAGGCACACTTTGTGCCTCTGCGTCAAGACTGGCCCCAAAGAAAAGTCTTCAAACGTTTTCTATAAATGGTTTTAAGAAAAACAATTACTAACTTACACGTGTCAAGTAAAGTTTTCTAAAGACACAGTGCGTATCGTTCTCAAGGATTATTGTAGTGATAAATGTGTGCGTTACTCAACGTTGTCTCGTTGCTTGCTTTAAGAACGGAGTGATTTATCACTTGGTTCTTTTCCCTTAAGCTTATGTATAATGGCAGTTAGGATTTACTTAAAGTCCGTATGTATCTTTTAAATCTTCGTGGGATTAAGCATCTTTTCTTTTGGATTTTGCTTGTAGACTGAACGGCTGTGGAGAAGGGTGAAATTTTTGTGGAAGTAAACGTTAAAAAAAATATTAAAAATCTACAGAGATCTACAGAGATGCTAACAACAAAAATAAGTTGTAATAAAGCGTATAAGAATTTCGAAAATTTTTATACGTTTTCTAAATGTCTTTTTCAATATTAAAAATCTCGGATTCCTGGAGGAATAATTTATAAATAGTAAGCCGGTGAGAATCATGTTATATAGACACTTTGCATCTGCTATACAGGATCTGTATATTTACCTATTTAATACGTTGCAGAATTTGTTTTTCTACTTTTTTTATATAGAGGAGAGATAAGCAACCTGTTTTTAACAACGGGCTTCTCCAAATTTATATATTTTTTGTAGGCCAAAGTTACACTTCTTAATAACATTTAAAGTAGCACGAGAATATCTGTAATATAAATAAATGTTTGGCGGGCCGCGTGAAATTTTGAAGCAGGTAGCGGGTTACTTAGTCTTGTTATCGTGAGTACCTATCGTTTTTTTAAAAAAAAAATTAAAAAAGAATATTTATACGCAAATCTTATATACTATGTTCTTTTCTTTTAATTTTTTTTGTTTTAATTCATTTCTTTTAATTGTTTGTTTTTTTCTTTTGTTTGGATAAATAGACTTTTTTATAATATTTTTTATTTATTTTTATTTTATTTATTGTAATCATTATTTTAAAATAGCAATTTCTCGAATACTGAGCAGAGCTCGGTCACCAGATGTTAACATTCTCACAAAAAACAAAATAATTTTCGAAAAATATTAGTATTTGTACTACCTATCTCATATCGTATTTATTATTTAGAACTGGCACTATGACTTGCTTGTAAGGGTCCAGCAATTTACTACCTTCTTCAAACCCCATGGAAACCCTTCGTCATCCTTATATATAATGAAGTACTTGTGAGGGATGAATTCCTTATAATACATATCGTGGTATAGTATAATATAGTATATCGCTCATTCAATAGAACATCAATGTAATTACAAAAATAACTGTGTTTTAACACTACATTTACCAGATTTATTAGATTTACCAGTCAAAATGACTGAAACCAGTCATTTTCAATTTCAATTTAAAGTTCATACTGCATGTATTATTTTTTTCTCTGTAACTTTATCATGACTTTTGTAACTTTAACTTAATAATTAATTTTATGAACTTCATATTGTTTTATATATAATAATTTTAAATATATTTCATGTAATTATAAATAGGTATATTTAAATATTTGGTAAATTTAGTGTTAATAATTGAATTTTTAAAATTTTCTATCTTCTCCACGAAGTTATACATTACATATTATACTTATAATCATTGGAAGATAATTATTTTTGTATATTCGACTTAAAACATTTAAAAAATTCTCCTCTAAAAACAGTTAAAACGAAAAAGATGAGCGATATGTAAAGACAAGTCAGAAATGATACTTAAGCTCTAAGATGAAACTAGGTTCACTTTGCCTACTCCGGTGTTTCGGGAAAAGGAGAAATTGACAAAATGAAGTAGTCAGCGGCGTAACAATAGGGTGGCAAAACGGCAAAATGCCACGGGCCCCGAGCCAAAAGGGGCCCCCTGATCAGAGAGGGCCGCGAACACAGAAGAATCCTAATTCTTTATATTGGAGGAAGAGAGAGAGAAGGGAGGGCCCCATCCGGCGAATTTGCCACGGGCCTCAAACGGTATAGTTACGCCACTGGAAGTAGTATTACGTGTGTTTTTATATATTTACTAGAAATATAAATAATAGTCTATCAAACCTTCAGTTACTAATTATTATATAATTACAGTCTAATTTAATCGTAGAACAATCGTCATAGGGCTTATTCATTCGATACGTCATTAAGTTTGAAGTAATAACATATAAGAAGAGTTCTTCTCATTGAAATGGCTAGCATCGTATTGAAATGGTTGTGTATTCGATCCCCACTGGGAAACGCAGGTTCGAATCCCGCTGCGTGCAGATTTTTTATACGTTTTCTAAAAATGTCTTATTCAATTTCCAAATAGTGTGAAAATAAATATATAAATCTAGAATAATGTTAAAAATTTTGAATTGTACTTAAATAATCGTCATTTCCTCGTTTTTTGGTTAGACAGAACACGAAATTAAGTTCCGCCAATCGTCTTGAATTCCTTCGTAAAGCAGAGAATGGAGGGTCTTCACACTTGATATTAATTTCTCTCCGTATATTTATTCCTTTGAGTAGATATGTACATTTTGTTTGAAAATTACTAGTCTCAATGTGAAGAAACCCTTTTACGACATATTATGCCTTTGATCTAAATTTAGGTATGTCACAAGTAAGGTGGTTGCCATGACAACCGTCTGGAGTTGCCCATTTGGCGAGGCGCTTTATGGGTCAATGTTCCACGCCTAGGAGGAAACGGTTTTGTACTAGATATTTCTTTATATTTGTTTATTATTTTCTCATTTGTGGTAATATAATATAATAATTGTGGCTATATTTTAATACCTAATATTTTAAATCAAATAAAAAATGACACTCTCTGAGCTATTTCCTATTTGAAAGCTTTGCGCCGCGTAGTAGAGTAAATAATAAACTTAGTGTGTCATGGCACTTATTTCCCATTTTCCATCCGAGTTCGAAACTGTGTATTGAGTGGCAAAACACACCTACGCGCCTAGTGTGTTACCAGAGAATAGAATTGACCTCACAACTACCGCGTTAAGTAGTAGAAAATGTATGAAAAATTGAACGCAGCGGGATTCGAACTCGCGCCTCCTGAACCGTGCAGGCGCTCTCACCACCGAGCTCAGTGGTCCCGCCGCGTTTAACTTTTTATACGTTTTTTAAATGTCTTTTTCACTATGTTCTACTACGGCCCTATAATGTATAATATATAATAATTATATATTATATTTTATGCAAATTACATTAATAAAATAGATGTCATATCGTTCGATATCTTTCATTAAGTACTTTTCACTATCTTTCAATTTGATACGCATACTTAGCGTTGTTTCGTTAACATTAGAATATCGACGTACATAGTTTAATCCATACTTCCATAATATGATAGTTGATGATACGAGTACAATATCAAACATAGTCTGCCTATTTTTTTAAATACAACCATTAAGGGGGTGAATTAGGGGATGAAAACCGTAATTTATGTGGTGTTAGTCTGAAAAGTGTCTAGTATTTTATAAGTTGAAAGCAGAATCAATCAAAAATATATATTTGAATAATAATAGGCTATTTGAACTAATATGATATGGGCTGTAATTTGACATTATATACAGGCTTAGGCATCTTCTTATTACCCGTGGGGGGACGGGTTAAGAATACAATTCCCCTCCGCCGCTGGGTAGCGTCCCGTAAAAGGCGGGTAACCCAGTAGCTTGGTGGTAGGAGATTCGTTCTCCGACTGGCTCGCGACCACTATCATGTCAAAGACGAACCGCCAAATATCTGAAGATGTGTTCCGGTTCGGTGGCATGTAAGCCAGCTTTCCCTATCCCCAACATTCCCATCCTTCCTCCCTCCTTCTGTCCTACATTCTCAAGGCTGGCAACGCATCTACAACTCTAATGTTGTGGATGTCTATGGGCGAAGGTATGACTTAACACCAGGTGGGCCTTCTGCTCGTTTGCCTCCTTTATTCCATAAAAAAAAATCTTCTAAGAGATTAACCGATTTTAAACCTTTTATTGTCTTTAAACGTCTGACCTCTGACTATAAACGTGATTGGTAACGAATTCGATTTCTACTCGTGTTAATGACAAAACCTATATAAATTATTTAAATATCTCCCTTCGAGCATATAAGTGCCAGTTTGTCATAATACAGAGCGCGGCGTTGAGTTTCGGCATCCAAAGTAGTAGATTTTTGAAAAATAAAGTAGCCTATGTTTGCCCCTGGATTATTTACTACTTTCATCCTAAATTTCTTCCAAATCGGACCGGTAGATTAGCCGTGAAAGCGTGACCGACAAACAGACAGACTTTCGCATTTGTAATATAAGTATGGATATGTAAAGATTTAAGTATATTATATAAATAAATTTCCAAAGACATTCTTGTATTAAATAGAGAATAATTAATAGGGTCAAGTTACAATAAGGAAATCAACCTTTTAAGTGTGGCAGGTAATTTCTTGTACCGATAGAACCTTCCCCTTCTCATAGATATCCCTTAAGTAGGAATGAATTCGTTTGGGGACAAAATGGATTTTGAATTTCCGAACATTTGAATTTCTTTGCCAAAAGGCTTAGTTACAACAAAGTTGTGTCCCGAATTCTCTTAGCAAATTACCGTGGAAAAGGACCCGAGAGATTGATTTTTGAGCTGTTTTAATTTTAAATGTATAATTATTGTTCATTATAATTAATAGGTCTTCCTGGTGCTGTGGAATAAAGTGTGATGTATGCCATGGGTGTGGCTTCGATTTCCACTCGAGGGGATTTGAATATTTTAAACTATTTTCATTTCTACCCTTAGAGGGACAAGAAGCAATGCGGCTTGTGTTTCGCTATTTAACACGCAATTTCCCGGATTCATGCGACACGTGAAAAACCAGTGTTATGTTCTGACCATGTGTCAATCTGTGGAATCTCTTGATATTAGGTTCTCTGGTTACCCTGCTAAGCAAACCCTGCTGGCAAAGAAATAAAGCTAAAAAAACATATTATCTTATGTAGTTGTTTATATCTTCTTATAATGATTTTTATAAAATACTGCACTGTTTTAATTATGATGAAGATACTCTATTCGTAGTAATAAATCTATCATTAAAGATTTACGTTGCGACATTGCGTGTTGTTTTGACTTTCGATTGTAATTAGTCATCAGTTTCACTCTCTTAAAACAGTGAAAAAATCAAATATTATTAGAAATTTTACTGATAATTCAAAATTTTCATTATTTCAATATTATCTTAACGGATATTTTTACCAATGGTCGCGGAGATCCATTAAATAAACCTTTTCTTAGTAAGTTATGTGTTCATTTAGACAAAAGTATATGTAAAACATATTGTAGCATGTGTAATATTTTATGTATTTGTATTATTACAAAAAATATTGCTTTGCTGCATTTCTTCTTTTTTTATATATTTTAAAGTTTTAAGCATGCTTCTCCGTTTGCATAATTTTCTAAAAAAAGGTGTTAAAAGTTGTTCCTTCACGTATTACGTTTCTAATTACTGTTATTTTCAGTAATGTCTTTAAAGTTCTAAAATAATATTAAATATATCCTTATGCCAAATAAAATCATTAAGACGCAGGTTCTGGGTTCGGTCCCATTCGGAGGAATGATTTTATATCATTTTAATTCTTTCGCTTTGGTATCTAGCCAAAGTGCGGCGTTAAGATCCGCCACTTAACACATAATATCTCGGTTTCAGACGGTAAGTGAAGAACGGAGTGTCCTGAAATTTGGTTCTTGCTTACTACTGATATGGGGGAAAAGCGTAAATTATTATATCTAATTTATGTTGTTATACAAAGTCTTTTAAGTACTTAAAGGATAATATTATAGCAATTTTCCCTGTAAATGAATCTTTAAGCAGTTCTACCACTTATTTCCTATACATGCCTCTAACACTCAACTACTAATTGGTAATCAGTTGAGCTGTCAAGTTGGAACTTGATGACGCTTTAAAGAGCTCTAATCTATCTTTCTACACTAATGTTACAAATTAACTCGATCGTTTAATGAGTATATGCGCTTTGAAATATAAATTACTTTGTTCTTTTCTGTCGAGTCCAATGTATAGTGTCTAATTATTTATTACTAGCGGCTTGCTCGTGACTTCGCAGGTGATCTATATGACTGTTTCGTTATAAAACAACCTTCGGGGGTGGATTTTCGAAAAATAAAGTTACATTTAACCCTGGATTAACTAAATATATTCCAAAATTTATTACAATTGGTTAAGCGGTTAAGATCTTTCACATAAACTTTCTTCCCCTATTTCAACCCTTAAGAGGTTAATTTTAAGATAATAAGTAACCAATTTTGACCTTGGATTATTTATTACTTTCATTCTAAATTTCATCCAAATCGAACCAGTAGATTAACCGTGAAAGCGTGACAGACACAGAGACAGACTTTTGCATTTATAATATAAGTTTGGATAATTATGTAAAGTGATAAACTACAATATTATCTTTATTGCGTCTATTTCAAATGGATAGCAGCAGAGACAACTTCCCCACTTTCCGCCCAAATTCAAAACATTGGATGTCGTTTAGCGAAACCCAACCCCGCAGTTTGTCTTACCAGAGCGTCAAATCCTAAATAAAAGCTTAAAACAACAGAAATACACACAAAGTTTGCAGGTAATATCATTATATTAAGCGCTCTTGGCTCGCGTCGCATACTTTTCCCTTAATTTTAAAAGTTTATCAATTACCTTTTAAGAAGATAAACTGTTAAATAATTATCTTGCTTTAAATCCTTGGAAACTTTAGTTAGTTTTCATGTTAACTCAAGACAGGCTCAAGGCTGTAGCAAATAAGTTCGTATATTTTGGACTCGGAGATAACCTAGTGTTACGATACTCCGTTCTCCACTTTCCGTCCCAATTCAAGACATTATGTGTTAAGTAGTGGAACTCAACGGGCGCTGTCTTGTTCACTAAACCGGAGAAATGAAAATAAATAAATTATGATCTTTTCGTCAAGTGGGAATCGAACACCCAATCTTGGTAGCAGTCAGATCCTGACTGTCTGCTCCACAAGGGCCTCTTTCTATTTCTTTTTTTTTTTTTTTTTTTTTTTTTAGCTTCACGCTGTATCCCGCACACAGCAGGGTTGGCAGAGGGAACCCAGTGTTAGGACACTCCGTTCCCCACTTCCCGCCGATTTCGGAGGCTTGCGTGTTAAGTGGCGGAACTTAACGCCGCGCTTTACCTCGACACCAGAGCGAAAAAAATAGAAATATAATTTCCACTCCTCGAGTGGGAATCGAACCCACAACCAGTCGTTTACAGTCACACGCTTGTGCCACTGGACCACGACTGGCCACTATTCTTTCTATTTCTTTATTTCTATTCTATTCTTTCTATTTATCGAATTCACAACCTGTGTTTACAGTTAATTTGTCCCACTATGTCACAATGGTCTATTATGTTTATATTAGATCTATTACATTTCACAATTTAGTTAAGTACAATAATATATTTGCAAAAGCTATATTAACATATTATGTAGGTTCATAATGTCCTATGAAAACATAAAGAGCTAGTCAAAACAAAAGTACTCTATGCTGTTTATATAAGTAGAGAAATTCATAGAATTTTATAACTGTTTTTTTTTTAGCTTCACGCTGTATCCCGCATACAGCAGGGTAGGCAGAGGGAACCTAGTGCTAAAGCACTCTGATCCCCACTTCTAACTCGTATACAGCGTGAAGCTTAAAAAAACGTTATTTAAAAATGTTTTTTTTTGCATTTGTGTAAGTTGACAATGGTAATATAGTAGGTATATCTAGTAGTAGGTATATCTAGTAGTAGGTATATCTGAGGTTACGTGATTATTATTTTTATTTACCTTCACGCTGTATCCCGTACTTGTGTATATAAACGTTAACTGTGCCAAATTTCATAGCCGTCCGTATGCGTAATTTTCGTAAAAAGGCTGTAAAGTTTTTCCTCGGCAATTAATATACACGTTTTTTTCGTTTTTATTTTATTTACGCTCTAGCTTAGGAATTATTTTGCAAAAATAACATGAAATTAAACAAAAATACCCTTATTTGCTCATCGAAGATAACTTTAATATTTTTTACTATAATATACTATAAAAATAAATTGGTCGCAAATGAAGAAATATCTGTCTCAGGAATTCAACCTTTTTTTAATATAACTCAGAATTTGAACTCAGTACCTGCACTACACAAAACCAAGCACTAAACCAGCAAGTAGTAATTTGATCCGTAAGTTAAACTTGCGCTACTCGTGGGCCGTGTGTTACGTTTAAGCACGTTTCTCATTATCACCGGGGACGTTTTATGACTAGCCTGAACGGTAGATACGGAAGCCTCTCGCTTAATATTTCTTAGAAGTTTTTAACTGGATATTATATATGGAATATTATCATCTGAAATTTGTTATCACTCCCGCATAGTAGGGTGGTCAGAGAGATTTAGTAACAAGACACTCTCTTCTCCACTTTCCGCCTTATTCAAGATATTACGTGTTGTGTGACGGAACTCAACGCTGCGCTTTGTTTTAGGTGCCAGAGCGAAGAAATTAAAATAATTTAATCATAATCATTGTTTTGAGTGGGAATTGAACCCATAACCATTCGCGCTTACGACTGTAAACGCTGTTTTATCGCTGTCCCACTGTGTCAGGCCATCACAATGAATGCAATATGGAATAGAGAGAAGCAAATTAAATATAAATCATTTTGACGTCCATTTTTTACCTTATTTTATATTTTTGTTTAAGGACATTAAATATTTTTAAGCATTTATATTTTTTTATTAATAATTGAAATATATATATTAGTACGTGAACCATAAATTTTCATTAAACGTTATGGAACTAATTAAAAATTGGTTTACTTAAAGTTTATATGAGGTTGACGTGTGTGAAATACTATGAAATATATTAAATCAATACAATATATATGTATATTACACACATACACACATAATGACATACACTTCTGTATAACCTGACACATTAATAATTATTATATAATATAATAAACCACTTTAATGTAGGTATCACTTTTAACATGCATTGCCTCCAAAAATTCGGCGGAAAGCGGGGAAAAGAGTGTCTTAACACTGGGTTCCCTCTGCCTACACTTTGTGCGGGATACAGTGAGAAGCTAAAAATAATGTTTTTTTTTTATTTCGTTATCAATTACATATTTAGATGTATTAAAAAGGCATTTAGGATGAAAATTGCTATAATAATTATATAAGTGCCTTTCTATTCTATACATCAATGACACGACATTGAATGTTTTAAACCCATTTTACGTACTAATTTACTTTTTTAAAATGAACAATATATTATAAAAAAAATACAGCGAAACTTATCTTTGATCTTTCCATCGCGTGCGCACTGACACGCAATGTCAGTTCTCTACGGAATTTAGTTTGAATGTAGGAAAATGAAAGCGCTGTGACGCAGTTTGTAAGGTTTTGCTGGTAGGATGGTTGTGAATTCGATTCCCAGTCAGGGGGAGGTGTAAGTTTTTGTTTCTTCTGTCTGTTTGTCAGTCGATATGATGTTATTAGATGATAAAAGTTTCGGGAGGAGGCGGAAAGTGGATAACGAAGAGATTTTATGTGTAATGCTTTTTGCAGAAAGATAGAATATACGAAAAACTAATAATAGTGTGTAAAATTATTTATTATAATTGTTAATTTTATTGATCGTTTGCACAGTGGTACAGTGTCGTCTGTACGCGATGGTTTTAGATCCGAAGCCCACTAAGGAAAGTTATTACATTTTATTGATGTAATTTCCTCGTTTCCATAAGACAAGAGTGGTTTTACGATAGATTCTCCCTGCTTTACGTTTAGTACCGTATTTTGTTTCCTTTCGATTCTTTTATGCCTTCCTTTCTTTGTGGTCTTAAAATATATATGTTTTTAGAATAAGTCAGTAATAGACATTAAAAGAACACGTATAAAAAAATTAAACGCAGCGGGATTCGAACCCGCGCCTCCTGAGTACCGTCCAGGCGCTCTCACCACTGAGCCATGCGTTCTACTACCCGCTGCGCCAAAATTCTTATACACTTTATTACAATTTATTTTTGTTGTTAACATCTCTGTAGAGAGATTTTGGCGCGGGTTCGAATTCCGCTGCGTTCAAATTTTTATACGTTTTCTTTAAATGTCTTTTTCAATTTTCCTAAGTGTGGAATAACACTTTCAAAATGTTTAAAATAAGTCAGTACTAATTTTATGTAAATTATTGTTAGTGTATGCAATTTTAAGTTAGTTTGTCAAACTGAAACTCTTTATTTCATTTTTTCATTTGCCATACATTTAGACATATAACCGCAAACTTGCGTGTTAACATTGAAAAAATATTACAACTTTCTCAAGGTCGTCAATTTTCCTATATTAACTTAACTATTTCAGCTTTTATATTCGCACGTAATGATAATATCATAATGTCGTGACCCTTAGATTTAGTACAATCCAACAGGTAACGGATTCCAATTCAAGTTGGGATAATTTGAACTTTTAACAGAAATTAAAATATTAAGTCTTTGTTAAGAACAAGATTAAAATATTAAGGTTGTTAAGAACAAGATTTTTTGATTGAATTATTTTCAGTTAGTTCTTTGATTTGATATTTATATTATTAAAGTGCATTTAAAGTTTATGGTCTGTCATATTGTATTTTATGCTATGTCGGGTTTAGAATGATTTTACACAGCTAACAATATGTTGATATCCACACTAACGTTTATACAAAAAATCAGCTCAATCGGTTAAGATTCAAAATTGGATCAAAATTAATGGTTCAAAATAAAAAGCTTGTAAGAATGCATTATTTGTTTACTTAGGAGCCATGGTGGTACAGTGGAGTAAAGTCTGTCCGCTTTGGGTTCTCATAGAATGATTTTTATATATGTATGTATATATTTTTTTATCTTCACGCTGTATCCCGCACACAACAGGCAGTGGGAACCTAGTGTTAAGACACACCGTTCCCCAGGCACCGCCGAATTCCGAGGCATTGCGTATTACTTCTATTTAACTGCACGAAGTGCAATCTTGTCTAAATGTGAAGCGGTCCCTTATCGCTAGTCCTTTTTCTACCCTATTCTCTACCTTCCCCATATTGCCTATTAAATATAAATAACGAAGCTCTTAGCCACTCTTTAATTTACCAGATCGAAAAATAGGAAATCATTTAATATATTCATTTATTTTGATGTAAATACATACATATATTTCATAATACATACATATATTTCATAATTCTACAATGCAACATGTCTCACATATACGTTGGTCAATATCATACATATTTGCATATAGTGACAACGTAAATTATACTAAGGGAACATTGAGAGGTACCGGCGTGTGACAGGTGTTGATATAAACCTTGAATAAATAAAGGAGTGAAAGTGTAAATCCTACCCTAAATGGTTCAAACTTGTTCATGTGAAGCTTTGTGTGTGAAGAGATACGGCACATCAGTTATTAAAAAAATGGAGATAAAGCCTGTACTAAAATTTGAGTAAAATACCTTCACTCGCAAGATATTCAGAGAGAGACCCTATTTTCTAAACATTCCGTTTTCCACTTTCTAAGTGAAATCGTGACATGAAGCTTTTTTTAATTTTTGGAAGAACATAGACATATTGATGTGACGCGTTTTCTGTTTTTTGCTGTTTTAGTTTTTAGTGGAATTTAACGCTGTATAATAACAGCTTTTGTTATTCAATTTTTACACGAAACGTCGGGTTTTCTAAAATATTTTATCAAATTTTTCAAAAATATATGTTATTTATGCGTTTAAAATCCTTCAATTCGTCCATTTTAAAACTAACATCGCATTTCGTCTAAGATTAAAAAAACACCCTATTGGTAATTGAACAGACAACCACACAATCGTTCTTAGTTATGTATATGTATTCAACTACACCAATTGACTGGTTTTGATAAGTGTGCTTTATTTAAATAGAAACAATAATTATAGCAATGAGACAATCTATGCAACGATGCCAATATACTTCCAAAAATGAAATTTGAGACCAATTCATTAAGTAGGTCATGTAAGTCGACATCAGACGTGTGTTTTAGTTTGTTATCAATTATGCTTTGATAATATTTGGTATAGCAACGAGATTGGTTATGGGTTCGATTCCTGTGTAGAATTATAGTAAGTTAAATATTTTTTTTACACCAAAATTGTATCTTTTTTTGCTCTTATTATTATTTGTTTTTATTTATCCTTCTGGTGTAATAAAGCATTTAAATAAATAAATAAAATAAGTTAAATATTTTTAATTCTCCCTATTAGTTGAGTAGACAAAGCGCGGCGTTGACGTCTGCCACTGAACACGCAATGTCTCGATGTCAGATGTAGAGTGGAGAACAGAATATCTTGACACTATGAGTTTTAACTCTGGCTGACTAGTCTGCTTTGCTGAAAAAAATCGTAAACATACATTTGAGGCAATATGCAAGATGATTGAAGTCTGTTACGGTTTAACTTCGATACTTCACTTAACTTGAACTTTAGTTAACTTGTAATAAGACTCAATTAGCTAATTCTGAAAAACACTGCGTGTATATGTATAAAGTATTTGCTTTATAGTCCAAGATATTGATTGATTCCCCGTTTGGGGGATCCTTTATTAAAATTATTTTTAATAGAGGAAATTTCCTCTGGTAAGACAACGCCCGACTTAAAATTCAGCTGTATTCCGCACACCGCAGGGTAGGCAGACGGAACCTGTCAACCTGACGGAACCTGGAAGTGTTAAGACACTCCGTTCCCCACTTTTCGCCGAAATATGGAGAAATTGCCTTTTATGTGGCGGAACTTAACACCGCACTTTAGCTCTGATACCAGAGCTAAGAAAATGGAAATATTAAATATTTCCACTCCTTGAGTGGGAATCGAACCCACCACCAATCGTTTACAGCCACACGTTCATGCCACTGCGCTACGACTGGCCCTAAATCTGGCCCTGCACATCTAAATGTTAATATTATTTATATAACAATATATGCAGTATGGCCACCTGGCCGAAGCACGTGCCGTTATCTTTGTTTAATATTTAGCTCGAAGCCGGCTGTAAACAATTCCGTGGGTGGTCTTTCTGAATTGATTACAGTAACTCGCTAAAGATCAAAAGTAAAAGTTATATATGATGTTGATATTGTAAATTCAGTGAAGTAATATAATCTAGTTTTTCCTTGTTAGATATTTGCATTCATTTATTTTTTTAGTTTTTTCTCTGTATTTTTGTAGTATAGATGAGGAGAATTTAGTAAATTCACTCCACCTTTTTTAATTTAGCAGACATATGAAGAAGGCATTTTATTTATACGTATTTTGCAAAAGTTTTGTGGTAGAATGGAAAAAAAAACAGTTCCACATTTTCCTCATAGCAGGGAAGACACTCCGTTCTTCCTCTCCGGGTTGAGAAGCGTAACTTTACTGCGTTGCGCTTTACTGAGGTACATTATTACATTGGTGAAAATTTAAATAATTTCCTGTTTATTTTTTTTTAAATTAACATCAGCTTTCCACTACCTACGCAGTGATTATTTCTTAGTGTATAATAAAACAGAGTGACTTAACACTATGTTCCCTTATTGCATACAGCAGTATATATAATAATAAAAAACATGTTAAACTGATATCTACTTTAAATATATTTAAATTTGAAAGATTTATTACCTCACGTTTACTCATCGAGTAATGTATTCGAGTTCAATATCCGATATCCGATGATACTATATTGACTTGTTGTTTCCGGTAGCTATAGATAAAGGAATTTCCTCTACCAGTTCCGTCGAAAATGTGTACTTAACGTCGGTATCGATCAATAATCGTGTAAATGTATATTGTGAAATGTATTTTTTTACCTTATTTACGCGGCGTTAAGTTCCGCCACTTAACACAGCCTCCGAATTCGGCGGAAAGTGGGGAACGGAGTGTCTTAACACTAGGTTCCCTCTGCCTACCCTGCTGTGTGCGGGAAGCTATTTTTTTTTTTTTTTTAGCTTATTTACCTGTTATTGCAATTAGTAAACTACTTTTTTATTATGATCTTAACAAATATTGTGATGTAAATATAAAAAAATATATATACTTTAGAGAAGCCAGTGTCAAAACACTCCATAATCCACTTTCCGATTCGAAATTACGTCCGAATTCGATTTTTTTTATGTTGAATGGCGGAACTCAACGTTGCATTTTGTCTTATCAGAGTGAAAAAATTAAAATAATTTGCATATAATCATTCCAATAACTGAGTATTGACAATTGCATTTGCAGTTAGCCGCTGTTTGCACCACATTGGCCTCAAAATTTGTATTAAAAATATTTATTTATAGTGTGTTTTCTACTTAATTACTTGATATTATAATTGCTAATTAATTTTATGGTAAGCCTCAATAAACAATGAATATTAATTTAATTAATTTATACTACTATGACTATTTTTTTTTTACTAAGCGATTGTTAATTTGTTAGCAAAAGAACAAAGTAAATATGACATGCTATATATTTATTATTATTATTATTTTTAAAAACTTCTAAGAAAGATAGGCATCTTTAATGAGTCAGCATTTGCACCTTAAAAATCTACCAAATAGATAAAACGCACAACTTAAGGCGATTGCTAATATGCTCTTACTCATGGTGGAGTGGGGTTGGGCAAGGTAGGTTGCCTGTCATATATTTAGGGTAATCAAAGTCATTCTAAGATAAGATATAATTCATAATAATAGTAATAAAAAAAAAAGCATACTGATAAATTGTGGCCAGTCGTGGCCCAGTGGTACAAGCGTGTGATTGTAAGTGATTGGTTGTGGGTTCGATTCCCACTCGAGGAGTGGAAATATTTAATATTTTCATTTTCTTCGCTCTGGTGTCGTATAGCGCGGCGTTAAGTTCCGCCACTTAACACGCAAGAATCCAAATTCGGCGGAAAGTGGGGAACTGCTGTGTGTGGGATGCAGCGTGAAGCTAAAAAAAAAAAAAATACTGATAAACAGTAATAGTTTGTAGTTGTGAATTCGATTCCCATCCGGAGGAATGACTGTATCTAAATTATTTTCATTTATTCTTCGCTTTGGTTGAGACAGCGACGAGTGTTACTTTATGCAAAAATATTTGTCAAGTACATGACAATGTGAGTAATGTTTATATTATTAATTATTGAATTTCTATTGCTTTATAAAAAAGAATGTAATAAAGGGCCAACATTTATTTTGCCGTGTAAAGTTTTATTAAGTTACTTGTAAAATTAATTAATAAATTTAGTTATATTTAACATTTTTATATGTTACTCGCACACTTATTAGATTAAAAAATATATTTTTTTAGAAAAATAGAAAAAAATAAAGGCAGCCGGAATTGACCCTGCGTCTCTTGGAAACCATCCAATCATTCTGACCACTAAGCCATGCGCTTAAACGCATGACAAAGATTCTCTTTCTATCTGTTCAATTTTGTATCTATTTTCTAAAAAATGTTTGTTTTTTTAATGTAAAGTTTGAGAAAATACAAGAAATACATTTTGTTTTACTCTGAAAATGCATTGCAGTTAATATTTAAAATAAAATAATCATCATGTATTCATCTACAGGTAAACCTTAGGTGGCACGTTAACAGAATAATAATTGAAACCAATTAAATAATTTTGGCACAACACTGCATTGCAGATACCCATATACAATATACTATCGGGAGAAGATCGATTTGTCCTCAAAATGGTGCACGCTTTGAGTAAACTTTGCTTTTGATTTCCACAACTTCTAACAAGTCTAAAATCATCTAAGTTGTGTAAACATCTCAAAGTTATATATGGATGTATTTATTTGAATGCAAAGTTAGATAACATTAAAAAACGCATACAATGTATTGGTTTAATTGAGGCTATCGTTTCGTAATAGGGCAGTATCTGTCTGCGAACCGATGATAGTGGCTTCGATCCACACTTGGGGGAAAATATCATATTTAAATTATTTTTAGTTTTTTGCTCTGGCAAGGCAGAGTGCGGCGTTAAGTTTTGCAAAGCAACACTAGGTTCTCTTTGACTACTCTGCTATTTTAAAAACCGTGAAGCTTTATGTTTATTTTTTTATATTTACTTGCACTGTCAGCACTAATGGATGAATTATTTACATAAATCAATAAACTAGTTACCTCTCGCCAACTATCTTTACATGGACATAAATATGAAAATTGTATAGCAAGGATTATGATGGTAGCCAAGTTATTTTCATTTTTATCTTCCGTACTTTTGAACGTTAAATATTAACTCTCGTTGTTCCTCGTTTCATTTGCTTTTCTCGTTCGTTTTAGAAATTCCTCTCTTATTGCTTTGTACACTCCCCAAGGAATGTACATGCCAAATTTTAACTTTCTACGCCCAGTTGTATCGTTTTATAATTTGATATTTTAAAAATTATACTGAGACTTTTTTACTGTCGTACACTTACTTTTTACCTAATAGTTACAAAAAAAAGTCAGCAATCAAACTTACACGCACCGATCTACTTGGCGTCTAGTTAATTTTAACAAATATATTAACTTACGATATCGAAATTTCTATATAAGTAATTGTCACAGTTTGAACGACTTCTGAAAGGTGTGAATTCAATTCGTGCAGCCTGCTTCGTTGAAGCCTACGGCTTTGAAGATTCACGTCGTTTTCACATAGCAGGGCAGGAAGAGAGAACCTCCGAAGACACACTGTTTTCCACTTTCCCCTCGAACTCGAGACATTGCGTATTAAGTGGCTGAAATCTACGGAATTTCAATAAACTAACTAAAATAACATTAAGTATAATTGATGAATGGTTAACACAGTGTTGAAATTTACCTTTAAATCAAAATGATCTAGTAATAAATCACAGCGATGACCGTATCGCTGTAGATTTAGAAACCAGACGCCTCACCCAATAACATTCATACGAAAGGATCAAAGTGAGTATTTGCATCTATCTCACAAAGCGCTCGTTTCGTGAAGCAGGTCAGTCAGCACTTAGTTTCTACTACGAGTGGAGTTTTCAAGAAATTCTGTATTGTCATATATATATGCAAATTCTTCTACTTTATGCTTTAAAAGTGTTTGGTAAATTGTCTGATTTTTAGATTAGTTTGTGTTAATGCATTAAATAAAACTTTTTTAGATGCTTTTTCTAATATAGCAGGGTAGACAGAGATAATGTTGTTTTTTTTAACTGTTTGTTTTTATGCTCTACGGACATGTGTCTGTCTGTACCTTTTGTTAACATGTACATTTTACATTTTCATTTTCTTGTTACATTACTATCTACTTTTCTAAAAGACTCCAAGTATTATGCCTTATTATACTGCCTACTTACTTATGTTAGGTTACTGTTAATATGAGGGTAATTAACTAATAAATAAAATAATAATACCCACATAACTGTTTTAAAAGAGTGACAGATTTACTATATAAAGGGTACTTTTTGCTCTCAAAAGTTAGTACGCCGTCTTGCTGCCTGACGAAGGCATCGTGTTAAATGTGTAAAGTGTAATAGTTGGTAATCGTGTTATTAAACTAAAAAGTGTTTAAGTGTATAAATTTACGTGTTTTAATAGAGAGGTTGTGTGTGTATTAATAAATAAGTGTAAATTTGTTAAGAGTGCAAAAGTTGCGTAAGTACAAGACTGTACAAGTGAGTATAGAGGTAAGGGTGTATAAACTGAAACAATAAATTGTGTTAACTAAAAGTCACCTTTTACTTTAATCCTGATATCTGTCTAACACTTATTATATTCACAAATAAGTATAATGTTGTGTTAAGACACTCTATTATCCATTTTCTACCTAAATTATCTCAAATAGGTGGAAAATAGAGCCTGTACTGCGTGTGAACGACAGACTCAAAAACCACACTTTATCCACCAACACTGGTAAAAGATAATAACTTAAATATAATTCATCCGAGGAGCCATCAGAGGTACAAGCAAAATTTAATTTAATAATTTAATAATAAGTAAAACTTGTATATTTAACTTGAAAATCGATATCAAGTTCTTTTCAAAGAATCTGAAACATTTTTCTTTGCATGTTAAAGCTTTTTTAATAAAATATCTATAAAACGTATTCCTAGTACTAATTAGTGTAACTAAACGTTATGTATTTTATGAATAAAGAATTATTTAATTATTACTTTGTATTGTAATGTAGACTTAATCGTAGAAATTATTAGAATTAACCTTCATTTACCAATAATTAAAAAAAGAAAAAAGCATGTTTTTTTCCCCATAGCAGGGTTGTCAGAGAGAACTCAGTGTCAGAACACTCTGTTCACTACTTTCCGCCCTTTTGACTTTTAAATTGAGACATTGCGTGTTGAGTGACGGAACTCAACGCCGCGCTTTGTCTTTTCAAAAGAGAATAAATGAAAATAATTAAACTATAATAAAAAAAACACGTTATCACTCTACGTCACAATGGTTTCTACTAAATATTAGTTATTATTTATAATTTTTTTTAGCTTCACGCTGTATCTCGTGCACTGCAAGGTAGGCAGAGGGAACCTAATGTTAAGACACTCCGTTCCCCTCTTTCCGTCGAATTCGGAGGCATTGTGTGGCGGAACTTAACGCCGCGCTTTACCAAACACACAACCAATCGTTTACAGTCACACGTTTGTGCCACTGTGCCACGACTGGCCCCATTTATTCATATTTATTTATTCTTATGCATTTTTCAGCAGGGGGTGCAAAGTGGTCTCAAAAAAGTCGGTCTGGCGATGCTGAGTCTGTCTATGACGCTAGATGATAAACACAAAGTCAGTAGTTTGTGTGAGGCATGTTTATTACCATTGTGATATGTTATTTTATGTTTGAACTGACCATCCACAGTGTATGTATGTTTTTTTTGTTTATATATTTCATTGATTTTGTACATATTATGTTAAATGATTGTTTATTTTATGATTATTTTTTTAGTTATATAAACAGGCAGTAAAGGCCTATATAAAAGCGTCTTAGTGCTTTGCAAGATATTATATGTATTGCAGGTGAATTGTGTAAATTTTAAAAGCTTTTGTTTTCAAAATTATAATATTCGTTATTCAAATACTGTTTTAAAAGAACTTTTGTAACATCGAATTTACATTTTGGAAGCGATATCTATTATTGATTAAATTTGGAAAGAGAGTTTGAGATTAGTCAATTTTAATGATGAAATACAAACTGTTTCTAATCAACATTTATCGCATCTCTAAGAAGAAAAAATTAAGTTTTACCAAAAGTTTAGTTTTACCATTTCAGTTGGTAAATCTTTTATTTTACCATTTCCAATTAAAATAAATTAAAGTTTTTACCGTAATCCAGGTTTTTACAGTAATAATTCTATACCAAAACTGTGGTAAGTGAAGCTATTGATATATCATAGCTTTTAATAGTTAAGTCTTTAGTGGATTGTTAGACTATTGGACATTGTGTGGAAGGCATGTTTAATATTATCATTTGTATGTCAATTCCGCTGGTTTGACGTGTTTCGTTATATGGAATTTGGTGTTATTTGGTTTATCTGCATTTCATTGACTATTGTTAATGTGTATATACACTCGCATGTTTAATTTGTAAGTACGTAAGTTTGCGATTCGATTTCTGCGTGAGAAATTCTTACTGACATAAAACAAAATGTCAGTAGTGTTAGCTGTAAATAGTACTGTGTACTTGTCAAAAAAGGTTTTTTTAATAAAACTATTTTGATTAGGTTTTCCTTTCATCAAGGACAATCACAGGTAAGGCATTCAAAACGTCAGATGTTCTAAAATGTTAGAGACAAATTATATTAATCTGATTAACGTAAATAGAACTATTTAAAATATGTAAATACTACGACAACCAAAGAGCTTATTATATATTTCTTAATTTATCTTCGGAGTGTTGGTCATTTTATTACTGTATAAACAATATAATCCATAAATATATGAACCTAGACTATGGAGTTATCTTTTCATTATCATTTTAGGGTGCTCAAAGAGAAACTAGTGTCAGAATATTCCGTTCTCCACTGACTATAGAATTATTATTTATAATAACATAGCACTGAGCTTATTTGATTTGTTGTGGAATGCAATCTAAGTGTTATTTAATATGAGTCGTTTCCTTCCTTAATCATTATTTGATCGACCTTCACATATAATTTTTTCTTAATTTAGATGCATGTTCCCTAACTAAATAGGATGAATACTGGGAAAGGAATTAGGGAGAAAAAACAGTATAATATACACTTTCCTGTTTTAAGATTCCTGTTTCTTGACAGTACCTAACGCCGCTTCCAGAACGGTCGTCGTTAGCAAATTTTATATGACCTACTATAGTGCTTTAATATAAGGACAAACGCAAATTTCTCCCTCTTCACTTTGAACGTAAGTGTTTGGTGAACTAAATGCAATCAACTTCAAAAATATCTAATTTCTAATAATAGATTTGACGCCAGTTGTTGCGCTGGGGCACAAAATGTGAATGTAAACGTGACTGGTTGTGGATTCGATTCCCACTCGAGGAATTGAAACATTTAATATTTCATTCCTCGCTCTGATATCGACTCAAATCGCGGCGTTAAGTTCCGCCACGCTTTGCTGTTTAATACGCAAAGCCTTGAGATTTCGGCAGGAACTGGAGTACGGAAGCCTTTAAAACTAGATTCCCTCTGCCTACCCTACTGTGCGAGATATGGCGTGACGCTAAAAAAAGTATCATAGACCTGTTGCTACTTAATTAATTGTCACATCGCATGTAAATCGCTCATTACTTTTTAGTTACAGCACTATACGTCGGAATATTTCTATTAACGAAATAGCTATACTTAGTTCAATTAGACACAGCGTTAAGTTCCGCAACTTAACAAGTACTTTAAAAAATAGGAAAACAAGAAATTGTTTGTGTAATATAAAAATTAGCTTATACACATACATAGTATATAATATATTTAATGTGACTGTCTTCCTTCTAAACCGACCTTGGTTGTTCAGTGTAAATTTAGTTTACATGAGCATAGTAAATGGGCGTTAAATATGCGATAAAGCTATGAATTATAGCGTTTATACTCATAGAGTTAAGAACCTCATGTGTTAAAGGTTTGACAAGGACGTGCCATATCTGTTTGACATATTTACTAAATGTATTAAAGAAAACTGGGGCAAGTCGTGGCGCAGTGGCACAAGCGTGTGACTGTAAACAACTGGTTGTGGGTTGGATTCCCGCTCCAGAAGTGGAAATATTTAATATTTCCATTTTCTTCGCTCTGGTGACGAGGAAAAGCGCGGCGTTAAGTTCCGCCACTTAACACGCAATGCCTCCGAATTCGGCGGAAAGTGGGGAACGGAGTGTCTTATCACTAGGTTCCCTCTGCCTACCCTGCTATGTGGGGAATACAGCGTGAAGTTATTAAAATTTTTTAAAGAATATCTGTTGATTCGTATCGCTCGCTTAAAACAACTTCACGCTGCTTCCAAAGCAAAGTAGTCAAAAAGAATCTAGTGTTGACACACTTTGTTCTTCATTTTTCGTCGGAAATGAAGAATGCGTGTTATGTGGCGGAAGTTAACGCCGCGCTTTCTCTTAAGTATGACATGACACAATGACACTATAGATTGAAAAGTAGATTTCATAATTTTTTTTGACGAATATTACGAACGTGAAATAAAATATAAAGGCCATCATGACCCAGTAGGACAGTGTTTCACTGTATAGGTAACATGTTCGATGACCACTCGTGTAAATGATTCGGCATATTTAAAACAAGCGATCCGCTCGCCACTTCACCCGCGACTACTTCGATTTTTCGCTAGCCCGTGATATAATTTAAATTATTCAATTTTTTTTATTTGTTTACCGATTCGAATAAAATAAAGACTAAACGTTAAGGGGAGTTTAAAATTAAATATTTAATAGGACATTATAATAGTCAGAACTGCATTTAAATCCGATCGTTCGTCACAACAGACACAAAGATAAACGGAAAAAATGATAAAAATCGTTGTTTTGGGTTTTATAAAAATGGGCCTAGTAAATATTTTTCTTATATATTGTTTATATATAGGCAGTGATCAGTTACATTTTTATTATATGTATAGATTATTTTAATTTTTTCATACTGGTATGGCAAAGGTTGAGAAAGGTTAGAAAACGAATGTGGCTTATAACTATCTTCTCCCTGCCAACTCCACTGTATGCGAGAAATACGTGAATCTTTTTATCAAACAATGTTCGAAAATTTTACATTTTAACTATTCACGTTGTCTAATTTGTTTGAAAATTTGCACACGTGTTCGGATCCGGTGAGAATACTTTAACAGCATGAGTATGATGTTTTTACTGGAAAATCTATGACTACGAGAAAATGTATTTTCTTTTTTTAGCTTCACGCTGTATCCCGCACGTAGCAGGGTAGGCAGAGGGAACCTAGTGTTAAGACACTCCGTTCGCCGCCGAACTCGAAGGCATTGCGTGTTAAATGGTGGAACATAATGCTGCGCTTTACCTCGACACCAGAGCGAAGAAAATGGAACTATCAAATATTTCCACTCCTCGAGTGGGAATCGAACCCACAATCAGGCGTTTTCACCCACACGTTTGTGCCACTGCGCCACGACTGGCCTTTGTAAGTAATTTGTACAAAAGTTAATATCAAGCACGTATTAGTATATTTATATATTTCTCTATTTCACAGTGCCATGTACAATAGTAAGTACTCGGTAGCGATTTGCTCGCTCACTACACGTTTCCGAGTAAACTGTCAAATTGGCAGGCGGAAGAGGTTTGTTTATGTACTTAGCCGTTCGACATTGATCTGATTAACGTTTAATTATGTTAGTGACTATACACCGGCTTCAGATTCTCACGGGTTGGTTTTTAAAATATTTATTATAAACTATCTTGCTGATAAAATTCTTTGAAATCGGTCAGGCGGTTGATTTTTCATATATACTTTTACACCTTATTTCAATGCCTTAGGGGTTGATTTGTGAAATGAAAGTGACCTATATTTGACCCTGGGTCAAATATAGGTCAAACGTAACAGGCAGACGGACAGACTTTCGCATTTATAATATTGACTAACGCCTACCGACTGATGGTCCGTTCAAGACTGTGTTATATTGCAACACTCGAGGGTGGTTTTAAGTAGCCTATATTTGACGCTGGTTTATTTACTACTTTCATTTTAAATTTCATCGATCGGCCGTAGATTGGCCCTGAAAGCGTAACAGACAGACAAACTTTCGCATTTCAATATAGGTATGGATATTGATTATTATTATGTACTGTTATTACTCTTCATGTCCCCAATGGTACTCGTAGTTATTATAACTAGTCCAACATCACCAGAGACAACATCCCAGATTTGATGACTCCGACGTGATTTTTCATATTCCTAAATTTTTCATATTGCAAAATATTTGGAAGAACGATCCAAAGCTTTTTTAACATAAATGAAAATAATAAATTATCCAATAAAAATTATATTGTAGATTCGTTCCAGAAGACGAGAATATTTTTTTAGGCGTAAACCTAAATATATGCTAAGAAAATTGTAGTAACCGATATTCTATTTAAAATCAATTTACTTAAGCATACTCGAAAAGGTTACTGAGAATTTTCCTTCAAAATTCGATTTCTTCTCTGCTCCTTTATTATGTAAAGTAGCATTGAGTACTAATAGCATGCCATACAACTTGACTGGGAAATTGAGGCGCGGAAAGCTTTTGCGTGTGAGCACTTTATGCTAGACTTTTATGATGAGTACTTAGTTCTTTTTCAATGTCGCCTTCTTATACGAAATCACGCTTTTTAGCAGAGAGAGCCTAGTCATGACAATCCGTTCTTTACTTTCTGTCTGATATTGGCAGTGGGGGAACTCAACGCTGCGCTTTGTCTGATTTACCAGAGCGAAAAAATGAAAATAACTATAACATTGATTATGCTCTTGTATATTCATGCTATAATTATGATTTAATAATACGATTATACCCTTGAGTGTGAAGCAAACCCATAGCCAATCGAGATTACAGTCAGACGTGTCCCAATGACAATGGTCATCATTATACATATATGTATATGTATATCTTTTTTTATTGCACTTACTCAAAGCGTAAGCGTTTATTTTAGCATTACAGGGTAGGATAGATAGATAGGCGGAACTCAACGCCGCGTATAGTCTTAGGTACCAGATGTCTGCCCTGTTTATATTTGAAAATGATTGATTTTTGATTATTGATTTTTATATAATAAAATCGCAAACCGTTTTAGATCGCGTGTGCTAGGATTAGCGGAATGTAGAGCATGTGTGAACAGTGATAGCTTCAATTAAATGAAGATTAACGCTTCTGATTAAATCTTTCATACTTAAATACGTATGTGGGTGCCAAATTTAAATTTAAATTTATAGATTTTGTGCAGGCAATTATGTGAGGCAATTATAGACCGTGGCCAAAGAGACATCAATTAACGTTTAATTGTCATTATTGTGTATTGTCGTTCATTAATTTCTGAGAATATTCCGTTTTTAATGATACACATTTAAATATTTAACTTTTAATTAACATAATTGTAATGTCTCAAGTATGCAACTTCCATCTCACTTCTGATAGCTATTTTTTGTTAAGATACTAGTGGCGAAGTGTGAATTTTTGCAGAGATAGACGTTTCGTTAACAAAACATATTAAAAAATTGTTTTGTAATTTTAAAAACTAAAATTTAATATTATATATTTAACATTTAAAATGTAGGATACCTGAACGAAGAATTTACAAAATCGTGTTATATATTTACGATGTTATATGGACACGCCAATGGTAGATACATTTTTAATTATTATTTTGTCACTTACCTTAGGTAGAATAAAAGGACCCGAAAAAGAATTATATTTATGTTTTTGTATTAGAAAAAAAAATTTTTTTACCTTTCAAATTTATCCATTTCTAATGATAATAAAATGAAAATCAAAATCTATATATTTAATATATATTGTAATGTATATAACAATAGCTAAAATCATTCGTCCAAAATCGATTTCGCTCAATTTTAATTATGGAAGTTAATCTTAGCGGGTAATTCAAAACATATGATGTAAGTTTTCTACACGTGGATTTATTATACGCTGTTCGTGTGGCCACGTATCGAGCGATTATATTAGAATATAAGACTCCTATATAAAACACAATCATTTATGCCTTTTTTCAAAGCGCGGCGTTAAGTTCCACCACTTAACTGCCTACCCTGCTGTGTGCGGGATACAGATTAAAAAAAATTATGCCTTTTTAAATATTTTAAATATTAATTATATACTAAGAATAAGATTTTGATTCGATTCCATATATTTTGAGACAATAGTCGCGTAAGGTGATTATTTGTGAATATAAACAATATTGGTTGCAGCGTCGATTTCCACTCTGATGAATTTAATAATTAAAAAAAGAACCTTTAATAATTTTTATTTCTACTCTGTTCACCGCTCAACATATTAATGTCTTGAGCTTTGAAAGAAGGTGAGCTTGGAAGAAGAAGAAGGAGTGTCTTGATAATCAATTCTATATGTTTACCCAGCTATACGAGAAAAAACGTAAAGTTGAAACGTTTTAAAACAATTCCACAACAAATATTAAAAGGTGGGCTTTTTATTAACATATAGAGTTTTATATTCATGGAGAAATCAATTGTTCTAAAAACCGGAATTTATTATTATTAGATAGATAGATTTTTTATTATAAATAAATTAAAATTAAATTAAATAGCTTCACGCTATATCCCGCACACAGCAGGGTAGGCAGAGGGAACCTAGTGTTAAGACACTCCGTTCCCCACTTTCCGCCAAATTCGGAGGCTTGCGTGTTAAGTGGCGGAACTTAACGCCGCGCTTTACCTCGACACCAGAGCGAAGAAATTGGAAATATAATTTCCACCCCTCGAGTGGGAATCGAACCCACAACCAGTCGTTTACAGTCAAACCCTTGTGCCACTGGGCCATGACTGGCCACATTTTTTTATTATAAATATTATTTTTTTTATAATAAATCATTTTCAATTTCCTAAGTGTGGCAAACACTTTAAAAATATTAAAAATACAAAGTGCAATCCCCAGAGTGTTTTACAAAATATAGCCCAATGCTTATTTCTTGAATCATTCTAACATACACCACGCTGGTTTAATGGCATAATAATTCATTTCATATAGCAACAGTATCTCCTTACGGCATGAGAAACGTATGCCGCGCGGCACATCGCTACACGACTCCCTGTACTGTATACGTCTAAAAGCATAATTATGTTACACTATACCATTATCATATGGTTATATCTGATTTGGTCTAATATATCATTTTATTATCTAGATTCTAATATTTAAAATAGATATTGATTGAGGTCTCCGTGGTACAGTAGGACAGGTTTAATAGTACATGCGTTGGTGGCTTATTTATATCATAAATTATCATTTATATTTCTTTGGTATAGTAAGATACAGTGCGCCGTTGAACTCCGTCCTCCCATTCGTTTTTTTTTTTTTTAAGAAAGTCACATTTACTTTTGCTCTGCATGAGTGAAGGCGTAAAAGTCATATTGATTGCATATGACAACCAATTGATATGATTACGTTTGCAAGCCAATATGTATTAGCTTATTATAAACAATTCAGACGACGGCCTTAATATAATTAGATATACCTTAATATAATAGACTTAGGGGCCCGTCATGGCGTAGTGGCACGAACGTGTGAACACTATAAACGACTGGTTGTGGGTTCGATTCCCACTCGAGGAGTGGAAATATTTAATATTTCTCTTTCCTTCACTCTGGTATCAGAGGTTAAGCACGGCGTTAAGATACACCACTTAACACGCAATGCCTCCGAATTCGGCGGACAGTGGGGAACGGAGTGTCTTAATACTAGGTTCCCTCTGCCTACCCTGCTGTGTGCGGGATACAGCGTGCCGCTAAACGCAATATCTTGATTTCGCCCGGAAAGTGGGGAACGGAGTGCCTTAACATTTAGTTCTCTCTGGATACATTGCTATTTGGAAAAAAAGCTTTAAACTGATAATGGTGATAAGTTACGATAGACGTTTTAATACAGCGCAGCTAAAATATACTCTGTTTTACCTCTAAACCAATTACACCACGCTTCAGTATATACATTTCAATGTGAAATTTATTCGTTATGACTTTCTAAAAGATGTTTTGATAACCTTGTGAAAAGATTTCATGCGCTTGCCTTCCCAACTTTATTTATAGATTATTTACTTTCAAATAAACAATTTGAAATATATGTATTTGTAGTTCGGAAATGCTGTACAGCTGCGTTATAGTTAATTTATGAGGACTAATTATTGCTTTTGAAGTCATCGTGGCGCAGTGGGACAGTGTCCGAATGTAAACGCGATGGTTGCAAGTTTGCGCTCGGAAAATGATGAAATGATTTTTTTTTAGCTTCACGCTGTATCCTGCACACAGCAGGGTAGGCAGAGAACCTAGAACCTAGTGTTAAGGTACTCCGTTCCCCACTTTCCGTCGAATTCTGTGCGCGTAGCACTCGGCACTCAACGCTGTACTTTACCTCGACACCAAAACGAAGAAAACGAAATATTGAATACGTATTTTATATCCCCGAGTGGGATTCGAATTCACAACCAGTGGTGTTTATAGTCACACTAGTCACACTTTGTGCTCCTGCGCCTCGACTGGCCTGACTGACTTAATGATAATGAACTCTTTTTTTAATAATTCATTTGCATATTTTGCATTTCATATGCATATTAACACTAAAGAATAAGTTAATTGTAAATCAAGAACACATGTTCGACGACGAACTAAAATAAAAAAGTTTAAATTAAAAAAAATCATTTTTCGAGTTTGTTTATAGAACACTTGTCCAAAATAGCTTGTACGGAAATTTTGGTCACAGCAAATACGTTTTCCAGTTTCAATGTGTAACACTAACGCAAACCAAGAAATTTATTTTAAACCAAGAAAAGCTCCGCGCGAAGGCGTAATAGAAAAGCTCAGACCTATCTTTTCCAATCATTTGGTCCCAAAAGTGTCGTTCAAAATGAAATCTAACAGAAATCACGTAATAGTAAAAGCTATTTAAAGGTCTAAATTGAGAAATTTAAACCACAATTGAATTTACATTTTATAGCTACTGAGGTGCTTTGAAATTGCTGCTTCAAATAATAGGGGAAGTAGAGAACGGAAAATTATATTTTCAATTAGTTTACCTTTGGCACTAGACATTAAGTTTAATTGTAGAAGTATTTAATTTTAAGGCCATCTGGCGGAGTAGGCGGAGTAGGAGTAGGTATTCAGCGTCTGAATGTTAGGATAGGTTCTGGGTTCGATTACCAAACGGGGAATAATTATTTATAAAAATTTTAACCTGCTCTGATAAACAAGACAAATCACTTTTCCAGTTTTTCATATACTTTTATTAGATTCCATGTGTGCAATATATCAAAAGAATAACGGCAATTAAAGAGTATCTAGTGATAAGACACTCCTTTCTTCACTTTTCAGACATTGCGTGATAAGTGGCGGAACTCAACGTCGCGCTGTGTCTTGCCATAGCGGAGGAATTAAAATAATTTAACGTCCCCCGAGTTGGCATCGAACCGTTGATTGATAAGCAAATATTAATATAGTAAGAAAAACTTGCAACGCCATTTTGACCCACTTCTCGGCGATGACAGTACAATATTTTGATAGCTTAAACCCAATGTCCCTGACATACATACCTATAATTTGAGATTCTTAACGAGAATATGATTTTTAACCTATGTTTTACGATTTTAACTATTTTGTTAAATGTTTGCATAATTTTAGAAAATTAAGTAAGTCAATAAAAATTGGTTATTGCCATCGTGGCGAAGTGTGACGTCTGACTGTACACGCGATACTTATAGGTTTGATTACCACTTAAGGGAATGATCGTATTTAAAATGTTGTCATTTCTTATATACTCGAATATACTTTATTGCGCTTTGTAAAAAATATCAATACAAAATTAACAATATTGTTGGTATATATATATTATTTCTTATATATATTATTTCTTCACTCTGGTGATAAGACAAATCGCAGAGTTGAATACCGTCATTAAACACTTGAAACTTGAAAAGTGGAGGTCCGAGTTTCTTGACCATAGGTTAGGTTCTGTTTGTCTAACCTGTTACGCGGGAAAAAGCGTGAAGCTGGTCATGCTATCTGTAACTAGTGAATTTATATAAGTCAAAGACATTTATGGAGGCCAGTCGTTGCACTAAGTGTGACTGTAAAGCGACTTGTTGTGGGTTCTTTTCCCACTCGAGGTGTGGAAATATTTAATATTTCCATTTCTTTCGACCTGTCATAATACTAGGTTCCCTCTGCCTACCCTGGTGTGTGCGGGATACAGCGTGAAGCTAAAAAAAGGACATATAAACATTTCTCAATATAAAATATTCTTAAGAAATTCCCCACGTTTCTATAAAGAGTAAATATCTAGCGGTCCGTAGTTTCCGCCCATTAATTGTCATTGTGTGCTGAATATAAAAAATCATATCAACGTAACACATTGTGCTAAAAAGAAGTAATAAATAAACATGTTTTCTGATAATTTTGTAAGGCACAGAGGGATTGCGTCTAACTGTAAATGCAGCTTATTAGAGTTGGGTTAGATTTATTCGCACCTGTTCCACCGCGCTGATGTCTCAGATTTCCCGCATATCCAGGACATGGCGCCGTGGCACATACGCCCCCCAGACAGACCCCGCCTACCGAGAGATCTCCTTCTCCAACCCGATTCCTGAGCGCCTGCCGCGGTCGCCTAAGCTGATCGCCTAAGCTGGGCCTGTCTCGAGTAATCGAGGACGTCACCCAGCTGGGCTGATCGCCTAGGCAGCCATAGCTCTTACCCCCTTCCCCCCTTTATCTACTATCTCCCACTGACAAGGCCTAAAGGGCCTTCCCCAATAACCCATTTATGGTTATAGATGGCGGAGAAAATAACGTCCAGAGGGCTCAGCCCTGAAGTCGTTTCCCCTCTCCTCCCCAGGAGGTTTGAGAGAGAAGACCAGCAAGTAGATTTATTCGAGAAATTATTGTATTAAATTTATATTCATTTCTCCGATCGGGTAAGGTAAAGAGCGTCGTGGACTTCCGTTACTCAATTAATTAGTGGTTAGTGAAGAACGGAGTGTTATGACACTAGATTATCTTACTAGCCTGTCATGTGGGAAACTTAAGACCTTTTTTATATTTAGACATTTTTTTATATTTAGACATAGACATAGACTTTATATTTAGACATTAGACATAGACTTTAGACATTTTTTTATATTTTTCCGTTATAGTTATTGTTAGTTAGATATTATATTAGTTTTTCTTTTTTTGAATTGATTTTTAGAAGTTTTTTTCTATTAGACCTTTTATAATGAACTACCGCTACGAAGTTAAACTTTTATCTGCTTCTAAATTATAGTGACAGCAAAAGCAGTAGGTTCCAACTAAAGTTGGAATACTTTGTGAAATTTATTGCAGCATTGCATACAACTCCTTGTGGGATTCTGAAATAACAGCAATCTACTTTGTTCTCCATATTTTATGCATGCATGTTTACTGTTTGGAAAAAGTAAATATAAACATATTGAAGCCAGTCGTGGCGCAGTGGCACAAGCGTGTGACTGTAAACGACTGGTTGTGGGTTCGATACCCATTCGAGGAGTTGAAATATTTGATATTTCCATTTCCTTCGCTCTGGTGTCGAGATAAAGCGTGGCGATAATTTCCGCCACTTAACACGCAATGCCTTCGAATTCGGCGAAAAGTGGGGAACTGAGTGTTTTAACACTAGTTTCCCTCTGCCTACCCTGCTGTGAGCGGGATATAGCGTGAAGATAAAAAAATATATATAACGTTTATAGTTATTTTTGCAAATGCACTAAGTGTAGTAAACAATATTACTGTTTGTTTTTGTTTATTGGTCTACAAAACAAATAACAATCTTAATACTTGACAATAAAAACTGAACTAATAAGACATTAAAACTCTTCGAGTTAAGACTCTTTTCTACTTTTTACCCGAAATATAGACACTGCGTGGTGTAAGATCGGGGAAATGAAATTATTTTAAACATTCCCCGAATGGGATTTAAACCTACACTTATAGCGTAAAGTCAAACACTGCCACACTATGCTACGATGGGTTCGTCAAAAATGTTTGTCAAAAAAATCTTATTTTAGTTAGATTTATCTAATCTTATTTTAGCTTTTAGTTAGATTTATTCACTTAAATTCACAAGCGTTAAAAGGTAAATGTAAAATACAATTAGATTACACTCTGTATAAGGGACTCGAAACTTTCTTCACATCTTTCCGTTTAAAACCAAAGTTAATAAATACGTCATGAATAAATAATAATATTTTTTACCATTAATATCGTAGTGGCAGTTATATCTAGCTACTCTGAAAAGGACACAAGACACTTTTATGGTCAGATAAACAAAGGGAGAAAATCATTTAAGCCCATAGCCTGTGCTTGTAAAGGAAAAGGCAGAGAGTTTCTTAGCAATAAGGGTGACATAATGAAGAGATGGGTTGAACATTTCCAGGACGTACTTAGCGGTCATAACACCTCCACATCCACCACCATCATTGGTTTACAACCAAGAGGACAAAATGACGATAGCGTTTCGGAACCTACTCTCGAGGACATTAAGATCGGCATTCAACAACTTAAAAACAATAAGGCCCCCGGCTGCGACAACATTCCAGTAGAATTAATAAAGTATGCTGGAGAACATTTCTAGAGGGAATTGCTCAAACTGATTCTACAGATCTGGAATGAAACGTCTATGCCCGAAGAAAGGGGGACTGTTGTTATCTGCCCTTTACATAAGAAGGGGGACGTATTGGAGTGTCAGAACTACTGTGGCATATCGCTCTTGAACACCGCTTATAAAGTATTTGCACGTGTTTTGTTTAATAAACTACATCCATATGTCGAACCCTCTTTAGCAGAATACCAATGCGGCTTCCGACCTAACCGCTTAACAGTAGACCAGATATTCTCACTAACGGAGATCCTCGAGAAAACTCTAGAGTCTAATGTCACCACACACCACTTGTTCATCGATTTTAAGGCGGCATATGACAGCTTGCACCGTAATTTCCTGTACCAGGCAATGTTTGAAATCGGTATTCCATCAAAATTAATCTCCCTCACCGAAATAACTCTGAAAAATACTCGAAACATTGTTAGAGTTCAGGCGGACATGTCGGAACCGTTTAGCACTTTTGACGGACTCAGACAAGGTGATGCGCTCTCTTGTCTGCTCTTTAATGTTGCATTAGATAAATGTGTACGCGACTCAAAAATCGAGACTACTGGCAACATATTCTTTAAGTCAATCCAAGTGTTAGGATATGCAGATGATCTGGATTTAATAGGAAGAACTCTGCCTGCAGTGGAGAGTGCATACCAAGCTCTGACAAGGTCATCTAAGGAAGCCGGATTTCAAATAAATGCAACCAAAACAAAATATCTGGAAGCGTCAAAACAACTGCATGCATTACCGTCCGATATAAGAATTGGGAGCAGCACTTTCGACTGGGTCAATGAATTTGTATATCTCGGCTCTTTAGTAACGCAGGACAACAATGTATCTTTGGAAATAAGTAGAAGAATTATGGCGGCTAACAAATGCTACTTCGGACTGCTAAGATACTTTCGATCCAAAATACTTTCAAGAAGTATAAAAGTACTTCTCTACAAGACCTTACTAAGACCGATTTTAACATATGGATCAGAGAGTTGGGTGCTGAGCAAAAAGGACGCGAACACACTACTTGTTTTTGACCGCAAAATCTTAAGACGTATATTCGGCGCAGTGTTGGAAAATGAACAATGGCGAACTCGGTACAACCACGAACTCTACCACATGTATAATGAACCCAACATAATAAACACTATTAAGATCGGACGCTTACGATGGGCCGGACATGTGGAGAGAATGAGTGAATCCAGAACACCTAAGACCTTGTTGAATGGTTCACCGGGTGGTCGGAGAAATCGAGGCAGACCCAAACTCAGATGGTTGGATGGAGTTGAGCAAGACCTGAGAACTCTGGGCGTAAAGAATTGGAAGGAGAAAGCCAGGAATAGGGCAGAATGGAGGGGTATTCTGGACCAGGCCAAGGCCCACCCGCGGCTGTAGTGCCTTTGATGATGATGACTATTAATATCGTAGTGGCAGTTATTACGTTTAATATATAGATGCGATTTTAAGCAGCTTCACAGAGAACCTAGTGTCAACACACTTCGTCCTTCATTTTTGACCACAAAACAAGATATTGTGTATAAAATGGCGGGGCTAAACGCCGCGATTTGTCTTAACAGAGAAGACAAAAAAAATAATTGAAATATTAATTTTTCGCAACCGACAATTACGGTCAAACGCCGTGCCATTATGTTTAAAATAATTTAATTTCTCACGTCCTAATTACACAAAAAATAGCTAAAATATAATAAATAGGCAATAAATAAACCTACCTGTATTAAATTCTTCAACTAATATCATTTTAATATATGAACATATACGAGGTCATCGCGTTCTCTTCGTCGAAGTAAACAAAGCCGTACTGTGGTTTCTTGATTAAACAAATTGCTTGATTGTACAGCTCTAATTTACACAGAACTTAACTTATCAAGCCCGAGGCGTAGACGTGACTATGTACTAGCGTCCATAAACTGTAACCGTTTAATAATCGCTTTATTGAAATGAATTAATTTTATGTTTTGTAATTATGAAGATTTGAATTATATTTTGATGTATGTTAGGTAAATAAATGTTTTATTTTGGTAAGTTGTAATTAGTTTATTTGAGTTTTGATGAAGTTTGTTGTAGAACGCATGGTTTAGTGGTTAGAGCGGTTGTATGATTTCCAAGAGACACGGATTCGAATTCAGCTGCGTTGAATTTTTTATAGGTTTCTTAAAGATATTTTTACATTTACTAAGTGTGTGAATAACACTTTAAAACTTTTTAAAAAATATGTGTTTCTTTCTTATTTATTACGCAGGCAATCTATACATTACGATGTAAAAAAACTGCAAGACTCCATTGTATTACTTTAGTACACAAACCTAGGGTAAATTTATATATGTATATTTAACTTGAAAAACGAATTTAAAAATAGTTTTCTTCTGTCAAGTGCATTTTTGTCAGATGGATATTATTAACGTTTACTTACAACGACACTTAAAAGTCTTTTACATTTTCCCTCACTCAAGTTCACTTTGATTGAAACACAATATTTAATAACAAAATTTGAACGTACCAATTAAACTCTTGTATGAGAGGAAATATAATTAAATAGACAAGCCCTGTACTGTACAGAGAATTCCTTACGTAAATGTGTATATTCCGCCACACCCTCCTAAAGTAATAATCCTATTGTTATATTGTTCTGAGGGTTTTTTAGACACTGATGGGCTTACTAAGCCTCTATCTGCAGATCATTAATCTTCGTACAACAACCTCCTGTTTTGCTCGTTATAGCAAATTTAGAAGGTACAGTTTTAGCGAAAATTGAGACTAGTAGCTGTAGCTAATGTGTGCTTGTAATACAACGATTTGTCTGCCGTAAGTCTTGGATGGACGTCATAATTTTGCTAATATATTTTCATTTTATAGCAATTATCATTGAAAATTAAGGCTTAAAATGAAAATCTATCTTTAGTAGTCTAGTTTAGCTCATTACCCGTGGGGGGACGGGTTAAGAATACAATTCCCCTCCGCCGCTGGGTAGCATCCCGTAAAAGGCGGGTAACCTAGTAGCTTGGTGGTAGGAGATTCGTTCACCGACTGGCTCGCGACATATGACATGGCTATCATGTCAAAGACGAACCGCCAAATATCTGAAGATGTGTTCCGGTTCGATGGCATGTAAGCCAGCTTTCCCTATCCCCAACATTCCCATCCTTCCTCTCTCCTTCTGTCCTACATCCCTAAGACTGGCAACGCATCTACAACTCTAATGTTGTGGATGTCTATGGGCGAAGGTACGACTTAAAATCAGGTGGGCCTTCTGCTCGTTTGCCTCCTTTATTCCATAAAAAAAAAATGTTTTGATTGTAAGACATAGCATACCTTTTAAATTCATTCGTGTACTGACTTGGACTGACTATAAAATCCCCTCTAAGTGCTCCCCTAGATTAGTAAACGTATATTTTTTTTTCATTTAGAGAAAAATGGTAACCTTAAAGTTTAAAATTTAATTTGTTTCTTGTCTTGGTTAATGATTCTTCATGTTAAAGGAAATTGTAATGTTTAAAGAGTATCTGGAAAAAGGTTAGGTAAAGAAAAATGAAAAGTGACACATTTTGAGCGTAACATGAATTTATTTGACATTTTAATATTTCGTGGAATTTTTGGAAAAAAATATAAAATGTTTTTAAAATTGTGCTTCATTTAGTATAGGAAATATCAATTGTACACTAGCATTTAAAGTAAATTTATCCAGCATAAATTAAGCGTTGTGCATGTTTATTCTTAAAATTGGCAATTTTTTATTGTTTGATTTAAATTAGTTTTTTATTCCTTTCTTTCATTGAAATTGGTTTTAGACGTGAATTCCATTATTATGTAATAATTATAATAATAATTTAGCTTCACGTTGTACCTACGCGCAGCAGGCTAGAAAGAAGGAACCTAGTGTTAAGACACTCCGTTCCCCACGCACCGCCTAATTCGGAGGCATTGCGTGTTAAGTGACGGAACTTAACGCCGCGAAGGAAGAAATATTGAATATTTCCACTCCTGGAGTAGGAATAGATCCCTCAACCAGTCTTTTACAGTCATATGATTGTGCCACTGCGCCACGACTGGCCATTATATTGGCCATTATTGTATTGATGTTGTATATTTGAAACTTAATCATTTTTTCAATACGAATGAAACAAAATGCATTTACAATAATATTTTCTTTAAATATTTTCTTAAAATATATTTTTCAATTTACCTAAGTGTGGAATAACATTTTAAAAATATTTAAAAAGTATTTAATAAATAGCAATCTCTCTTGCCAAATGATTATTCGTAGAATAATCTTTGGGTAGCAGAAATTTGTAAAATCTCTCTACACAGATGCTAACAACAAAAATAAGTTGTAATAAAGCGTATAAAAATTTTGACGCAGCGGATAGTAGAACGCATGGCTCAGTGGTGAGAGCGTCTGGACGGTATTCAGGAGGCGCGGGCTCGAATCCCGCTGCGTTCAAATTTTTATACGTTTTCTTTTAATGTCTTTTTCAATTTCCCTAAGTGTGGAATAACACTTAAAAATATTTAAAAAGTACAATAATATTTTCTACATTTTTCTTCTTTTGTTTACTATACACATTAAAATTTACACATTATTTATAATTTGAAACAACATCAAGATATTCCTTACTAGCTCTTTATACTATTGTATGGTGTAATTTCCACTAATTACTCCATTACAAAGTTCAAGCGTCGACGTCAAAGTGTTTATTAAATAAAATCAGTATGACAGTGTGAGAGAGCTGCTCTTATAGTTTAAATTTCTAGTTCAGTGTGTGGAAAGTTTCTAAGTGATAGTCTAGTATAGTGTTGCCAAGTATTGTAAAATTTGAATATTTTAATTTTTTTTTTTTTTTTTTTTTTTTTTTATTTTGTGAAAAATAATTTAAAGAAAGTTTATTTTTTTGTTAAATTAGAATTAAAATAATTTTTATTTTTCATATACTTTTGCTTTTTGAAAAAATCTGTGATTAATATTTATTTAATATTATTATTTTATAGAGTTAAGTTTAGAAATAATAAAATTTGGCTTTTACAGCCTTTTCAATTTTTTAAAAGATTATTTTAATTAGATTCGCATATATTTTGGCATTCTAAAATACATTAAAGACAAAGAAAAATAAATATATATCTTGAACTAAATAAACATAAGTTATAGTTCCCTTTTTTGTGGCGATTGTTTTTTAACAATTATTTTAGTTATTTAAAACTAAATTTAATTCATAATATAAAAATAATAAGAAATAATGTTTATTTCCACTTATTTCAATTATCAACCATATTATTTATCAGTAGTTTTCGCCTATTTACACAATAAAATACATTAATACTACTAACTTATATTATTTACTTTATCTTGTATATATATCAGTGTATACTACAATTTTATAAAGTTATAACATCTAGTCTAGAAAACAATGGAGGCGACTGAAATGACTATTATCATTTAGTGCTCCACGGTATTATATTTGGGACAGTTAAAAGTTTCTTAAATCAAAAATGACTTCACTTGGGATACCTACAGAAGCGCCGGTCCACACTTTGCTATTCACTTCGGCATATACCACGCAGAAAGTTATTAATGTTATTAATAAGAAGGTAAGTGGTGCACAAGAATTATTTAGCAAAAAAAATGACATTTTGCTGAAACTTAATTTTTTTATATGTATAGCATTTCAGATTTTGCATAGTTTAAATGTTAACTTAAAAGTACTAAAAAAGTATAGGCGCTTATAGTTCATATGTCACCCTGCAGTGTTTATTTGGGAACGAATCGTCATGATACTTGGTTCTCTTTGCGTACCGTTCTATATGATACACAGCATAAAGCTACTTTTTATAATGTCTGTCTGTTTATAAAATATAGTAGATTAATGTGTAGTTCTCTGTATTTTAGGGGTTGCATCTGATTGTTAAAAATAATTTATTTTCTTTTAATATATTTTGTTTAATTTTTTAATAGCTTTTTCCATGTTGTGAATGTCACTTTAAACTAAATTTGATCGGACGTTTGTTTATATTAAGTTGATATAATATAATCTGATTTATGAAAATAATATACATAAACATTTTTTTATTTATGTATCACTTCTAATCATATTAGAACACCGAAAATGTTCGTTAAACTTACATTCTTTTAAACCATACCATAGCCATTAATATAGCCATTGATATATAAATATCAACATTTATTATTACATATATATAACCGTCTCAAACAGTAGGCACACATCAGTGCCGAAGGGTTCATAAAATACGACTCTCTCCGGCTTAGCTTCTGTAAATTATAATAAATAAATAAATCATTAATGAATACAATTATTTAATAATGAATCTAACAAAAATGTATTTTAGTTGCTAGAAAACAATTTTAATATAAATTGCCTTTCTTTGCTTTGGGTTTTTCATATAGAAGCCGATTTACTACCGGCCTACTTTTCCATACTAAAATTTGATTAATATTTAACGCCGACTTTACAAATATTTTACACTTCGCCACTGGTAGGTACATATGTATATACAAAAAATTGTGTCAACCGTCTTTATAAAATAAATAGATACGCATGTACGCAACAAGGCCTAAAACAAATCCATATAGATATATTAAATATATTTACAGAGATATTTAATTAAACACTTCAGTAGTTGATAACGGAGGAACAAATAAGACGTCACGGACGTCACGAGCATTCATTACTATCCACCTATTTATTGTTTGTTTTCTTTCACGCTTTCCTCCTCCTGTTTTTTCTGTGATTTTTTTAACTTCACGCTGTATCCCGCACATAGCAGAGTATGCAGAGGGAACCTACTGTTAAACACTCCGTTCCCCTTTTTCCGCCGAATTCTGGAGGCATTTCGTAATAAGCAGCGCAACTTACCAGTGCGTTTCGCTTCGATACCAGAGCGAAGATAATGAAAATATTAATTATTTCCATTTCTTGAGTGGGAATCGAACCCACAATCGCTACTGTTATAAATAAAGTTACGTAAAAAATAATTGTTATTTAAAATTATATGTTTTTATAAAGAATTAAACCGAGTTATTATAATGTACAAAAACAGCTTCACACCTTTTCCCGTATATTAAGGTGGTCATAGAGAACCTAGTAGCAAGACACTCCGTTCTCTACTATTCTTTTTTTTTTTACGCTGTATCCCGCACACAGCAGGGTAGGCAGAAGGAACCTAGTGTTAAGACACTCCATTCCCCACTTTCCGCTGAATTTGGAGGCTTGCATGTTAAGTGGCGGAACTTGACGCCGCGCTTTACCTCGACACCAGAGCGGAGAAAATGGAAATATAATTTTCACTCCTCGAGTGGGAATCGAACCCACAACCAGTCGTTTACAATCACACGCTTGTGCCACTGGGCCACGACTGGCCACGACCTTTTATTCTTATTCTATAAAAAACAAACTGTCTTTTTAACATTTTAAAGAGTCTTTTTAACATTTTAAAGAGTTATTAACACACTTACTAAATTGAAAAGACATTTAGGAAATATATAAACCTGATCGTTAAGTAACGCTTTAGCGGTCAAAGCGCTTGCTTCCGAGAGCCGCGAGTTCGAATTCCGTTGATTTCAAATTTTGATACGTTTTCATAAAGTGTATTCTAGTAATAGTAGTAGTAGAAGTAGTATACTCTGAAAGCTCCCCTTAACTTCCCTAGAAACCTAAATGTGAAATTTCAGCTGTCTGCGTCCAGTAATTTCAGCTGCGTGTTTTCTGTCAGTCGTTCGTTTGCACATGCCTTGACGTCATATCTAGATTACATACATAAGTATATCGAATTATTGCGATTTAATATTAATTTAATATTTACTCGTGCTTATTTGATATAATATATAAGTTTTTTATCTATTTCTTTTGATGTTTGTAAGATAAAGTAAGGAAATAGTAAAGGTATATATAATATTTTCCATATTTCTTGTTAAACTCATTGACGCGTAAAGTTCACGTTGCCATGGTAACGTGTGTTATACATTGCATATTATATTATAATATGAATTAAATTGTAAGCAATAATAATAATTATCATTTGTGCTTATATTTAATTAACGAATCATATTATAAATTATTTTTTTGATACTAACGGAATGTATGAGGTTAAATAATACTTATGTTACAATATATGTAGGCATATGTAGAACTCTTTCGTTAGTCACTAATTAGGCTAAGCTCATAAAGCCCATACAAATGAAATTGGGAAATTGCCACTTAATACAAATAATTTCATAAATTTTATTCGAGGCACATTTGTACCTGACAAATCTTAGTATTTATATTTTAGGATGGTGTTAAACACGTTGAAATTTATAGCTAATTTTATGAATCCAATCTAATTTATTTCGTTTTTTGAACCTTTTTCGTCACATTTGTAGGATTATATCAAGTTTCAGCCCGTGGGGGGACGGGTTAAGAATACAATTCTCCCTGGCCTCGCTTCGCCTCATCTGATTATGTGTTTCGATTTGATGGCATATAAGTCAGCTCTCCCTATTCCCACCATTCTCATCCTTCCTTCCTCCTTCTGTCCTACATCCCCAAAGCTGGCAACGCAACCAGCTCTAATATTGTAGATGTCTATGGGTAAAGGTAACCACTTAACATATATATATATATATATATATTAAGTACTTATTTGTATGTTTATGATAATCCTTGTTCGCCTATTCATTTTTCTTCTCTTATAATTTGCATAGTCTAATTAAGAAATTTTTAGAGACATGTTATTAAAAGCTATCTCTCAAATTGATTTTACACCTGAAACCATGATCACTACAGTTCTAAAAAGAAAAATAATATTCATTTTTATAACTTAAAATTTAGTTTATTACATACTTTATTTCAATAAAATTGATAGTTGAAACTTTTTTATCAGGTTAACTATTAACGGTTAATTAATACCTCGAATACTATTTCACAGATTTAAGAGTTACAATAGGTATATATTTCATTTCAGCTTCACAATACTTTCTGCAAAGTATGAAAAATTAAGAACCTAGTGTTAAGGGACCCCCTTCCTGAATGGCGGAACTTAGCGCCGCGTTTTGTCCTATTACCACAGCGGAAGAACGAAAATAATTTAAATATTGTCGTTCCCTCTCGAATGGGAATCGAACCCACAAGCATCAACGTATACAGTCAGATGCTATCCCTCTACAATCCATTAAATATTAAATCAACAATTAACAACTGTTAGGGCAGTGAAAATTATTAAACAAATTGTCCCTAGTTAAAGGACCACTCTCTATTAAAAGTTGAATAACCTCAATTAAGGAACAAATGAATGGCTATCAAACAATTTCCTTTTGTTTAAGGTTTATAATTAATATATAAATTTTATCTAAGCTCACTTTGATTCTCAATAACGGATTATTGTTTTGAAGATTGTTTATTTAAATTACCTATTTTTGGCAAGTAATATAAATTATTAAATATATTTTCTTCGATACGTTTTTTCAATTATTATTTGTTTTAGTTAAGGGACTGTTTAAGTTTTGGGACACTTAGGTTCGTCTATAAGAGGGCCCAGTCGCGGCGCAGTGGCACGAACGTGTGACTGAAAACGACTGGTTATTTGTTCGATTCCCACTCGAGGAGCGGCTTTAACTTCCGCCATGCAATGTCTCCGAATTCGGCGGAAAGTAGGGAACGGAGTGTCTTAACACTAGGTTCCCTCTACCTATCCTGCTGTGTGCGGAATACAGTGTGAAGCTAAAAAAAAATAATATTTATTTATTAGACCCACTAGTGGCAGTTACATTTGACAATACACTTTTTAACCATTTGTTTAATCTTATATCTGAATGTATTACCTTTGAAGGTGAGTACCACATATTAAGAAAATTAAATTATTATTAAGAAATATTAAGAAAAAAACGAAAAACAAAGGATATAGTCCAGAAAATAAAATCAACAATCCTGTCGCATATTTGAGTAAGCCATATTAATTCAATAGAACTATGTGGCTTACTCTTCGCCATCTTAGATATTTTGAAATTACAACTTTTGCTTGGTAGATTGTGACTGTGGCGTATTTGCTCGTAACATTTTTTGGATCGAAGCTGTTTTGCACGTAAGCGTTATTTTCTAAGTGTTTTTTTTATAGAATCGCGGTGGATTTTCAGGTTGCCTCTCATAATATAGTGTTGCCCTTTGTGGGCTCTCAAATTTCGTATACTCAGTTAAAAAATGCATTTTTTGACTGAAGCGTCTTTGCTTTTATACCCCTTTATTTATATCTCTTTAACTACTTGTTTTGAATTCTAGATTATTTTTATTCACTCCGTCTTATTTTTTTTAAAGGCCGAACAACTTATTTCTTCTTTGTTTACTTACATACATAATTTTCCAATCGCTAAGCCGATAACCAATATTCCATTAAGACATATTTTGTACATATGTATCATTATTATTTTCCTTATTTGTTCATAAATAATGAATTATAAGTCAGCAATTAATTTAATATTGTCTCGTTTTTCCCCATTTTTATATGAGATTCACGTTTTTTCTCGCATAGCGTTTTAGTCAGAGGGAACCTAGTATTAGACACAATCTGTATTCCACTCTCTGCCTGATATCGAGATATCGCATGCTCAGAAGCGAAACTCAACGCTTCGCTTTGGGTACCAAATAGGAGAAATGAATCAAATCAAACCCATAACCATCGTGCTTACAATCAAACGCTGTACCACTGTGCCACGACGTATTAAATTTTTCTCCACACATTCCATATAACTTCAAGAGTGTATTGACGAAATTGCTATAAACATTTTACCGCAGCGGCTTTTAAAGGTTCTTGCGAGGAGTGCCGGCAACAAACTCAACAGGTAGAATTCTTAATTAGTTCAGATTTTCTTTGAAGGAAATTAGGCATGTTGAGTGATCAAAGTGTTCTTATAAACCATAAATTTACCTCACTTTGATCGTTCGTGTAGAGCCGTATATTAGATTTACAGTGTATTTTAATATAAACGTATTTACTTAGGTTTAATTTAATATTAGCATGGTGTAATATTGTTTATTCTTCATTTATGTGATTAAGTGGGGATGTTTTGTAAATTGCTGTTGAAGATTCGATATATTATTTTTTATATTTAAATGTTTGTGGAACGGAGTGTCTTAACACTAGGTTCCCTCTGCCTGCCCGGCTGTGAGCGGGAAACAGCGTGAAGCTAAAAAAAAAATGTTTTATTGTCATTGTGTTATTTTATTATCATATTTTTATTTTTGCCTATTTTTGAGGTATAGGTCGAGTGGCGGAATCTAAAACTGCGCTTTGTTGTATAAGGTAGATACTATAATTTATTTGTTGTATACAATGTCATTTATTAGGCCATCGTGATGCAATGGGACAACGTCTGATTATAAACGTGATGGGTAGGGAGTTCTATCTCTACGTGAGACAATGATTATGTTTAAATTATTTTTATTTGTTCGCTTTAGTTCGTAATAAAAGCGCGGTGTTGAATTCCGTCTCTTAACGTGCATTAGCTGGATACCAGGCAGAAAGTGGCGAAAGAAGTGTCTTAACACTAAGTTCTCTCTGAATATCCGTAATGCAGGGATAGTGTAAAGCTATGGTATAATAAACATAAATATAATAAAAAATACAACATACTAATATAGGTATATTGCGGCGTTAAGTTCCGCCACTTAACACGCAATGTCTCCGAACTCGGCGGAAAGTGGGAAACGGAGTGTCTTAACACTAGGTTCCCTCTGCCTACCCTGCTGCGTGGGGGATACAGCGTGAAATTAAAAAAAGAACTAATATATATTCAAGTTACTACTAACATAAGGCAATAAAGATTTAAGAACTTGACTGTAAGAAGCTAACATAAAGCTAGGTTTCCAAGATAGGTATCTATTTCATTTAATTCAGCTTTGCCCGTTATGTTTATGTTACCTATTTAGAGGAAAATTGTTCAGGTTTCCCACAAATCAATTTAAAATGATGAGTTTCTCTTATTTAGTACCAAATATTCTTTTTCTAATGACTTAGTTGCTGTTATCTCAACACACAATGTCCTGATTTTGGGCGGGAAGCGGAAAACAGAGTGTCTTGACACAAGGTTCTCTCTAACTACCCTGCTAAGTAAGGAAGCTGCTAAATGATCGCAGTGAGTTCAAATCCAACATTAAATAATGCTTTATTCTAATAAGCTATCACAAGTACTTAAGTAAGTAAGTAAGGTCAGTGTTATCAGTCTTACCAAAAGCAACCACTTCATATTAATAAGGGATTGCTTCCAAACTTTTACTCTTGGCCGTAAAAATACACCAACGGGAACGACTTCCGTATATTTATGATTTCGGTTAGTATTTGTTTTTTTTTTTAATATTACGATTTTAACTGCTTCTTAGAGTAAAAGAGGAACTAAGGTCAAAATATTCCGTCTTCACTTTCCGCCCAAAATTAAGAAATTCGTGTTGAGTGGCGGAATTCAACGCCGCACTCTTTCTTACGTACCAAAGCAAAGAAATGAAAATATATATATATATATATATATATATATATATATATATATATATATATATATATATATATATATATATATATATTTAATCATTTTTAAAGTGTTATTTCACAGTTAGGAAAATTGAAAAAGACATTCAAAGAAAATGTATAAAAATTTGAACGCAGCGGGATTCGAATCCGCGCCTCCTAAATACCGTTCAGGCGCTCTCTCCACTGAGCCATCCGCTGCGTCGAAATCTTTAAATGTCTTTTTCAAATGAAAATATTTTAAATATAATTAATTCCTCGAGTGGGAATCGAACCCTCAACCAATTCTGTTTACAATTAGACACTGTTCAACTATGCCACGATGGCTTCTTATATTTTTATATTTGTATTCTCATGGCCTTAGCATTATTCTTGTACAATAATGTTTTTATATCAATGATACTTCAGCGTAAAACATGTCGGAATATTTTATAGGTGCCGATACAGCAATAAAAGTTAAAAAGGGCATATATTTATTGCAAGATACGAACTGTACAAGTTATAAGAGATCGCTCTAATATAGACTTTTTGTGAAATGAAATATTTTTGTTTGCTGAAGATTTACTTTGTCCTGTTCTTATTGATATTCTCTTAATAGCTTCGTTATTTTTACTATTGTAACCAACTTTGGTTTTACTGTACTATATTTTACATATATATTGTTATTCCTAGTTTAAAAAAAATGTGGCCAGTCGTAGCGCGCAGTGGCACGAACGTGTGACTGTAAACAACTGGTTCGATTCATTTTCCATTTCCATTTCCTTCACTCTGGTATCAGAGGTAAAGCGCGGCGTTAAGCTTAACCCGCAATGCTTCCGGATTCGGCGGAAAGTGGGAACGAAATATCTTAACAGTAGGTTCCCTCTGCCTACCCTGCTGTGTGCGGGATACAGCGTGAAGCTAAAAAAAAAAGAAGTTGCCATTGATTTGGGTTGAGAGACGAAGTGTCTTGACACTAGGTCCACTCTGACTACTCAGCTAAGCGGGAAAGAGCGGGAAACTGCTAAATAAACTGATGGTGATTATTATAACAATTAAAAGTTGTAGTCTACACATGTCAATTATAAAAATTAAAAAAAAAAAATTGAAAATCCCTGCATTTATACGTGCTATTTTTAACCACAGCACATACCTTGCTCTCGTTCTACTTTTGATTCGTTATCGCTAAACATACTCGTAAATGGCTGTAGTTAAAAACATAAAATTTGGCCAATAGTGGACTTACAATAGTAATAGCATAACATGCATTAAAACTGTTTTATAAACCAGAAAGTGTTTATTTGGGTTTCCAATTACAATTGAACTAGTCAGGAACAGCTTAAGATGTAATATGTATACGGTAGAAGTAAAAGTGAGAAATATAATAGTTATTCTCTCTATTATTTACTACAAGATCTTAACCTATTTAGAACTATCATCAGTTTATTTCTAGAACGTATTACGAAGGTTATAAGGGTTGGATTATTTGAAATTTTATTAAGTAGAGTTTTTAATGAGACCCATTCAATTTACACTTGGGTAGTAAGAAGTCCTAGGTAGGGCCCAAGAGTCCTCTCCCGAACACAATGGATCCGGAATTTGTACAATGAATAAATAATTATTCATTTTATCCCGAAAAAGAGAGAGAAAGGCAGCGCAGCAAAGGCAATGTAATGTTGGCTATGCATATGACGGTTTTGAGTTTTATTCCCAGAAAAATGATAATATTTAAATTATTTTTATTTCACTGCTTTGGTTAGGTAAGCCTAACTAAGCGTGTCGTTGAAATTCACCAGAACGCCCTATGTGTTGATTTCAGGTTGAAAGTGGAGAACGGAGAGTCATGACACTCTTTAACGTTTTCTATGACTACTTTGTTATGCGGGAAAAAACGTGAAGTCGTCTTGCGAATATTATTAGACCCGTTTAGTTTTGTACCAAGGAAAAAGTGTACTAACAAAATACAAGTACAAGGCCGGTGTATTTCCAGAAGTTACACCCGCAAGTAAATATTTATTTGATATGAGTGGCTTTTTAATATAGTACGATCGTGTTGTTTTAAAATAGAATATATGGTAACGTTAACTAATGGTATAAGGTAAACAGTTAAAACAAGCTCGGGTTGGTTTATAATTGATTGTGTACTCGTATATTCGGTATATTCGGCGTAAAATGGGGAACGGAGTGTCTTAACACTAGGTTTCCTCTGTGTATCCAGTTGTGTGCGGGATACAGCGTGAAGCTATTGTGTCTAAGAAAGTTACAAATAAAAAATTTCATTAGAAATTATGATGAAGTTAGGATGTTTCGGACTTGACGTGTGAGCGTGTAGGTTCAAATATTTTTTTTTAGCTCCACCCTTTTTCTTTTACGTATACCAGGGGAGTCAGGGAGGGTCTTGTGTCATGACACTCCATGCTCCAATTTTCTCCCGAAACAGCGTGATGAGTGAAACTGATGAACTCAACGCCGCGCTTTGTCATTTAGCTTTGTCAGTTAGATAAAGCTAATGGTATTGTTTCTAAATAAGCAACAAGTCAAGTCTAATTTGTCGCTAAATTCTGTATAGTTCGATAGTTGCGGTAAAGTGCGAATATAGAAAATACATAAATTTACAGTAAAATGTTATATTGAAGGTTTTATTTAATTGGTTAGTATTTGCTTGGTATATAAAAACTCTTTTATTTGGTCCTGTTGAAATTTCTGACAATCTCTCTTAGTTTATCTTTAATTATTTATTTTTAGCTCCACGCTTTATCCCGCAGTTCCGTAAACAAGGTAGGCAGAGAGAACCTAGTAATTAAGACACTCCGATCCCCGCTTTCTGGCGAATTCTGAAGGCGTTGCGCGTTAAGTGATAAAACTTAACGCCGCGCTTTGCCTCGAGACCAGAGCGATGAAGATGGAAATATTAATTATTTCCATCTCCTCGAGTGGAAATCGAACCCACAACCAGTCGCTTTACAGTCACACTTTGTGCCACTGCGCCACGACTGGCCCCAGTCTATTTATCTTTATACTTCCCAAAAATCCTATATGTCTAATTTTAGATTTTTACGCCCAGTTATTTATAAGTATAGATATATCCTGATACCAATTAGGAACATAGTAGCATACAGCAAAATGCTAGACGGTAAAGAGCAGATGATTAATCTGAGATTGCCCTGTTATACTCGTGAAGACCATTAAATAGAGTAGCGATTGCAAAATAATTTTTCTAAACATTTTTGCATTAAATACTAATATAATAGCTACATTCTTTTTAGTGACTAGCATAGTGGGCAGGGAGAATAAGACATATTGTTCTCCTCGTAAAAATTAAAAAAAGTCTGTAAAACAGTACAAACATCAGTAAAAATATGTTTTTAGAAAAAAAAATATAAAAAGTAATCGTAGCAGGAATCGAACCTTTGCCCTCTTCGCAACCTTCCAACCGCAAGGCCATACCTTCTATATCGAGCTGCGTTGAATTTCTTATGCTATTAAATTACTAGGAGCAAAAATCCTTTTTGTTGTTATCAGCTCTGTAGACAGATTTTTACAAATTTCTGCTATTTTAAGACTATTTATAAAAACAATCGTCTGTCAAAAGCTAAAGTATGCTATTTATTAAATATTTGTTATTATAATATTTATTTATTATATATTTTTAATATTTTTATAATGTGGTTCTTATACTTGGGGTATGAATAATATTTTTAGAAAACGTATAATATACAAACTTAAAGAGGCGCGGGTTCGGTACAAGCTATGTACCATTTTATTTAAAAGATCTTAACAGGCATTTGTCAAAATATACTATAAAATGGGGAACGGAGTGTCTTAACATTGGATTTCCTCTGCCTATCCTACTGTGGGCGGGATATAGCGTAAAAAAAAACGTTATATAAAAGTTATCCATAGAATTCAAAGGAGATTTTTATTATAATGAAAATTCAAACGACTTCTATTCTGACCGTACAATCAGATTCTTTAAAATCGATACTATATTATGGGAATGGAAATGCTGCAATTTGTTGTAGTATGAAGCTTATTTGAACATCAGGTCTTAAAATACTTACCTATTTCTAAAAGGAAATGAAGTTTTATTTATGGCTTTAAAGTTTTATTAGAAATATCTAAGAGCTTTAAGATTTTTCATATTGTTTGTATATTTAAGCGCAGTGTACATATGTATAAAGAGTATAAATAGATAGATAAATAGTGTTGAATCACTCTGTTTTCTGCTATACGGTCTAGTTAGAGACAATACAATTATATTTTTAAACTATCTTTGGATACCGGAATTGAAAGATGCTCTCTAAACTAGAAAAATATGTCATTATTTTTTTCCTACTTGAAATTGAAACATGTAGTCATTGCCCATATAAACAAATAGCAATTACGCAGCAATTGGGCTTGCGAAATATTGAAAAAATATGAATTAAAATTCTTGACACCAGGGTTTATGTGTCTACATGTGTCTACCCTGAAATGTATTGAAAAGCGTACAGCTAGAAGATATGAAACTGTGCATACAGTAACAAAATTAATTGTGTTACTTTAAACCGGTTTTAATTAAAAGTAATTAAATTACTAACACCGTTGGAGCTATGAAAACATCGTGGCGTAATGGGTCAGCGTCAGTCGTACTGGAAACGCGACGGTGGTGGATTTGATCCTCACTTATGAAAATGATATATTTAGGACCAAACGCTGCCTAGAGTTCAACCAGCAATAAATTAATTTACTCTGCCTCATCAATGTCTTATAATATAAGACTTATATTATAACAACTAGTTTGACAGAGTGCCACAAAAGCTTCACATTTATTACTTTCAAATATAAATTTTCACTTTATTCGTATTAGAATTGAGAATAGAGACATCACCTCTATTTTCATGTAGTACTTTAACCTATTAATAACAATTGGCAAAAGTACAACTGTTATTGTATTCCTAATGTATGTATCCAATGATGTTCCAATAAGTCATCTCATGTTCATTTCCAATGACCACAATCCCCCTCATAATCCCATCCCACGCTACACGGTTGTATGATAAATCCATGGCTTCACGGGATTGCGTTTCATGTATAAATTAAAGCCGACGGTCATAAATTGGCTTGAAATAGCTGTAAATAACTCTTCTGTATAAAGATTTAAGAAAAAATATTATAATTTGGTCAAATTATAATAATTACTAATAATTATTAGTAAACTTGAAAATTGTATGGTAGTTAGACTTTGTGAGATTTATAACATACGGCTTTGCGTTGATACCAAACTTTGTTCTGAATTTATAACAATATTGAAATAATTCCTGTTGTTTCACAGTTTAAAGCTTTTTCTCTTATAGCACGATAATCTGAGGGCACCTAGTGTCAAGTTTTTGTTCAGTTGCAGAAATCTACAGTTTGTCTTTGGTATCAGAGAGGAGAGGAGAAATTAATATAATTTTAGATTTTCCCGAGTGGGAATCGAACCTACAAGCATCGCAATCCCACTGTGCGACGCTGGCTTCTTTCTATATGACATATCAATGTACAAATTAGTACAGGCTTTCCTTATTTGGTTAGAATAACATTCATAATCGTAAACATAAATAAACTTTACTGTTTAACTCGACTTAAACGTACAATATTTTCTTGAAAAGGTGTTAAATAAAAAGGAAAGGAGCTTTTTTCCTCAAGAATAATATATTTTATTATATCTCAAAAGAAAAAATATATACATACAGTTTTACAATCATATTACCTTTTAAATATATTTTCTTTTAACTATAAATACAATAATATTATTATTTTTAAACATTTTTAAAGTGTTATTCCACACTTAGAAAAATTGAAAATTCTTTAAATGTCTTTTTTAAATGTCTTTTACAATAATAAATTTATACACTTTAGAACAAACAGAAAATTTAGAACTTTCTTACAAATCCCACCTTTTCCTACATGGCGGGATTAGTCAGAGAAAACGTATCACTCCGCCTTCCACTTTGCACCTGTCAAATGTCCCAAACATTGCGTTTAATGGAGCTCAAAGTCGCAATATTCTGTAGACAAAGATAAAATTTACAATTCTATCTATTATATTTTTATGCTACACTGGTCCACAAACGTATTCCATTCGTGTTTGTTGCAGAAGCTGCGTTAAGAGGCTATTTAGGATTCGAGAAGCGTGATTCACGCCCGAAATCAGATTTTATTTAAGATTTGCGGAGCTTATTATGATAATGTTCTTCAAACATAATAGTGTCTATTTGCAGGTATTTACTTTGGCGTCCACTGCCTTGTATTTTGGTTTCGTAATTCAATTTAGTGATGTTATTGGATAATGATATCAAATATATATGAATTGTGTGGAATTCAAAATAGAAATGATAAATTTGAAATTCTATTTTATTTAAAGCATTTAGTTAGTTAATTTTACATATGAATTCATCATTGAATGGTAATTTGTTTAAATCCTATGTAGCTGCTTTTCAAATTGACATGGGCTTAATGTCCTATGCAAAAATATACCTATCATATTAAAAGTATTGAAATTTGAACGTAGTGGGATTTTTGTATATTTTTTATACGTATTCTAAAAACAATGTATGAATAGCACTTTAAAATGAGAAAAAAACTACCGTTGAAAATGTGTGCATTTCAATGTTAATAATAACATAATCTTCAAATACCGAAATTCGTTAAGTAATTACTTATGAAAATTTTAATAAATAGGAATCTTGTTTTATACAAGATTGCCCCGTTATTAATGTATAAAATACTTTTTATCTTTTAAAAGCTGTTTAACGAGTGTTATCAGTTTTTGTCCCAATTTTGGAGTCTTCGCAATTTACGTCTCTCGCTGTTATACAAAATAATCTGTCAACCTCCATATAATATTGTACATCTCGAGCACTTGATACGACCTCCAATTTGTCAAACAATTAAAAAAATGAAATATTAATAGAAATTACTATTTTATAGTTTTCAAAATAAATTAAAATAAAACACGTAGATGTTTTTAGATTAAAATACTGACTTGCTACGTTTAGGATGGCAAGTTTTAAAGTTTGAATATGACAAGTGTTTCTGATTAATTTCCTAAGTAAATGGCTTTGAGCGTCCAGTAGAGCGAAGTGATCTCACTCGCTGTTTCAGTTATAAAGAGGAAAAGTTATAATATATTATATTGCATGTTAAAAAGAGCTCAAGCTTACGAAGTTCAATTCAGGAAATATTATTTGTATTGAAATAACATTTGCATTGCTTGTTAAGTGTCGGAACTTAACGCCACGGTTTGCCTTGACACCAGAGCGAAGAAAATGGAAATATTAAATAGATCCTCCTCGAGTGGCAACCGAACCCACAACCAGTCGTTTTTAAGTCGCACGTCTGTGCCACTGCACCACGACTGGCCCAACTGTTCAGATGTTTTTAAAATATTTAATATTAAAAATAAAATATCGGGATAATGCATAAGAACATTCGCGTGAATTTCTATTAAATCTCAGATGACACAAGCGAAGTCATAACAAAAGAAAATACCTGTGAAGATAGGAACAGCGAGCTATTTCATAATAACCTTTGTGTAGACGGCGTTAAGTCAAGACATTCATTTCATTCTACCTATACACGTTGATGCTAAATGATAAATATTAGTATTCCTTTATATTTTAGTAAGAATATTTTGTGAAATTTCCTCAGATTGTGCAGTTGAGTATAATAATTTATAAATTTCTGTAATATATTGTAGGTATATTGTATATTCTAGAGCAAATATCATTTTTGGAAATAGAATCTGGGACTTATGGTTGCTGTAATTTGATAGTTTTTCTTCTATATTTAAATATCTATGTATATGCAGCCGCGGTGGCACAGTGAAACAGCGTCTACCTGTCTGACTGCCGGCGATGGTTGCGGATTCGATTCCCATTCGGGGAATGATTATAATTAAATTTTTTTTTATTCGCTCTAGTACCTAAAACAAAGCGCAGAGTTGTTCCGCCACTCAACGATTACGACAGAGTGTCTTGTTCCTAGTGAGAGGGTCCTAGAGTTATTATAACCCGCTATGCAGGAAAAAACTTAAAGCTTCTTTTTGTCTATATCTTTATAAACATTCGATTTGAGCCATCGTTGCCCAGGTGCATCAAATTCAACCTATCAACACCCAATATCTCAAAATTAGACATAAATCAGAGAACGAAATATCTTGACATTCGGTTCTCAACGCCACGTTTTGTCTTAGTTTCCATCGAGTGGGACATTCAACCAGCAACTGTCATTTTTACAATTAGACGCCTCTTTTTATGAGGTGTAAATTCATTTTGAAGCAAACTTTAACCGATTTAGGTAATACGTTGTATACAGGGCAATTTTGGATGACAATTCAAGGTTAGATTTATTATATGACGTTATCCAAATATTGTTACTATCTCAGGTCACGGAACATCCAAGATGGTGGAGTAGTAGTTTTTAGACCAGCATTCTGTATATTATATAAAGAGCATGATGAGAACAACTCGAAAACTATTTGCTTCAAAGTTTTTCGTTAAGTATTATTTAAATAGTGATTAAACATACATATCTTCATTTGGTATAATACAAACAAGTAAGTTAAATGGCGATAGTGTGGAACCTTCACAATTTCAATTTCAGCTTGTGCTTCACTGTTCTAAAACTTTCCGATATGAAATTTGGTATTAAATAGACTAAAATATATAGTATAGTGAAGGAAACAAGCCCCTAATAATATTCTGTTCATAATTATAGCAAATATTTGAATATTTTGCACCAGTAGTAGTTTCTGATCGGCCTGACACAGGCAAAAGTACAAACCGACATCTGGCACATTGCTTACTAAGGTATAATATCAATGATATTACGCTGCTCTAGCAATAAATTGTTAGATTTTATCCATGTTAACAGGGAATAAGGATATTGATTTTATTATATACTAGCGGCCCGCTCGCGGCTTCGCCACGTGAACTACATAACTGCTTTGTTATATTGCAACCCTCGGGGGTGGGTTTTTGAAAAATAAAGTAGCCTATGTTTAAGATTAGATTATCAACTATATTTATGCCAAAATTCATAACAATCGGTCAAGCGGTTTAGATTTTTCATATAAACTTTCATCCCCTATTTCAACCCTTTAGCGGTTGATTTTTGAAAAAAATAAGTAGCCTATGTTAGACCCAGTAACTTTTACTACTTTCATTCTAAATTTCATCCAAATCGGACCAGTAGATTAGCCGTGAAAGCGTGACAGACAAACACACAGACTTTCGCATTTATAATATAAATATGTATTTGCTATTCCAGAAATATAGGTAGGAGAATATCTTGTCCACTTTTAATTGACTTCAGATGATGTCAACTTCCGGTCTGTTAAAATATAGGTATATTCTTTTTTATATATGCCCTTAGATAAATAGAAAGCCGAGTTTCACGCAACTTTACAAATAATAAGGTAGTGAGAGGGCCTAGTATCAGCACTGTTCTCCAGGGTTGAATATTTATATAAAATATTACTGTTTTTTTAAATGTTGGTTTGTTCGTTTGTTTAGCTTTACACTGTACCCCGCACACAGCAGAGGGAACCTAGTGTTAAGTCATTCCGTTCCCCACTTTCCGCCGAATCTGGAGGCATTGCGTGTTAAGTGGCGGAACTTAACGCCGCGCTTCACTTCTGATACCAGAGCGAAGGAAATTGAAGGAAGGAATCGAACCCACAACCAGTCGTTTACAGTCACGCGTCCGTGCCCCTGCGCCACGTTTTTGCGAATATCTATCCTCAATCAATTTTTTAATATCCTTCTTCTATCTTACAACAAACGGTACTTACGTGACCTTTACCTTTGTATCATTATCCTAGGTAATACTAGCAAAGCCACTTATGGCTCTACTGGCTAGTTCAACACGCCTTACATAACTGCCTGAACTTAAAACTTCAAAATTTAAATAATTAACATATCTGGAAATAGAGGGCGTCGTGGCGTAGTGGGATATCTGACTGTAAACGCAATAGTTGTGGGTTTAATTCCCTCTCGGAAAAATGACTATATTTCAATTTTCATTTCTTCGCTCTAATAAATATGTACAAAGCGCGGCGTTGAGTTCCGCCACTTAATACACAATGTCATGACACCGGGTGAAAAAAGGAGAAAGGAGTGTCTTGTCACTAGGTTCCCTCTAACTGTCCCGCGATGCGAGAAACAGCGTTAAGCTGAAAAAAAATGTAGTAGGTAATACGTAGAATACAGTACTTGTTAGAATTTCTATATTCCTTCTTCTATGACAGATATCCCAGATGTTGGAACATAAACAACGTTTATGGAACAAGTTTTTTCATTTCCAGAGCCAAATATATTGTGAAATAATACCATTACTAGTTTTAGTTTTGAGGCAATTTGGTCTAATGTAGTTTAGAAATTCTATTCCGATAACAAAGGCCTTTGCAATTGGAAGTTACTTTATCAACTGTGTTTCATATTGAAAAACAAAATTTTATTTTCAATTATTTTTTTATTATTATCAATTTTAATTTTTTAATTTATATAGGGGCCAGTCGTGACGCAGTGGCACGAGTGGCCGACTGGCGCAGTGACTGTAAACGACTGGTTGTGGGTTCCATTCCCACTCGGGGAGTGGACTTAACACGCAAATGCCTCCGAATTTGGCGGAAAGTGAAAACGGAGTGTCTTAACACTAGGTACCTTCTGCCTACCCTGCTGTGTGCGGGATACAGCGTGAAGATTTTTTTATATTCTTGCGATAGTGTGTTTATTTTATTCTAACATTAAAAATATGAGTCTTTAAGAATACAAAAAGATTAGTGACGTATGACTATTATCTATTTATTGCAAAAACCCTTTTCTTAAATACTTTTACTTATGGCAAAAGAAATGAGCAAATAAAAAATACTCTTTTACTTCAATAATGTTCTTAATTTATTATTAATGGTCAGTAATTTACTGTCGGGGCTACCGTGGCGCCGTGCGACTGTCTCTGACTGTAGACATTATGGGTTTAAGGTCACTCGGAGGAATGAATAAAAGAATGAATACAAGACATATTTTAAATTTGGGATAAGTACAGTATAGAGTATCTTAAAACGTAAAGCATATACATAGCTATAAATGCGGGCAATGGAAGCACGAGCCACTTTATAACCAGAGAATAATAATTATCAGAGAGAATAATAATAATAAATTCCATTGCTACGAAGGAGAAAACGGGAAAAGAATATTTAAATACTTAAAAATTCTTTCCTAGTTATCTATATAAAAAGTTTTAATACTTTTTAACGCACTCTTACTGTAGATTATTAATAAAATAAAAATAAATATATTTTAAATTTTTGAACAATTAAGTTAAAACCATTATTGTAATGTTTAATCTCATTCACTTCCACAGGTTAACTGAAAGAAATCTCGTTCAGGGAAAGTCCACCTTTGTTGACTATCATATGTGTTTGCTTTTTCTTTTGCGATTTATTTTCTTATGCAATAAAGAATATATATGTAATTTTTTGTTATAGTTTAATATTTATAATTAATGTTTGTCTTTTTTTGTTACAGGTAAGCTTTTACACGGGTTCATAGAAAAATCTGGTAATGCTAACGATTTTCTTACGGTAAAATAATTTAAAATTTGAATTAAACACGTCTATAGTGTGATTTGCATGCTTGAAAATGACATATTTTAACGTTATTTTTTTTAATTTCGTCTTTATATATAGTGATTGATATGATTTTTATTATTAAAGATTACTATTAGAAATTGTATCAATGTGTAAGCCACAAATTAGTGGACGTTTTTCGTTAAAAGTAAGAGATGGAAAGATTCCTTGTACAAATGCTAGTGGCCCACTCGCGGCTTCGCCTGCTTGAACTACACAATTATTTCACTATAGGCACGCGCCGCCGCGCCGACATCATATTACAAACCTCTAAATTTATTAGTCTTTCTCTACTATATTACACATACATGTTTTAAATATATAAACCTTCCTTTTTAATCATGCTATCTATTAAAATAAACCGCATCAGAATCCGTTGCGTATTTTTAAAGATCTAAGCATATACATATATGTACATACAAACAGACGCGGGAAACGACATGGCTTTATACTATGTATAGATTTATTTTTCAGGAGTTTCTAAAAATTGAGTTAAAAATTGAAAAAGAATTATATATAAATATGGAGTGTTGCTGCTGATTTTCACCCACAAATTGATAGTTTTCTAAAAAAAGTTTGAATTAATTCCTTAATCGATTAATTAATTGGGCTTCGATTGGTTTTCATAAAAATAAAGTTAGACAATCAAAAAGTGATTCCATCTAACATTACTTTTTGATTCGATGATACAATAAATAGCTTCACGCTATATCCCGCACACAGCAGGGTAGGCAGAGGGAACCTAGTGTTAAGACACTCCGTTCCCCACTTTCCGCCGAATTCGGAGGCATTGCGTGTTAAGTGGCGGAACTTAACGCCGCGCTTTACCTCGACACCAGAGTGAAGAAAATGGAAATATAATTTCCACTTCTCGAGTGGGAATCGAACCCACAACCAGTCGTTTACAGTCACACTCTTGTGCCACTGGGCCACGACTGGCCACAACTTTTTGATTCGATGATACAATAAAAATATATTTAACGTGTAGATATTTAACACACTGTTACTGACTTGACTAAAATAAAAAAAAAAACTGATTCTTCTTCTTCCTGTTGTCAGGTCCATTTTTTGTTTGTTTCTTTTAGCTTCATGCTGTAATCCGCACACAGTAGGATAAGGAGAGGGTATCTAGTGTTTACACACTTTGTTCCCGTGAAATTGTGTGTTAAGTGGCGAAACTTATTAACGCCGCGCTTTGCATCGGTACTAAAGCGAAAAAAATAGAAATTTTAAATACCAAACTTCAAGTGAGAATCGAACCCACATCCCTCGCGCTTACAGTCACACTTAATACTCTAACAGCTATTGTAAATTTTCAAGCAAATGGACTATAGGATATGGGGTCAAAATAGTGTTGCAAAAGTGTCTTTTATTACTAACATTGATTGATACACGCAACTGATGATAATAAATAATAATGAAATCTTAAATCTTAGTGGGGAACGGAGTGTCTTAACACTAGGTTCCCTCTGCCTACCCTGCTGTGGGCGGGATACAGCGTGATGATAATAAATAATAATGAAATCTTAAACTATTGTAGAGGAAGCCGTGGCGTAGTGGGAAAGCGTCTGACTGTAAACGCGATGGTTATAGGTTTGATTGCCATTAAATATATGTATTTTTTCATGTTGTGTTGAGTTCCACCACTCAATATGTCTTGATTTCAGGCGGTAAATGGAAAAAGAAGTGTCTTAAAACTAGATTACCTCTGCTTTTTCGGGAAACAGCGTCACACTGGTAAAAAAACGAATGTAGAGAGCTTATCTAAAACTCAAGCGTTGCTACTGCTAAAAGAAGTGTTCTTGATTTTTTTAAATGTCTTTTATGTTACCTCTGACTACATAAATCCTGATACTAAGCGTTGATGCTGTCTATAATGACAATACCTGTTAACCCTCGATTTGAGTTTTTGCCATTGTTATCTTAAGACACCGTATTCGCTTTTTTTGTTAATTTTACATAATACATAGAGCAAGTGTGGTCAATCTACGACTCAATACCGTATGTGGCTCCTCGTATGCTTATTTGTGATAAATGCAGCCAAATTGCGTTCACATATACCATACCTTTTATAAATGTATTTAATTCCTGCTCTCGAAATAGCTCAAATTTTGAAAATTATCTCAGACTACCAAGGAGCTTTTCACCCCTGTTATAAAGCTGTCGTATTCTATTGATGTTGGATAACGGAATGACTCGACTGTATCAGTCCATTTCGGAAAATGTAAGAATCTATGAATATAAATTGAAATTTAATTTGAAGCAAAATAAGTATTTTTTTAACTACCTACCTATATACAGTAGTTCCAATAATTGCGTTGCTAATTACGTATACACTACAAAACTTTGTCTTAGTTAATTAAATTTGAACTCTAAAACATCATAAAGAAGAATACTCGTTATTTTAATATATGTACCCATAGTAAACATTTTAAAAAAAACATACAAAAAATTGACCGTACACTTGGACGGTTTCTAGAGGCGTGGGTTCGAATCCAGCTTCTAAATATACTATTTGTTTATTAACATTTTCATATTTTCATTAAATTTTGCTAATATTTGATAAGAAAATTCGAAGAACTTAGTCTGAGTGCCTGTTGAATATTTATCAAACGGTAAGTACTTGTAGATAACTATTAAAAGCATAGAACGGCGTACTAGATTATATAACGGTAATGCCGGTTCGCTTGAATAGAAATAGCTATCGTGGAAATTAGCATCTGTATCTGCACAAAGATTATCTTAGAATGTCAAGGATTATGTTAATGTACGTATGTATCTATGTGTATAATGACTTAACGCCCTTATGGTTCAGTTGACAAGTGGCAAAGTCCTTTTTACGTTCACGCTGTGTCCTGTCCTGTTGTAGCCAGTCGTGGCGTATTGGAACAAGCGTGTGACTGTAAACGACTGGCTGTGGGTTCGATTCTCACTATAGGAATGGAAATATTTAATGTTTTCATTTTCTTCGCTCTGGTGTCGAGGTAAAGCGCGGCGTTAAGTTCCGCCACTTAACACGCGATGCCTCTGAATTCGGCGGAAAGTGGGGAACGGAGTGTCTTAACACTAGGTTCCCTCTGCCTACACTACTTTGTGCGGGATACACCGTGAAGCTGTCTCCTGCACACAGCAGGGTAGGCAGAGGAAAGCTGATGTTAGGATACTCCTTTCCCCATTTTTATATTTCCATGTGTTTTACTTCGACACTAGAGTGAAAAAAATTGCAATATTAAATATTTCAACTCGAGTGGGAATTGAACTCACCCAGTCTTGCATTATACTTTATGCTTCGACGCCACTAAGTTATTGCTAGCGACTATTTATTTGGGAGGCCATCATGGCGCAGCGTCTGACTGTAAAGTGACGGTGGTGGGTTCGATTGCGATTCAGGGAATGGTCATATTTAAATTTTCACATCTTCAGTCTTCAGCTGATTTCAGCTACTCAACACGTAAAGTCTCAATTTTGGGCGAAAGTGGACCGAGGGTCTTGAAAGGCAGAGTAGGTCATGTTTGGCTACTAAAATGCGTGGAGCTACTAAAAAAAAAAGAAATATTTAGTAATATTTGGTTTTTCTGGTTGCACACCGCATTCTCAAAGATCTGCCCGAAATCAAGACATGTGTGCAAAGCAATTAAAATAAATTAAATATAATCATTCTCTCAAGTGGGAATGAATACACAACCTATCGTGTTTATGGTGCTAGTATGGTTGCAGTGATTTATTTTTTAATCTGGATACGAGTAAGAGACTAAACATAAAGCTATTATTACATACTTTTTTCGCGCTTTTTAGACTTTTCTTCATCCATTTCTCTCTCTGTATCCATTTTATAATGATTAGATGAAATACAGTGTTGGGTTCTGCATGCATTTTCGCTTATGTTAGAGATGACATCCTTAAAATAAGCGAAAATGAAGAAGGGATTGATTTGTAAGATACTACGTGCTCCCTTGCAAATTTCAGAAATTGTGTTGAACCGTCAAATCATACATCGTTGTAAAAAATAACACTGTCAACATTTTTCGCTTTATTTCAATATTGATATTGCTGGGTTATTGAATCAGTATTTTACCTGAATATTTCTGTACAAGTATATAATATTTTGCCCGTGGGGGATGGGTTAAGAATACAATTCCCCCCCGCCGCTGGGTAGCGTCCTGTAAAAGGCGGGTAACCCAGTAGCTAGGTGGTAGGAGAATCGTTCTCCGACTGGCTCGCGACCACTATCGTGTCAAAGACGAACCGCCAAACATCTGACGATGTGTTCCGGTTCGATGGCATGTAAGCCAGCCCTCCCTGTTCCCACCATACTCATCCTTCCCTCCTTCTGTCCTACATCTCCGAGGCTGGCAACGCATCCATTACCCTAATGTTGTTGATGTCTATGGGCGAAGGTAACCACTTATTTACCACGTATTTAATAAATAAGTAGGTATAACTACTGAGGTCAAATAGGTAATAGGAAGTTTCAGACAATAATTTGCAAGCACCATTGCCTTGCTGTTACTTGATATATATTACAAATATGATAACATTATAATAGTGCGTTATTCTTGACTAAGAACTCTTATACTGTAAGTACATTTTATGTATATACATGTAGGTAGGTATATCATATATTGAGGTAAAAGCCCTAAGTCTCGGCATTTCGAATAAAGATTTATTGTTTGGAAAAAAATCACTGAAACAGGAAAAGATGTCAGGACTGGAGATCGATATTCAATTTTGATAAATTGTTTTTAGTACCGATTGTCAGTAGTCGAAAATTGTCTTCAGTTAACATATGAATAGTTGAAAAGTACGTAGTAATCCTTAGCCCTTTTCTTTGTACACGACTGTCGTTTGACGCTTCACGCTTTTCGCCCGAAATCGGGATATTGCGTGTAGAGTGGCGGAACTCAACGCCGCGTTTTGTGTTAGGTAACGAAGAGGAGAGATTAAAATAATATATAGACTTCCCACGCGTGAGTACTGCCTCGACATGGAACGAACTTACCAAACTTCAGCTTTCTATGCCCATTAGTTTCCATTGTGATTTCCGTGTCAGTCACACTTTGTGTGTTAGTCAGTCAGTCAGTCAGTCAGTCAGACAGTCAGTCAGTCAGTCAGGCAGTCAGGTTACTAAGTGACTTGGCAAGAGTTTTATATTTGCATGTATGTAGATATGGAATAAAAACAAACAAATTTTATATCAATTTTATTCAATATTGTAAACAATTATTATCACATGATTTTACATATAAAAATATTTAATTTTAATAATAAGTAGTTACATTCATATTCTTGTGAACTGTTTTAAAACAAAAATTGCTTAATATTAAGTCCAGTTGGTAAATACAGTTAAAAATATATCACTAGTTTAAAATACTGATCTAAATTTTTTTTTCTTATTAAGTAAAAATTTGGTAAATGCAATTTTAATTTTAACGATGTACGATGGTTGCCTTAAAAAAGTACTTTAATATTATATTATATGGCCAATTTTTTTTTTATTTTGTATATATCGCTCACTAAATAAAAAAAAAAATCTAAATAACTAATGTTACTAACACACTAACACTTTCTATGGATCATTCATGAAATAAATTATTTTTAATTTTTTACTTATTGTAATATTGATTTAGACCTCGTTTTTTAAATAATGAAAATAGTTTTATTTTTTATTTGTGGCCTTTTCGTATTTAGTCAGCGACATATTGTTACGTATACACATAATAATACTTAATTAATAAGCCTATAATATTATCGAGGACGGCCAGGAACAAAGTACTAAATATACATAAAACCTTATTTACTAGAAACTAGCTGTGCCCGCAACTTCATCTGCGTGGAATAATATTTAAATAAAAGTAGCCTAATTTACTCCTTATTACGTCAGTGAAAGTCCCGTCAAAGTTGCACGAATCGTTCTAGAGATTAGCCAGAACAAACAGACATACAGTCAAAAAAAATATTATAAAAAAGTTGTAAAAATTAACATTTAATATTGCTATTTTAATATTAAAAACAGGCATTCCAATTTTATGTATTTATATAGATATTAAAAATATTTATTTATTATATGTATTTTAAAAAGCTCGAACTAACATTTGAGTAAATAAAACCATAAGTCCAAAGCTGACGAAGCTTCCCGCAGACGATACGGTTCTTGGTGGCAAGTATCTTTTTTCAAGGATACTATCCCAGAAGTCGGTTCTTTCCACATTTCTATTACCTAGGGCTTCTTCTTTGTATATTGTGACGTTGGGAGCTACTTCCCCACCGCTGAGGTAAAGTACGTTCATCAATGGCTTCATGACGGGCTTCCATTCAGTCATGTTGGCAGGTGCTGGTGACCTAAAATTTAGATTAATGTTCAAGTTTAGTTTATAAAAGCTTACAATATGTTATAAAAAAGTATGTTTGTATTGACATTGTATTCCCGTAGTCGAAATCTCTAGTTGTTGTGGCTTTAGTTTAAATTCCACCCGTGAAACTTAGAATCCATATTTTCAAGTCACATTTCATTAGGTTCTCGTCCAATTTTCACAATTTCGAAAATATATTTCGAAATATAGTATATTTTAAATGTTTAATTAAATTTTATCATATGCAAATTGGTCGCGAAGGTATAATATACATATTGAGTAGATTATCGAAATTGTTATTCAAAAAGTTTCATTGTAGTTTCCAATAAGAATTGTTTTAATATGTAACTAAAACGTAACCTAAATTTTTATACGTTTTCTAAAACGAAATGTTTTCAATGTAATTCTTAAATTACAATACATCTATAAAATTAAAAACATAACTTACCCTGTCCGTGCAAATGTTACTACACGTTGTTTTATGGCAGCAACAGCGCTGCTGCCGCCAATATCTACGTTTGAATTAAACAAATAGTTTAAGAAACCACCATGTCGCACTCCCGTTAGAGGAATTTGAGGGTATATCCAGTCGTCGGATCTCGATGAACCTCTAAAAGCAAATTCGAATAGTCTGACATCTGACTTTGACGTCAGCCCTCGTTCCTTCGCCCCTCTTATCACTGGTAAAAGTACCAAAATGTCACCTTCGTAGTCAAGGAAATCTTCTATAGTTTCCATATTAACTGGTCGCTCCGCAAAGTAAAACTTTTTAACAGTTTGGCTTACGTTTGACCTCACACTGTTATTTTCAAATCTTAAATCTACTGGTAAAAAATTTGCAAAATCTGTGTTCATTTCTTCTAACCACCGTCTAGAGACAACTTGTTCAGCTCTCATAGTGCCTTCCCTATCTGTAAATCCAGCTACATAAGGCACGTCAGTATAGTTCCCAGATTTCAATATATTGATAGGAGCATCAAAAAGAAGTGTCCCATTTAACTTCACATTTTCAACACAAGGAGCAAATAACGGAGTATTATTATAAAATTCAAAGTCCTTTAAAATGCCATTAAGTACAGTAATATCGGTGGTTTCCATCAATTTGCCCAATTCACTTGGACTTTTGTTGGTGTATCCCAATTTTTCACCAACGTTTTGAGCGTAGCCAATGGGGTCATATGCTACCGCCCATGGGGCCAAAGCAGAACCACTGATAACAAAAGCCTTGTGAACTAAACCTTTGGACATTGGTGACAAAGTGATCAAATCGACCATCGCTGCTCCAGAACCATGACCAACGAGCATAATGTTATTAGGATCACCGCCAAAAGGTGCTATATTTTTCTGGATCCATTCCAATCCTTGGATTATATCCTTTAGACCGGCATTACCGGGTGCTTCTGGAACTCCAAGACAAAGGAATCCGAAAATCGATAAGCGGTACTTTATGGATACAACGACAATTCCTTCTTGAACTAAATTTTTGAAATTATATAATACATTGCTTGTCGTCGTGTACTCTTCTCCCTCGATCCAAACAAATACTGGCTTTGGAGAAGCCACATCTTTAGTGAAAACATCAAGTACTAGACAGTCTTCTGTGCCGATTATACCGCCAGAAGAAGGCTGGGCGCAGATAACTTCGCTGTTAATTGCATGATAGTCTCCGGGGTACTGAGGAGGTTCTGTCGGAGCCTGAAACAGATTAGATTAGGGTAGTTAATAATGATACACGAAAAAAAATGAACTCACTTCCGCTCTCTAACATTTAATTACAAAATACGCACATGTCGGTTTCTAGAGGAAACTATTCCTTTATAAATCAGGTTATCATAAAGTAAACATAATTACGGCACACCTTTTCAAATAGGAAATGTTATTATGATTTAGAGTTCAAAATGGCTTTTTCAATCTTTGTGCTTCAACTTACATCAAATGGAGGGTGAAATGCTTTTTGAAATTTACTGATAAGATTACTCACTTTTGTGGTAAATGGTGTAATCTACTAATATTTTATTACTTTTACAAATATTTTAATTGAAGTTGGTGACCTCATATCGTTACCAGCAGGTCTTATCATTTTACAGTTATCTTTAGATTATACTAGAACTTTATCGTATAGCTTGTTTGTTTTGATTCACATATTGCTTAACAGTAAAGAAATCTGGAGTGGAAATGGCATTCCATGAACTTTTATAATATTTTCCTTAAGACTTTAACAATCTAGAATGAATTATAATTTATAATATTTTCTATAGTGTTATTTACACACTTAGTACAGAAGAAATTTTATAGGTTGGCAAAATATATATTCCTTTTTACTTTTGCTTTCCCCATTCCGCCCAAAAATCACGTATTTCGTGTAAAGTAGTGTAACTCAACGCCGCGCTTTTTCCTAAGTACCAGAGTGGGAAAAGAAAATAATTTAAATACATTCCCTCGTGTGGAAATTGAACCTACAACCTTCGCGTTAACAGTCAGATGCTGTCTCTGAATTTTACATGTTTCTAAAACATGTTTGGATGATTAATTTATTTGAAACATCACAGCTTGATTCATTTTTTAGAAAAAAAAATAACAAAGCACTAAAAAATAATAACAAAGTTATAAGAAACCATTATATAATAATTACAAAAAACCCGTTCAGGTCCACTACTAATTTTCGATACCACAAAAACCACTATCCAAGACTTTGCAGTTAATTCCTAAGAAAATATACCATATTTAATTTTGACCTTAAAACATACGGGCGTAAAGGCGATATTTATGTAACAGGTGTGAAGGAAACGAGTTCAGAAGGAACGTACAAAGAAGGATTTTTTGATAGAGTTACGTCATTGGTCTTTATAATATACATATATTATATGCATACGCATACATATGCATAATCGTGCTTTTTGTAGCTTCTTTAACAGATTCCAGGCAAAACTATAAAGTTATATATTATTTTTTTACTTTTATATGTACATTTTGAATTTGCAGTAGTTAGTTGATATTCAAAAATATTAAAAAATGCAGATAGAAATTATTTTTTAAATTTTTTTACACTTCTAAAATCTATATCTGAATTTAGTAAGCAAGGTACTATACAAGGTATATTACAAGTAAATACATTGATATGTAAAGACCACAGCCAAATGATTCATTGTAATTTATAATAAAGAGGAAAACAGTCGCGGCACTAAAATTTCGGTTTAATTTGAGACTGCAGATTGACTGGAGTAGGTAAACGCTACTAGAGCGAATACATAAAAATCATTTTACTATAATCCTTCCCTTGAGTGGGAATTGAACCCATAACCAATCCTCTTTACAATCAGACGCTATTCACGCCACAATGGCCTATTACCTCTTTAATAGTAGTAATTCTCTAGAACCTACACCTTGTTAACATTTTTAAATTAAAGGTCAAGTATTTTAATGTGTTTTAACACAATTTGCCATACATTTATTTGTACTATAGCTATTTTTGCTATAACTGCAACACGTGACTTTACTATAGTAGTATAGTGAAAATGGGAACAAAAAAGTATTTTATACCACTAGTAGTTATGCATATAACAATTATCTATGTTAGCATTTTTTATCTATATATGTTAATCTCTTATCTATATATTTTTTTATGTTCACAAGAAGAGAAAATCTTGTGAGAAACAACGTTCTCTACATTGTTTATTAAATGAAACACAACGTCGCTACATTTATTAGAAATAATCGTAATAAATACTAACAATAAGTGGGATATAAACCCCAAACCATCGCATTCTTCATAAAGCCATCAACACGAAACTACAGTTCCTAAGGTAACAACTGTCTATTCAAAAGAAAATCGAAGCGCAACAAACTATACAAATCATATTACATAATAATAAAGATAAACATTAAAATGTTACCTTGAATCTGTTCACACCGGTAGTAGAACCTCCATAGTGTATACCATAAAAAGATAAGTAATCCCCATCTAGTGCCCTAGACCCTATAATAACTCCTTGGGCTGTAGTCACTCTTGGAGCGTCCTGTGCGTTTATAACAGGTAACACAAATAATATTAAAAACCACATTTTGAAACGTAACAAGCGTCTTCTACGCTTGACGTCTCGCCAATGACTGAGGTTAATCGGCACGCTAGTGATGTTTAGTTGTACGTACATATGTATGTCGTAATTAGATGTTTTTTCTGTGCTGTGACTCATAAAATCTAGGTTTTGATAGTGATGTCGTTAGATGTTGTAATTTTTTTTAGTTTGGTTTATCATGCTTTTGCTGTCATAGCATGGTGGGTGTAAAGAAGATAGAGTTAAGACACTGTACTCTCAAATTTCCACCTTAATACATTGCGCGTCAAGTAAGGAACACAATGCCACGCATAGCCTTGACGTCAGAGAGAGATGTAAATAATTTTATTTTAATTATTGCCCCAAGTGAGAATGGAACCCACAATTGCCGCTTATACAATCGAATGATCTCTTACTGCGCCATGATGGTCTCATTTTTGAGTTTTAATAAATGTAAATTTAAAAAAAAGACATTTTAAGCACCACCTTGAACTGAGCATTGAACGTATTGCTCAGTGGTGAGAGCGCCTGAACGGTATTCAGAAGGCGCGGGTTCGAATCCCGCTGCGTTTAAATTTTTATACGTTTTCTTTAAATGTCTTTTTCAATTTTCCTTAGTGTGGAATAACACTTTAAAAATGTTTAAAAAGAATGTAAATTTACTTTTGTTAAAAATTTTAAGAGTATAATTTGATATAAAGAAAAGTATAACTGGTTTTATCATTGCGTTTTATTGAAGACATGCATGGATGAAGATGATACATAAATTAAAATTTATTAAAAAAAAAATTTGATAGTCGATTTTTCAATTGCCAAAATTTCGTGACGCTTTTCCTTCATTGTGTACGTAATTTAAACTCACAACTTATAAAGTCAACAAAACATTACTTTGATTGTTGGATTTTAGCTGGACGTTTATGAACAAAGAATTTTTTCCTTTCAAAAAAAAAATTACTATTAATTTTAAATTAATAATATTGTTTTAATACTATTTTGTCATTTTTTATTTTCAAATTATATATATTTCGATTGCCTAGTGAAAGAACTTTTCGCTGATATTTATTATACGCATTTACATTTTCCATCCGTTAAGTTTTACTTGACCGAAAAATTGTCTTTGAGATTTTATGTTCACAAAATGGCTATAATTATGTATTTTCAGTATTTCATGATACAAAACTGCATGTAAGTTGTTACCGCAATTAAAATTTTTATATGAAATTTTTTATACAAAATTTATAGCATATTGTTTAAAGTCTGCCAAACCTTGTGAGTCCTTGTGACCGTCTTATCAACTTCATTTATGCGTGTCGTTAATTACGTCATGATATGAATTTTGCTAAATAAATGTTGTCTTTGACATTTTAAAATTTTATTAAATAATACTATGTACATATATAAGGCAATCTAACTGTAAACGTGATTGTAGTGGGTTGAGTTCCCACTCGGGGAAATGAATATATTGAAATTTTCATTTCTTTGCACTGGTACCAAAGATAAAGCGCAGCGTTAAGTCCAATAATCAACACGCAATGTCTTGATTTAAGGCGGAACTCAACGCCACGCTTTGTCTACCTTTTGTCACGTATGTTAGACTTATTAGATTAGAAGAAAAATTCCTCCGAGTGTGAAGCGCTGTATGCACTAACAATATATTATCAAACCTTTGAACTTAATTCTGTATGTTTGCTTTGGTGCGTACACTAAGACATAGACAAATGACAGACAGAGAAATATTATAAAAATAATAGAAATGTCTTTGGTTCGATTTAGTTAAGATAATATAAATATTTTTCCTAATAAATTGAGAAAGAAAGAAATTGAGGCCGATCGTGACGCAGAGGCACAAGGTGTGACTGTGAAGCGATTGGTTGTGTGTTCGATTAGTTCGTGAGTTCGATCGAAATATTTAATATTTCCATTTTCTCCGCTCTGGTGTTTGCCTCGACGCAAAGTGCAGCGTTTAGTTCCGCCACTAAACACGCTATGCCTCCAAATTCGGCGGAATGTGGGGAACGGAGTGTCTTGTTGTGTGCTGCCAAAAAAAACTATTACTTCAAGAAAAGTCTTTAATATCGTTATGTTGAATAGATTTCCTTTCTCACTTTTCGTATAGCAGTTTAGTCAGAGAGAAAGTCAAATTAAGTCACTGCATTCCTCATTTTTCTTTCAAAATCAGAATATGTAAAGTGGCGGATCTTTTCATATTACTTTTTTATTTAGTCAGATGCTTTCCCACAACGTTCCATTAATACTTTTTTTTCTAAACAAGTATTTACTTATCATTATTATGTCAGGTATATATCATTAAGTAATTATAAAATATATACTGATTGACACTTAATAAATTATATATTTAATTATAATAACATAATTATCTATTAGTTTATGAATGTTTTTTTATCGTTTTTTATAAACATTTTTTTACGATGAAATAAGCTACTTCAATATAACGACTACGGTGAATATATTTCATTTTACTATAAAATCTATTGTTTTTAGCTTCAACCTTTTTCCTATTTTCTGTATTATAGTAGGGCAAGCAGAGAGAACCTAGTGTCTTGACACTCCAATCTCCGCTTTCTAGCCGTACTCAAGATATTGTGTGTTGAAAGGCGGAAATCAACGCCGTGTTTTGTCTTAACAAAGACGATTAAGTTTATGTGTAATGAATTTCGACTGAGCATCGAACTTACAATCAATCGCATGTACTAACGCTGACCCGTACGTTACTCTATACGTTATACCTAAGTATTTTTGATATTTTTTTTGTATAGCGGGGTATTAGCGTCACAGAGGACAAAACGTGAGTGTCAAAACACTCCTTAATTAACTTTCCAGATTAAGTCGACTGGCGGAATTCAACGCCTCGCTTTATCTATTGGTACCCGATAATAGAAATGAAAAATTTAAATATTCCTCCGAGTGGGAATCGAACCCAGAACTATTACTATTACAGTCCCTCTTACTGCTCCTGCGTCGAGACGGATAAATTTTAATTAATGCTTAATAATACTACTGGCGGCTATCTTTTAGTTATTTTAGACAGTGCCTAGAGACCAGTATACTTCTTTTAAACCACTAATGAGATACTTACGATATTAATTAGTAAGCCTAGTGGTCATACAATTAAAATTTTTGTAAAGTCTTGTTTATAATTCACAAAATTTAATGAATAGCGAAGCAAAGCAATGTCAGCCAGCTCTTTGTAATTTAAAGTAGTTTTTTAGTTTATTTTAACATTATGTAAGGAAAATTGTAGTAGAACTTAATATTTTGGTCATCGTGGCACAGTGGGACAGCGAGTGTTAATGCTATTGGTTGTGGGTTCGATTCTCACTCGAAGTGTAAGTATAGTACACAAAGATACAAGAGGTAAACAAGGCATATATGAAAAAGACTTTTATGTTGATGATACCTTTATATTTATATTAACTTTATATATATACTTTTTTTTGTATAATTTCTTATTTTAAAGCGTGACGCTGTAGGAGAGCGTACAACAATTGTGGATTCTCATTCTTAGTCACAGGGAAAGATTATATTTTAATTATTTTCATTTTACTGCTTCACCATTCAACATGTTTCAAATTTAGATGGAAAACGGAGTGTGTATCCCGATTTACGGCAAAAACCTTGAAGTTCCTCATATAGTAATGCTTTTTTTGGAATTCGCCTTGGATAATTGATCTCTGAGATATCACTAAATTAATATTCCCTGCAATTAATTCTTGCCCGTGGGAGGACGGATTAAGAATACAATTCCCCCCCCGCCGTTGGGTAGCGAGCGTCCTGTAAAAGGCGGGAAACCTAGTAGTTTGGAGGTAGGAGATTCGTTCTCCGACTGACTCGCCATTATCGTGTCAAAAACGAACTGCAAAACGAACATTTGATGATGTGTTCCGGTTCGATGGCATGTAAGCCAGCTCTCCCTATTCCAACCATTCCCATCCTTCCTCCCTCCTTCTGTCCTACATCCCTGAGGCTGGCAATGCATCCATAACTCTAATGTTGTGGATGTCTATGGGCGAAGGTAACCGCTTAACAACAGGTTGGACTTCTGCTCGTTTGCCTCCTTTATTCTATAAAAAAAAAATAATTCAACTAATAACCACTATACTTAGTCAGACAGTCATTCAATTTATCATAAGGTTTTTCTTGTTTACCTATTATAGTATTGGGAATTAGTAAAGATAATAAAAATGTTACAAATAATATATATTCATCAAAAACATAGTCTGTGTCACGTTATGACTCCATTTGATTTTCCTTGAACATGACACTAAAACATTAACGTTAAATTTGTAATAAAGAAAGGAAATAACCTAATACTAAGCGGGATTTTACAGGGAAGTCAAAATATTCTTCTTATATTTGACCATTGTCCTCACAGTAGGCAATACATAATATAAATTATATATACATGTATAATAGATAGTGAATACGTAGATATATCTAAAATTCTTAAAAAAAAGCGCGGTGTTAAGATCCGCCACTTAAACACTTAACTATTAAGACATATGTCAATTTCAGACAGAAAGTGGAGAACGAAGGAGTATATTGACACTAGGTCCTATGCATGAAAAAGCAAGAAGCTGCTTTTTTTTCAAGTGAAAGGACTTAAAATATTGAAGACTTAAATATAATTTATAGGACGTTATTACAGAAATATTAGTCTTTTTTCTATAATAGTTATGTATTAAAAATTTAAAAATCAGGTTTTTGGTTTAGGTTATTTTATTTCTAAATGTGCTAAGATATATGATATGTAGAATTATTAACGTCATAGGTTAAGCGAATTTGATGTCATGAGGATGTTGTCGTGCTTCAATTTGCAGAATAGAAATTCATCGTAAAAAAATAAACTATTGTTATACTGTTATGTATGTATTGTTATACGATGGTAGACTTGTATTCGTTTTTTTATTCATGACGTGGCGTATTCTAGAAATTACTATTCAACTACAACTATTCAAAGCATCCTGGCTAATCCCGTTGCTTTGAGTGCTAAATTACTTTTTAAAGAGATCATTAAGTTTATATAGGTAGTTATATTTGTTAAAGGATGGGTCTGGCATAATCTTAATAAATACCCATAAAGACCCATTTCTTTTTTCTAGAATAAAAAAAAAACAACTACTCTATCGGAAATTGTAAAAGATAGTGAATGTAAGTAATAAACTTATTTTACAAAGGTATACAACATTACCTCAAGCACTATTTTCCGTCTAGGTAACTCTAGAAATTGTACGTTGAATGGTCTAACTTAACGTCTCACTTAATTTAATCTTTCTTTTTTGCGATAGTGGTGGAGTGGCAAATATTAAAGCCGTGCTTTCTGTTACATTTAAATAGAATCATTCCTCAGATTGTGTGGGTGAGTGGGAATTTAACCTACAACTATCACATTTACAATCAGACTTTCGGTGACCTCAGAATCACCAAAAGTCTGACTAGGAATCGAACCCACAACCAGTCGCTTGACACTTTATGCCTCTACGCCACGACTGGCAATAACTGAGTAATATTTTCTTAAATATATGTTTACAATATTTTTGCACAGCTCATACTACCGTAGAAATTTAAAGTTTAGAAAAGACATAAGAGGGTTTTTACGGCATCTCCTCCTCGGCACTATGACCTCAAAGACGTAAAGTAGATTGAAAATGTTTTTTTTATCTATTAACCTTTTCTGAGAAAATCTCACTCATTTTCATAAATATTGGGTACTCGTGACAAGTGTATGAAACAAAGTCTGCCTATATATCTTCCAATATAACGCACGTTCAGAATAAAAGCGACCCAACTCAAAAAAAAAAAAAAAATTGTAGGAAATCACCACAGAACCTTCGAATGGACTTTAATGGTTTGTTTATAATAAAATTTCAAATAATTGTAAAGTTTTGTATGGAGGAAGGATAGAACTGCACCGCAGTCAATTCTTCTATATGCCAAACTCGTTATCCTCAATGTATACAGTTATTTAGCTTCACGCTTTTTCGCACATAGCAGGTAGTTAGGAAGAAGCTAGTGTTAAAACAATCCGTTCTCATTTCCACTTTCCACGGACGTTTTCCACCTGAATTTGTGACATTGCGTCTTTCTGAAGTGGTGGAACTTAGCGCTGCGCTTTGCATTTATGTATACATTTATGAGTAAATACAAAAAATCATACATATATTCGCCTAATTGGATGTGGATACCACCACCATCGCGTATATAGTCAGTCGTTGTCACATTGCGCCATGAAAACCTTTACTAGTCTAGTAGCAAAGAAGTAATTAATTAACAAGATACTCTATATCTTGTGAGGCGAGGCTCTCTCTACTGCGCTGTACTTTTTTAAGCTTTGTGCTGTATCCCGCACACAGCAGCGTAGGTAGAAGGAACCTAGTGTTAAGACACTGTTCCCCATTTTCTGCCGGATTTTGGAGGTATTGCGTATTAAGTTAAGAAAATATATTAACTAATATAAAAAATATATCAACCAATTTATTCGCGGGAGACAAATAAAAAATCACATATTGTTAGTTAGCTCACTTTAGTTCTAAGGATGTACAATGTTCATAGCAAGCACATTAGGTGCTTTTCGTCTCAGGCTCGGTTGGCGCTGTGCCAACATCGTGTAATTTAACCCCTCGTGTAACACCACTCAACCAGATCGCCGATTTTTATGTTTTTGGAGTTCGAACGCTCTGCAAATATTTGCATGCATAAATTTTGTAACTGTGACTTTCCCTTAGTTTCTTATAAAATGTAGACTTAGCATAGCTTATAAATATTAAAGTGAATAAATTTGTTTTATATTTATTATATTAATTCATTTTCATTTCTTTGCTCTGATCACTAAGACAATGCGCCGCGTTAAGATCCCTCCAAAAACTAAACACGATTTAAAAAGAAACATATACGATAGAGACAATTTTCAAATATGTAGTAGGTACTACTAACAAACTAAAATTTTATTAAATAAAGTTATGTAAAATAAGTAAGTAAAATCACTAAACTTATTTCAAGTTATTATAAAGTTAATTATATATGTGCGTAAATAAAAATTTAATAATTCAATCAATATTAATAATTTTCGGAAATATTGTACTAAAACGGTTGTGGTGCAACAACAAATCACAACATATCCTTTTGTATAAAGGGACATATCTAAATGTTTTAAAGGTGAAACGTATTTATGAGTCAACATATTGCTACTAGCGACTCGTTCGCGGCGTCGTCCACTTGAACTATACCACTAGCTGCTTCTTATTTTCGACTTATTGTTGCCTTTGTTTCACTTAAGCGATATGTATATTTCGTGCAAATTTCCATCGCCAATTTCAACTCATTCGGGTTATTTTTGAAAGAAAAAAGGAACCTTTGTTTTACCCGAGTTTTCAACTATTTTCATTGCGAATTCCATCCAAATCGGGCAAGTAGATTAACGAAAAAAGCATAACAGACAGACAGATCGACTTTGCCATTTATTACATTACTATGGATTATAAATGTATATTATAATAATATAATAAACGAAAATATATAATATAAATTTTTGTTTCCTTACAAAAGTTCAAAATGAAAAGTACTTAAGTGAATCATTTCTATGCAATTAGAAATTGAGTTAAAGAGAATCTGTTGATTGGCCACGGGCGTGTGGAAATTGTTAAACTTAGCACGTAGTTGCTCTAGTTTTAAAATGCACATCTAAAAAACTAACTCTAGCGTGGATGAATACTCCTTTTTTATATGTTACGTGAGCGTTTCTAAATTTTCTAATATTTTGTGAAATATTTTCATTGTATATTTTTGTATGTAGCTTCGATTGTGTCAGGGGTGACCAAGAGTCTTGTTTATGAGAGAATGTAGTATCAAGATATTCTGTTATGCCTCAACGCCGCACTTTGCCTTGGGAACCAGAGCTCAGAAATGAAAATAGCTTATACAAATAAACTCCTATTATATCCAACACTTCCTTATAATATTGTATTCATATCATAAATATTAAATTACAAGAACTTAAAGTATAAAAAAATACATAAGAAAATTTTAAAAAGAATGATCACTGGCACTGATATATGATTCAGAATTATATTTCATGTACAAATAGTATTAATTTTATAGAACTTAGAATATTAACGAAAGAATGCAATATGAAAAAACGCTTGGCGGGTCGCATAAAATTAGTAAGCGGGCCGTGAGTTGGTTTCCCCTGGAGTATATATTACAATCGGCTGCACCAAGCATCGGAGTGTCTCGATCCTAAATTATCTCTGCCTTCTCTGCTATGCCGAAAATACTGTGAAAAATAATAACAAAGATTCTATATTATAGACTAGTTTTTTATTTAACAACTCTCCAATAAAGAGTTTTTATTATAATATCAAAAAACAATACGTCAATCAAATGTCATTCGTAATCTTTAAAAATATAAAACCTCCTTGATAAAATGCGCCTGCATTTTTCTATTTCATACTCGATTAGACTCTTAAGTACGGAAACGTACAATCCTTAGGGAGGGATCCTTTGTTCCATTGTATTTTGACAGGTGACAGCTATATAAGTATATATAAATATATATACTATATTTTCTTTTTGCTATACATTTGTAGTTTCTTTTAACGCAACACTGAACTCGTTTGACAATCATTTATCATGTTATTCCATTATAAAGTTCTGTAGAACATGGTTATATTTCAAGGATTATTTTTCAATTTCTAGGTGTTATAAGTTTTATATATATTCTTCGTTATCTATATACATGGTCAGGAGGAAGATGGGGTGGTAAAAACTATGAGGTCGTGTATGAAGAGGTTGATGACAGTGGATGAGGCGAAAGAAGTAGGTATGCAGGGACCGTAGCGTCTTGCACCTTGTTCTCTCTTGAGTACCTCGTTAAGGATATAACGAGAAGCTAAATAATAACATATATTTTTTTTATATGTTTTTTTATGGACCGGCATTTTTATTATTTCTTTTTTTGTTAAATTGTAATTTTAATATCAAGTATATTTTAGAAATGACTTTAAATTTATTTGCGTGGTTTTTTTTTATTTAGGAAGCTAAGGTGTACAATACAATAATTATATTGTTACCTAATATTTCTTAATTATAGGCTAACTATACCATATTCTTAGTATGTCAAGCATACTTTATAGAAACAAGATATGACCAAGTTTCATAATCATTATCATAATTTGTTAAAAATTAAACTACTTCATAATAAATAATTTTATAACAAATAAAAGAATATATTATAACATAAATTCTCGTTATTTCCCGTTATGATAGTAATTTCGAGAATCCTCGCTTAGCGCTACCCTTCATTCCCCAAGGAACTGAAACAACATGGCTAATTTCGGCTTGCGTCCAGTAGTTTTGACTGTGCGTGGTCTGTCAGTCACTTGGTAATACAAGAGTTTTATCTAATCTATTAAACTTGTATTATAAAAGCGAAAGGGAGTCGCAGTGGCACAGACCTGTGTGTGTAAATTTATTTTTTATTACTTAAAAAAGAAAATATCTCGCTTGCTTTCTATAAGAGAGAGAGAGAGAGACAGACAGACAGAGAAAAATGTGCGCCCGCACAGCTTACAATAGTTTACTATAGCAAAAGTGTCGTTACAACTTTTCATGAGTTTTTTTTCCGTCTAGCTCCCTTCCACAACGCGCGATAAGGAACTTCGTTCCAAAAATGTCATCACGCAACGTTCTTTCCTTACAAAAATATAATTTACTAGCAGTCCGCTCGCGGCTTTTCCGCGTGGACTACCTAATTGTTTCGTTATGTTGCAATCCTGAGAGGTGGATTTTTGAAAAATAAAGTAGCCTATGTTTGACCTTTGATTATCAACTATATTTATTCTAAAATTCATTACAATCGGTCAAGCGGTTTTAGTTTTTTCATATAAACTTTCATCCCCTATTTCAACCCTCTAGCGGTTAATTTTTGAAAAAATAAGTAGCCTATGTTAGACCCATAGTTATTTACTACTTTCATTCAAAATTTCATCCAAATCGGATCAATAGATTCGCCGTGAAAGCGTGACAGACAAACACACAGACATTCGCATTTATAATATAAGTATGGATAAATCTTATTTGTTTCCTTCGAGTGTTACTAACTTACCCATAAAATGTTAAAGCAACTTTACCAGACGACTAATTTATATTTAAATAGCAGATTTGCTTACTGACCTATATAAAGGGTCCAGTAATATAGAACATGCCCACACCATTTCGGACGGCGTTCCGTTGCTCGAGGAGTGAATTAAGCTTCTAAATAACCTTAATTAATCGGAACTGCCCAAGCGTTTAGTCTAAATGCTAAAGGTTCGGTCCGTTCGGTCTAATTCAATTAATGGATGTCGTAAGATATTGTATTTGTATTGATTTGAGATGCTTGCTAGGTTCTTTCAAGTTACATTTCTGACAATTTTGAATTATAGGTACCCGATAAACAGGCTTCAGGCGTGAACTATGTTCTTACCAAATTGCATCCAAATTGGGCCGGTAGTTTAGACGACTTAAAAGCGTAACAGACTGATATTAGTATAGATCACTATTTTGAATAAAAAGTACAGTCTTACGCTACCCCGTTTACGTGAATTCAGATATACGCGGTTTTACGTGAATCACCGTTATGTATGGGCTTTCCGACTCCGTCTTGTTAGCATTTTGTTCACGACAAGTTCGAACTTGTATTGACAAGTTTGTTTGGAATTACTTTAGGTACGTAGTATACATTATCGGTTTATCTTTAATTAGATCATCCAAAAGACTAAATGAGTCATTTGAACACAGCAATAACAACCTGCGGTGTGTAAAAATATATGAATCAGTATATATAAAAAACATAAATTAGTATATAAATTTGACCAATTAGTATTAAAAGTCTGAACATTTCTAAAGGTACAGCTTAACGTTTTTTTTTCCGTTAACTTTTCGCCCAAAAACGAAACATTGTATAGCGAGACTCAACACTGCGCTTTGTCCAAGATAACAGAACAGAGAAATTTTATAAATATATATTTATTTCTCTGAGTAGGAATCGAACCCACAACCATGGCGTTGAAAGTCAGACACTGCACCGCGACAACAGACAGACTAAACATATTTAGAACATTAAATAAATAAATTTTAGTGGGGAACGGAGTGTCTTAACACTAGGTTCCCTCTGCTTACCCTGCTGTGTGCGAGATATAGCGTGAAGCTATTTAATTGTATTTTTTTTAAATAAATTTTCAAAATATTAAGTAATTCTTCTGAATTTTGCAGGAGCTTAATTACGTAAATCTATGTCAAGGCTACTGGCGTAAAAGGTCGAGGTAACAGGAAGCGAGTTACTTACGGAAGCCGGCAAATTTAACTCTAACAGCTTGGGAATGAATATGGTTATGTTTAGTACTATAGATTCTAAAAACTTTATTGAAAAAAAAAAGAAAACGGAGAGAAAGATTGCTCGGTTTCTTATTTTATTTCATTGGGAAGTTGCGTGAATATAAATATAACCACACAATGCATTAAAAAACTTGCAGAAATAACACGTTTTAAATTATTTTCTCTTTATCGTAATCGTTCTGAGACTAATCCACTGTACTAGACTGATGATAGCATAAGAATATTTTATTAATTAATTTCTTAATTAATTTCAAAATATAATAAGGCCAGGCCAATTTTCAAACAAATTGGACGTCAATAAGTGGGTTGCAAGATTTTCTCATATAGTTTTTTATTTTACTTTTTTTAGCTTCACGCTGTATCCCTTGCGGGGTAGTCAGAGAGAACGTTGCGCCAAACGCTGCGGTCCCTGCATACTTCTCTCACCTCGTCCACTGTCATCAACCTCTTCATACACGACCTCCGGGGGGTCCTCATGCTTTTTACGTGACCTTCCTCCAGTATCGTCGATGCTGTGTTTTTTTTTATTTTTTATTTTTTTATTTAATGAGTTTTCGTTCTCCACGGACACAGCTCCGTGCCTTTGTTGTTCTTAATTGATAATTGTATTCCTTTTCCTTATTTTGTTTTTTTTTATTTACTTTTTTACTCGGTCAGCCACATGAATCTTTTAAAAAGATGCTGCATTTTCGAAGGTTCTCATATAGATAAATACATGCTAAACTAATAAGAGTGGATTTAAAAATCCGAAGAACAGTCTGGCTTGACGTTCTTGTCAGTATGTTCCAGGCGGAGAAAAAGTATGAATTTAAAAAATATAAATAGATACATTTTTATCCTGCAGTTGGCACAAGATCTGTATTATGTTTTTGCACATTTAATTTTATTTGTGATATCTTTATATTATTATACAGAATTTTGATTAATGTTCGAGGAAAGAAATAAAATGAAATGAATTTCCACTCGTGGTTTTTTCTATCTTCCTCATTTTATTTAAGAGATACATAAATATTATATAAAGAAGAAGTAGTTTCGTATTTAAAATAATTTTAACAATTTCTTTTTACGTTTTAAAAAGAAATGTATGAATTTATATAAATCTGAAAAGTAGAAGGTGTCGTGGCGCAGTGGGTCAGTGCCTGACTGTAAACGCGACGGTTATGGGTTCGATTTCTACTCGTGAAAATGATTAGGTATCATTTTCATTTACTCAAATCTGGCAGCTGACACAAAGTGCAGCCACTAGAGTTCTACCACTTAGTGCCTCGTTTTGAGGGAAAAAAAGGATAACGGAATGTCTTGACACTATGTTTTCTCTGTCTTTCATATAGGAATACGTGGGGAAAAAAATATTAGATTATTTATAGACATATATTATGATTCTTATGAACTAAACATATGAACAATTTTTAAAACTTTAGCTCATGTATCGGACATTCTTTGCAAGTAAATGGATGATAAGTTCTTTTGTCTCTAGCACAAGTTTTAATAGGGTTCGGCAGATTCTAATGTAAGTTTTCTCAACTAAATAAAATGGCTTGTTAGGCGTTGAGTTTTCTCAGAAAATGTTTTGGTCGTTAGCTAAAGTTCAGCGTTCAGTCTTTCAGGGTTTTAATTCGATGTCGTGGACAGAAAACTGAAATCACGAATATTTTTCAATATTTTCAAAAAAGCTTTAAATATTTTTTATAGGCTTAAGTTCATAGTCTTTTAATTAAATTTTATGATTAAAATAATATATTTAATCTATTGTAAATCATTTCAATATTATTTTAACACTGCACACATACATATCAGTTTTAGCTTAAAGATACTTCGTCCGAAATCAAGACATGTGTTGAGTGGCGGAACTTAACGCCGTGAACCTTGGCACTAGAGCGATGTTCTCTGTTTATATTGCTACGTAGGAGAAAACTGAAAAAAATAATAATTGTATAGGCTTATATTTCTTGCGCCCTCCTGTTTAGTTTTTGGTTCGGGTCTCTGTTTATTAGGAAAAAAATTGAATTATATTTTAAAGTATTATATAACATAATTAACAACTATTTTATATACTTTACCACTGTAATGTGAATTGTTTGTTATATTATAGAATTAACAATTAATATTACTCTTATTTTTGTTACAGGTAAGATATTTTACGAGTACAAATAAAAATCTGGTAATGCTGACGATTTTCTTACGGTGAAATGACTGTAGAATATTCGATTTAAATTATTTAACTTATATTTGATTTGTGTCTTTTGAAAATTATAATCTATATATATATATATATATATATATATATATATATATATATATATATATATATAGATATATATATATATATATATATATATATATATATATATATATATATATATATTATATATATATATATATATATATATATATATATATATATATATATATATATATATATATATATATATATATATATAATAAAAGAGTAGAAATGTGAATTCTGTACATGAAAAATTTCAGAAAAATTTTAATTGGGTATGTTAATATATCGATAACAGAGGCGAAAAAACCACTCAGTAGAATTTTTGTCTGTCTGTCTGTCTGTCTGTCTGTCTGTTAATTTGTTCGCCAATCACGCAAAAACTACTGGACAGAAATGAATGAATTTTGGTATAGTGATAGCTTATAGTCCAAAGGTACATATAGGATAGTTTTTATCCCGGTTTTCCATGTAGTTTTTTTGGAAAAAATAAAAAACCGATATAAGTAAATCATTTATATACTGATATCTACCGGGTAGAAATTAATGAATTTTTGTATGGAGTTAGTTTAGAAGTTAGAGCAACATATGGGATAGTTTTCATCCTGGTATTCAACACAACTCCTGCAGAAAAATAAAATAAAAAAAATATATTCAAATTATGTTCATAGTTCACGAGTGAAGCTAAATTTGTTTTAATATCACTAATTAAAATAATTATAAAATAAAATAAGCATAACATTTATTAAAGATACATTTGACCGGTCTATAAAACTTTATATAATCTATATGACAGCAGATTACACTACGTTTTCTGGAACGGGTAGCGCCATCTGTTATTATATAGTTGACATTGTATTAGATATATCCGTACTCATTCATATTATTATTATAAAAATGCAAAAATCTGTATCTCCTCTACCTGTTATGTTTTCACGGGTAATCTACTGGCCCGATTTAGATGAAATTCGTAAAGAAGATTGTGGAAGACGCAGGGTCAAATATATGCTACTTTTTAAAAAATCAAACCCTAGGAGGTTGACACATGGAGTAACACAATTGTAAAATAAAATAAAAATCGTAAAATTTATTTTAGATATTATGAACGGTTTATAATACTATATACCAGATGGTATATATGTACGAAATCTGCTATCATATAGATATATGATAGCAGATTTCGTACGTTTTCTTACTATAACAGTTATCGCTATATGTTACCAAATAGTATAGACATTGTACTAGATGTATCGATGATTTTCTCAAGAACATAATTAGTGACGCAAGGTCAAATATAGACTACCCCCCTTTTATAAAAAAAAACCAATCCCAAAGAGGCAATAGAGGATGAAAGTGGTAGTTCACGTGGCGAAGCCGCGAGCGGGTCGCTAGTATATAATATATGTATGCAAATACTAGCGACCCTGCATACAACGTTTCATACTCATTTTTATTCCTTATCTCAAGAACTTAGTAAATGATTTTTAATCCTGGGTCTTCAACTATTTTCATTTCAAATTTCATCCAAGTCGGGCTAGCAGATTTGCCGTAAAAACATAACAGACAAACAGACAGACTTCCACACTTAAAATATTAATATGAAAATATTACTATAATTCCTACTGAATATATAAACAAGTTAGCAGTACCAAATGCCAACTGTTATACTCTTTGCATAACTCCTGCATCTCACAAAGTTATCTTATACTTCGTGCATACTCGTCAGGTTTCAAACTTTAAACTTAAAACTTTGATTTAACTCTACCTTTCAGTGTTCACTCTATTATGACATTTGTTCTCAGCTTCACGCTTTTCCCCGCATAATAGAGTATTCAGACTGAATCTAGTGTAAAGAACTCTTTATATTTTCTTTCCTTTAATAGAGATGTTTTTTTTCCACACGAAACGTGTAGCGGTACTTAACGCCGCGCTTTACCTCGACACCAGAGCGAAGAAAATGGAAATATTAAATATTTCCACTACTCGAGTGAGAATCGAACCCACAATTAGTCGTTTACAGTCATACGCTTGTGCCACTGGGCCACGACTGGCCACAAATAATAATGTAATAGAGATAAACTGGTTAAAAATCTTTACTTAAACAAATGCTGAACCATCTTAACATCTCGTGCAACGTTTAATTTTAACATCACAAGGTTATTATATTTATATTATTTACCATTCCATAATATTAAGATATGTACGAGTTATTAGTATATTGTATTAGTATATATTTTACAGGTATTTGTGTATTCCGTTTATGTATTAGGATATAGTATATGTATAAACTAGTTTATGTATATTTACACCACCCATGTTAAGTTACCATGTCTCCTCACACATATGTAAATGTTTCTTCTTTTGTTCTACTGCTTATTTATTTATTGTAATTGTGGTGTGCAATAAAGAATATATAAATAAATAAAATATTGCAGGTCGTGCGTTTTCTTTTTTCAAGTACCAGAAAGGAAAAATGAAAATAATTAAAATATAATTTTGCGAGTGGGAATCGAACCCACAACCAATTGCGTTAACATCCAGAAGCCATTCTACTCCTATAGCGTCTGACTGTAAGCTTGATTGGTATTAAGTTTGATCGTTGCTTAGAGGAAAGATTTTTACTTAATTACTTAAGTACGACAAAGCGCGGTGTTAAGTTCCACCACTTAACATGCAATGTTTCGATTTACATATCTCAGTTCTCTCCCATTGCCTTAACCGCTTAAATTGATGCCATCGTGGTGTAATGGGAAAGCTTCTGACTGAAAAACGATGGTTGTAGATTCGATTCCCATTGGGGGGAAAATTATATTTAGATTATTTTAATTTTGTTCAACACCAAATGTGTTAATTTAGGGCCGGAAAGTGAAGAACGTAGTGTCTTTCCACTAGGTTCTTTGAGTACCCCGCTACGGGAGAAAATCCTTGAAACTATAAAAACACAATACTATATAATTAAGTACGATAAGGGGCCAGTCGTGGCGCAGAGGCACAAAATGTGACTGTAAAGCGACTGGTTGTGGGTTCGATTCCCACTCGAGGAGTGGAAATATTTAATATTTCTTTTTTCTTAGCTCTGGTGTTCAGGCAAAGCGCGGCGGTAAGTCCTGCCACTTAACACACAATGCCAGAATTTAGCGGAAAGTGGGGAACGATGTGTCTTAACACTAGGTTCTCTCTGCCTACCCTGCTATATGCGGGATATGGCGTGAAGTTAAAAAAATATAATAATTTACTATTATTTGTTGCTTTTCAGTGATGTAAATAAGGCTCCGTCCATACTATAAATCAATGGAGATAGTGTCGTCATAATTATCTATTGAATGTAATTGATGTACGTAACTAGCCTATCAGACCATTTGTGTTTGTAGGCCACCGTTCAATTAGGATCCACCCTCATATCCTATAATTAGAATGTCATTCAGGCGGTTATTAATGCTGTGATATGTTTATATTTTTGGTTATATATGTATTAATAATTTATTTTCTTTGTTTTGATTGCTTTTGCAGTGATTAAGTTTTAGTGGAAATTGAAGTTGGTTTGTTTTGTGAACGTGATATACATATGTATGTATATGGATAGCAAGTTAAAAGAGTCTTTGTTGGAAGAAATATCATAAATTAGGATTAGTAGAAAAATGTAGTTATTATTAATTAATATTTGTAATTAATTTCAAAATGTAATTCGCTATTTATTTTTTCGCCGTGAAACGCATGTTTAAGACTCATCGCGGCGTAGAATTCCACCACTCAACACCTAAAGCCTCGAATTTGGGCGGAGAGCGATAGGCGACAGACGAGCAGGGCGGGCGTGAAGTAGGAACACACTTATAATAATTTGTTCTGATACTAAACATGAATTCATTGCATTCACTTCGAAACGGAGATTTATCAATTTTTGTTAGGGGCCAGTCGTGGCGCAGTGGCACAGGCGTGTGACTGTAAACGACTGGTTGTAGGTTCGATTCCCACTCGATGAGTGGAAATTAATATTTCCATTTTCTCCGCTCTGGTGTCGAGGCAAAGCGCGGCGTTAAGTTCCGCCACTAAACACGCTATGCCTCCGAATTCGGCGTAAAGTGGGGAACGGAATGTCTTAACACTAGGTTCCCACTACTGTGTGCGGGATACAGCGTGAAGCTAAAAAAAAACATTTTTTTTCTATATATAGAAGATAACACATTTTATAAATTTAAAAATAAAATGATTCCGTACCTATTATTCCATAATAAACGATCAACTCTAGTTACAATTTACAGTATTACAAGCGTTTACCTACAATAGTGCTTTTAAATTAAACGTCCGTCCGCCATTAGGAGGGGAGTTGTATTACTTTTTTAATATAGCACTGCACCTGTTGAGCAAACTATGGTGATGAAATGCGGAATATTTTACCATAATATAGAGAGACACCTGTCGCTGGCAGTTAACTGAACGTTTTGTATAAAATTGTCCTAACTAGCTTAATATTAGTTTAGGATTTTCAGGGGTTATGCTTCATTTGTTGTGTTATATCAAAAATTTAAAACAAATCTTTAGAATTTACTTAAAATATAATATTAATGAGTATTCGCTTTGAGTAATACTGCATTGAGGCTATTGGGGGACCAGTGGGACAGGGTCTGAATGTAAATGCGGTTGGTTATGGCTTCGTTTCTCACTCCGAGAAAACATTATAATTTATAGATATTATTTTGGTTTCGTCGCTATGGTGAACTAGTAAAAGTGTGGCGTTGAGTTCAACCATTCAACACGCACAATTTCTATTTCGAGCGGAAAATGGAGAACAGAATGTCTTAACATGTTAGGTTCTCTCTGCCCACCCAGGTGTGTGGAAAAAATGTGAAGCTCAATAGTAGTGATTACCGTTTCAATATATATAATATTAAGTATTGAGAAATTTTAATCATTTCCTTTGAACAATGGCAAAATAATATTACCAGTCTACTGCATAACCCCTTAGTAGGTTATTGATTTTTTTTTTAGCTTCACGCTGTATCCCGCACGCGGCAGGATAGGCAGAGAGAACTGAAGTTTTAAGACACGACATTCCCCACTGAATTTACCTCGATATGAGAGCGAAGAAAATGGAAATATTAAATATTTCCACTCTTCTTGCTTATTGTTATTCAATACAAATTATAAAAAAATATAATAATAACTAATATATTAATTATAGAAATTAATAATCTTCTCTAGGCCTGGATAAAACTTGGTTTTTTAAGATAAATTATTCTTTCAAAAGCCGTTTATGCATTTATGTGCACGTTTATTTAAAAAATAAAAAATATATATTGTAAATTGTCATAAAACTGAAAAGAAAAACATACGAAAAATATAAAAATCAGAATTTATTTGATGAAAATATTTTTATTTTTCAATTTCTATATAATCCTTTCGAATGAGCGATGAGTCCATATTGAATCAGAGGTTTAAATTTTTTAAATAAAAAATTAAACTTCAGATTGAATATGGACATTTTATAAGTCCATGATTGACAATTTATCTCTACATTAAACTTAAAACAAAGGCCTGTTATAGTTTTTTACTATATATAAATATGTAGTATATATAAAAGTAAGAATTATGACCAGTCGTGGCCCAGTGGCACAAGCGTGTGACTGTAAACAACTGGTTGTGGGTTCGATTCCCACTCGAGGAGTGGAAATTGTATTTACATTTTCTTCGCTCTGGTGTCGAGGTAAAGCGCGGCATTAAGTTCCGCCACTTAACACGCAAGCCTCCGAATTCGGCGGAAAGTGAGGAACAGAGTGTCTTAACACTAGGTTCCCTCTGCCTACCCTGCTGTGTGCGGGATACAGCGTGAAGCTAAAAAAAAAAAAGGAAAGAATTATGATACTAGTACTAATTTTTTCTCAATTATAAGCTACTTTGCACTTCTGATGTACTTGCCTAAGTTGAGGTGAAGTTGAGCATTAAGCTTCTTCTCCTGTTTCTTCAAGAAATTCTTACGAAAATAGAAAAAAATGAGATGCGTTACGATAAGAGTAAATCGCGTCTAAACGTAGCATGTTTTATAGGTATGAAGGGTCTGCTGGGTTTTAGTGGATAATATCATTAACCGATGAGTCCCACAGTACCTTTCGTTTCTATCGTAAAGTATATCTGCTTTATGGCACGGTTAGTTTGAGTAAAAGGCATCTCCTAGTATCACTAAAAAAAACAAGGCTTAATACAGACAAAGTTGGGGCCGACAACTTGTTATAAAAGTGATTTATCTATGCCTACCACTCTAAAAGTTGAGAATATATGAAAAATATTACAATTTACCTTTGACATTGAAGAGCAGCTTTCATTTTTTACATAGTAATTTTATAAGCTCGTTAGACCCACTAAATAAAATATGAGTCTGCAACAGAGGTGAACGCAGCTTTGTTTTCATTAAGCGACTGGCGCATTACGTGAAATATACAGAAAGTTACATTTTAAATTGCTTTTTAGATACGATATTTTATTATTTTGCAAAATCTGAATAGCACTGTGGCACATTCTGCAAAATCACTATCAGATGTATTATGGTAGTAAGTTCGTATGGTTTTATGGTAAATATTTGTGTTAAACATATCGTCTTTCAGGTTTCAGGTTCTATTATACTATAATAATTATTATCATTTCGCTTTGTTGTCAAAGTGACATCATCTATGTCGTTAAAGCGAGACAGTTCCACCACTAAACGCTCTATGCTTAAAATTCGAAAATTCTGAAAACGGAGAACGAAGTGTGTTCACATAAATTTCTCTCTGTGTACGCTTATATGTGGGACAAAATATCAATTTATAGATTTGAGCCTTTTTTACATCTTTACACTTTTTCCCGCATCAAGGGGACAATATAGTGTCAAGTCACTCCGTTCTCTACCTTCAGCCCGAAATAGAGACATTTTGTGGGCCGAGCCAGAGGAAAAAAAGGACATTAATATTTATATAATCACATTGTCAGAAGCTGTTCCACTACGCTATGACGGCCTCTAGTATTAGAAGCTGTGAAGTAATATTTAATTATATTACTTTCTCACCCACTGTGCTCGTTAATTTTATCTTCAGTGTTTTGAATAACTGTAACTTAAGTTGCAATCAATTTATTCCTATAGAAAATCTATCGTAAATCGGCTATTTGTAGACAGAATTTCACAACAAAATTAATACCGGTTCAGAATTGAAAGGATTCATTCATCCTTGAACTTGTTTGTTCATAAATTATTTACAGTTCGGCCTACGAGATTAATTTATAAAGAGATCACATAGAGTAGTTACATTTTTAAATGAATACAAATTATATATTTTTTTTCTAATAGGATATTTTTTTCTCTATGGCTGATGCTAATGGAGCTTGCGTTTAAATTTATAACCGGAAAATGTCCTCCATTAAATGTTACACATGTGTTAAGATAAGGTAGTTATTTTAATTTTAATGATGTTTAAGTTCTGATCATGCTTAAACACTATACAATAAAAAAGTATCATCCAAATCTGTCTACAATACTGTCTGGTTACGAAGACGTGTGGATACAAACATCACATTTTTATTGTTTTATTATAGTATGGATTTCGATATAAAGTAATGACCTGTACTCGTGTATACAGTTTTTTTAATGTATAAAATTATACATAATATACATATATTTTTACCCGTGGGGGGACGGGTTAAGAATAAAATTCCCCCCCGCCACTGGGTAGCGTCCCGTAAAAGGCGGATAACCTATTAGCTTCGTGGTGGGAGTTTCGTTCTCCGACTGGCTCGCGACCACTATCGTATCAAAGTCTAACCACCAAACATCTGATGATGTGTTCCGGTTCGATGGCATGTAAGCCAGCTCTCCCTATTGCCACCATTCCTATCTTTCCTTCCTCCTTCTGTCCTACATCCCCGAGGCTGGCAACGCATCCGTAACTCTAATGTTGTGGATGTCTATGGGCGAATGTAACCACTTAACACCAGGTGTGCCTTCTGCTCGTTTGCCTCCTTTATTCCACAAAGAAAAAAAAAAAAAAAAAAAGGTGTGCCTTTTGCTCGTTTGCCTCCTTTATTCCATAAAAAAATACTAGAAAAAATATGCAAACGAGAGTATCTTGGCATTAGACTTTTTTCTAACAAGCCAGTAATGGTAAAAAAATATACATGTGTGTAACATAAAAAACAGCCTACATTTTATTTGTGTATCTGTAATATATCCTACACATACCAAGTTCCAATTTTATTAGGCCATATACATTTCTAAAGTAACATTTTATTACTAACAAAGAATCCAATCTAGAACCCTAACGTCCGAGTTACAGCTGAGTTATTGTCTTAAGACTGTAAAACTTGTAACAATAGAATATTAGCCAACTTGGCTCTTGCGAATTTAAATCATCTTATTCCTTAGAATTGCCGTCAAAACTGAATCGTTTCGTTTTCTATGAAAATCTTAATTAGAATATTCTGGTTACCTTTTAGATGACTTTTTATTGTTTTCATTCTGAATTATTTAAACGGAAATAAGAAATAATTGGCGTGTAAAAATTTGATGTAGCTAGATGTTGAACGCATAGATTAGCGATCAGAGTGAGTGAAGCGACCTCACCACCTCAAAGGCCGGCAACGTCCCTGTAGCTCCTCTGGTGTTACACGGGGCCGTGGGCGACGGTGTTCACCTAACACCAGGTGACCCGAACGCTCGTTTGCCTTGTCCTTTTTACATAAAAAAAAAAAAAGCGATCAAAAGGAGCAGCTTCAACTCCCGCTGCGTTCAATTTTTAATACGTTTTGTAAAAAAGTGTTGAGTGCTTTTTTTCTTTATAGACATGTCAAATTCAAATTACTATTTCTTGACATTGTGCTAACACGTGGAGGAAAAAAATTGTATCCTTTTTACGAAAATGATGCGGACCGAAAGGTATAAAAATTTAATTTTGAAATTTATATAGGACAGTAATTCAAAAAATATTTTTTTATAATTATACATTAGAAATACATTAAATAATTAATTTTAACATGTAACATACGTTACCAAGTACTTGATATCCACTTTTGAATAACATGCAATTTAGTGACATGCACGTTGACGCGTGATTACACTGTACAGCTTAAAATGCATTTTATGCTCTTTTAGTAGTTTGTAGGAAAAATTGCTGTTCCGTAAGTATTTTCGTCAGTTGTGCTTCCTCATTTTTTTTACAGTTGACTTGGAACTATGAAATTGTTATAATTGCCTTCGTTATACTACAACAGGTGCCTGTATTGATTTTTAGTATCTATCAGTTTGAATAAATATAATTGGGAGCGTCTATTTGTAATATAAAAATAATAGCTTCTTTTCTATTTAGCGATATACACGGTACATATACCAAAATAACTTTTTTTTATAATTTTTGTATGTCTATCTGTTTGTTCTTGCTAATCTCTGGCATGGCTAAACCGATTTTAACGAGACTCTCACTGGCAAATAGCTGATGTAATAAGAAGTAACTTGGCTACTTTAATTTTAGAATTATTGCATTTTTTTTAATTGTACGCTGACGAAAGCGCGGGCAGAGCTAATTTTAATTTTCACATATAAATTGTTAAAAGAAACAAAACTGATATTCGTGAACCTTTTAAATCCATCCTCAGGCAAAAACAAATATAATGGAAATACTATGTTTGTTCTTTTCATTAGAATACGCATTTATACTGTTTGAAATGTTGCTACTGTAAAACGTTTTGTATTGTTAACGTGTATTGAACGTTTGTATGTTAAATAATAAAATGAATTTGGATTGGGAAATGGATTTTTTTTTATTCTTTTGTAGTAATTCTGTTATAGGGAAAAATGCGTTATGCCGTTTTTTGGGCTAACATTTTAATTTGTGAAAGCAGGTGTGGATAATCTTTTTTTAGCAACCCATGTGTTGAATTTTAGGGAGAACATATCATACTTCTTAATAATATATTTAGTGTGTATGAATATCTGTAATATTAATAAAATTCTTGGCGTGGCGCATAAAAATATAAAGCGGGCCGAATGTCCGCCGAGAGCGACGGCTTGCGTACCCCTGTGTTAGACGTTAGTCTAGATTTATTTCTAGTCTAGATATATTAGTCTAGAAAAAAATAGACCTAGAAATATTATTAGACTACTTAATATAGTTTATACCTGTGTAAAAATGAAACATGATAATGTACAAATGATATGTATATAATATTTTATTTATGTTTTTTTGATTTATGTTTTTAATATCGCTTTTCCCTTTTGTTATTAATTATTGTTTTTATTTATCATATTATACTATATTTGAAATTAGGACTCTAATATCCTCTACTATAGCGGTAATGCCATCCACACTACACTACACATATACACTATAAAGTTAGGTTACGATAAATATTCATATCATAAGTTGTATTAAAATGAAAACAGGCAATTTAAATTTGTAATAACTGGACTCTCTTAGGGTATTCTTTAAGTCTTAGTTTTAAGTACTGAATTTGTAAAAAACAATGTATTGTATATGATAAAAGAAGAATAATGTTAAAAAAGGTATGTCCTAAGGTTGTACCTTATGTCCGTAGAGTAATAAAATGGAATTATAAAAAAAAAATAACACTACTTATAGACCATAATAGTTTCTATAATTTTCTCAAAAAGTCGAGTATTTTATATTATATAGGGTAAAACTTGGTAATACGCCCCACTTTTTTTTAACCTTCAATAAAACCCAAATAATCATAGATTTAATTATTTCTTTTATTCCTGGACGTTAATTGGTTCGTTAACAATAATTTTACAAAACCTTAATGTCATTGGAACGATGGTTAAAGATCTATTTCAATTTTTTTGCAGACATGGAGTGGGGCGTTTTATCAGGTACATGTTACCTAATACGCCTCGTTTTGTATTATAAAATGCCCCATGCAATTTAAAATGTCCTCATATATGTCCATACCTAAATTTTATCCAAAACGTAAAAAAACACAATATATCAATAGTTTAATAACTTACAAACATAACACAAATGTAAGGCAAGACTTAAAAGTCCTTAAAAACTCTAAATAAAAAAAAAACATTTTCATTTGTAAGTAATTAATTAAAAGAAAAGTTGTAACAATAGAAAACACCAGTCTTCTAAATTAATGATTAACATAACAATCTTTTCAATTAACTTTGACATAAACCAAATTAAAATCACCATAAAATAGTTGAATAGAATAAAATCAAATCTTGCTGCTTTTAACAGCTTGTCTCTCAGCTTTCTGCCCATAGTTGTTACACAAAAGTGGTACCCTGAACGTGTCAAACTTGAATCCAGTCTTCAGAAGACTTTGTTATGTAGTAATTTTCTGTACATTCAACGCTTTTATTTATGTCCATATCCGAATAGTTTTAAGGTGCTTCTCAAAGATGGAACTTTGAAGTGCTTTGAAGCTTCATTCTCTCCCATTTTTTTACTTCATACAGATCGCGTTGCCTCCAAGAAGCTCGAAGAGTCTTGCGTTTATATTTAAGAGACATACTCTGTAATTAAAATACAATATAAATTGGTATCTATGTAATTTCGGTACGGGGGCATTTTAAAAAACATGCGGTGGGGCGTATTGCAAATTTTGCTTTTTATAACGCCCTATCAAGAAAAAAGCCTCAATTTCAAAGTTATCACGTTTAACGAACATTTATAATAAAGTGTATTTATGTGTATTTTCAACAGTTAATATCAATTTAACTTAAATTTAATGAGTATTAAAATATAAAAAAATGTTTGCAACTTACCACAAATTGTAACTTCACTGAAACACTAAATTTATTAATATTTTTTAAGGGAGCGTAATAAACCACACGTGCACATCAGCTATGTTGTTTATCAACTTATGGCTACTCTCCGTGCAATACGTGTATCATCTAGCTTTCTTAATGTGCCTGCTATGGCTGTGGGGCGTTTTGTCAACTGGGGCGTTTTACCTAGTTTTACCCTACACTTAAGTCTTGAATAGACTTATTATAAAAATTCAAAGTATATTAATAATTAATTATTCTTGGGACGTGGTTTGTCTGTATATCGAACCTATTGTACTTTTTTATCCATAGAAAATTATGTTAACATATGCACCGATAGATGGCGCTGTACCGTTTAGTTGAATTTCTGAATCGCGCTATCGAAATGTTAGTATGAAAAGCATAAGTAAGCTGGGTGTCAAAAAATTATTATCTCTGGTTTCCCTTCAAAACGCATAAATCTTTCGCCTTTTACTAAAGATTTCCGTGGAGGGGAACACTCAAATGAGTCTTTCATATTTTTGAAGATCTTGCCTTCTGGGCAAGATTTAAAAATTGCGCTAATACAATAATTGTTATAACTACATCTTCAGCAATGATATGATGAATTTATTTAATATTTTCCTTTGGAGGGACGGGTTAAGAATACAATTCCCAAATTCAATTTACATGTAATATTCACATTATATATACAGCTTCACCCTTCCCACAGAGCATAGTCATAGAAAACCTAGTGTTATAACACTCTGTTCTCCACCCGTAATCGATTTGAGATTGCATATTGGGTAACGGAACTCAACGCCACGATTTGATTTGAAAAAATGAAAATAATTCCCCTGAGCGGGAATCGAACCCTTGTTGCTCACCTCGTATATTAAGTAAAATATTGAACTATCAATTAAGTATATTGAAAACTAGCAGTGATTACCAGCAGCTTCGCTCGCGCGGTCAATAAGAATGGTGGGAATATAATATTATCAAGGACAATTTTTTCAAAAATAAGTGCTTGTCATAAGTAACTTATTAATATGGATAAGAATTAATATCTTGTTCATTAAAACGCGTTCGGTAATATTGTATTGAGGTAATTAAGAAGTTGATGACAGTGGACGAGGCGAAAGAAGTATGCAGGGACCGTAGCGTTTGGCGCTCCTTTCTCTTTGACTACCCCGCAAGGGATACAGCGTGAAGCTAAAAAAAATTAAATATATCTATATTTATTATATTAGATATAATAAAAATACATTTTTAGATGCCAGCACCTATGTATGACAAAGTGTGGTATTCCGTTACTGAATATGCAATGTTTCGGGTTCGGCCGAGAACGGAGAGAGAACGGAGTGTCTTAACACTAGGTTCTGTATGAGTCTGATATGCGGGAAAAATTAATTATTACAAAAAAAGAAACAACTTCAAATAAAATGCTTTAAAAAGTAAAGAAGTCATTTTTGAAGTCCCTTAAAAATGCACTTTGTAAAAGTCTTTAGTAACCTTTTCTCTAAAAACATAACATATTCCTTAAAACAGTACTAAATGAAAATTATGATTACTTTTATAAATTATTCTACATTTAACATAAGATAAAGTTATTTTGAAGCTTCATTCTACTTTGTTTGTACTTAGCAAATATAATAGTACTGCATTGCTGTATGCGGAGCAATAATTTATAATGAAAGTTTAGATGAGATTTAAAATTATATAGAAATTGTAGTCTCTTATAATAGAGCAGTCAATTTCCAGATCGTTCTATGTGTCTATTAAACCTAGTCTTTTGGTTGATACTTTTTTTTTGTTGTATCTTTTTGTAGCTTCACATTTCTCGTATTTTTTTGTATTTTTGCCCTAGTCTCTGACCCTGGTCTCAGTAAAAAAAAACAAAAAATACAGCATATAATATACCAGGGTACGGCTATAACATACCAGAGTAAAAATATGTATTTTTATCCTGTAAAATACTCGTATGTATTTTTTTACCCTGGTCTTTTCCCATCTCTGTCAGAGAGAACCTAGTATGTAGACACTCCAGTCGAAATCGAGAAATTTGCATGTTTTTTTATATCGTTGTTTTCGTTGTTTTAAATTTACGTGAAATATTTGCGTAAAAAAATCTTTCAATTATTAATAAAATGTTTTATGATCGTAACTAATATTTTTTTCCCTTTTTTTCCCACCAATATCTCATATTCATCATCAATCATTTTAGACAGAATATTCAATTATATGAATATTTAAACATATTTAAAAGAGGCGCAGGTTCAAATCCCAAATTTTTAAAAATCCATTTCTTAAAATATTTTTTTTATATGTAGATTTGAACCTATAAATCCCACTTGCATCCAAAAACATCATAACTGTGTCACTCGGCTTTCAAAACGCGAAAGAATTGCAAACATTATTTATTTGCAACATACTCTGGCTTCACCCCCGAGTACACTTCATATTTTAGTCATACCACGAAACATGCAGAACATTTGTTTCATTGTGAATTTTATTTTTATTTCCTAATATGAATAATATTTCTTGTTAGAGGAATGTTACTTACTTTTTTTTTAGTTTTTACACTATTTCCCATATAGAGCTTAGTATTCAACCCGTGGATGGGTTAGAATACAATTCCGCTCCGTCGCTGGGCAGCTTTCCGTAAAAGGCGGGTAACCCAGTAGCTTGGTGGTAGAATATTCGTTCTCCGACTGGCTCGCGACTACTATGATGTCAAAGACGAACCACCAAACATCTGATGATGTGTTCCGGTTCGATGAAATGTAAGCCAGCTCCCCCTAATCCCTCCATCTCTTCCCTCCTTCACCTCCAACGCTGGCTGTTGACATCCACAACTCCTCTGACGATGTAGATGGGCGAAGGTAACCATTTGTCATCAAGTAGTCCATCTACTCGTTTGCTTACGACTTATTTTATCGTAAAGAGATTATATTATCTTGCAATTATTGTTTTATATTTCTCTATGTTAATAAATGAAACAAGACATTTTGACGAACCATGTTATTTTTAGAAAGGCATGGCATTTATTTTTTTAATTTAATTTGTATATGTTTGGCGAATTGTCCATGTATCACGATTCCCACCGGCTTACCTTTTGTAAATCATTTGTCCAGGGTAGAATTTAAACATATACTTTTGTATACTATGTATATTTTTATATTTTCTTGTAAATACGTTTATATATTTTTAATGCCGGTTTATCTGTAACAATATAAATAATCAATAGTATACTTACATACTATTTCTTTTTCTTTTTTTTAGCTTTAGGGTCGTGCACACGGCAAGGTAGTCGGAGGAAACCTTTTGTTAAGGCACTCCGTTCCCCACTTTCCGCCGAATTCGGAGGCATTCTGTATTAAGTGACGGAACTTAACGCCGCGATTTGCCTCAACACCAGAACAAAGAAAATGGAAATAGTAAATATTTTCCACTCCTCGAGTGGGAATCGAACTCACAACCAGTCGCTTTACAGTTACGCTTTCTGCCACTGCGCCACGACTGGCCCCTACATACCTACTATACAATATACTTAATAATAACCTACTCAATAAAGCCTAATCAAAAGAGGCCGTCGTCGCGCGAATGAAGACGCGATATTTGTCTGCTCGATTTCTACTCGAGGGAATGATTATTATTTAAATTTTCATTTCTTCGCTCTAGTACCTAAGACAAGGCATGGCGTTTAGTTTCGCCACTTAACACATTGTGTCTCAATTTCAGGCAGAAAGCCTGCTCCGATAGACGGAGTGTCTTAACACTAGGTTCACCCTAAACTACTTTTTTAAATCAATAAAGAGTAAAATAATTAACTAAATATATTTTTTTTTTTAAATTGAGTTTTCCTTCTTCGCGGACGCAGCTACGTGCCTTTGTTGTTCTTGATCTTGATTGTATTTCCTTTTCCTTTATTTTTTCTTCTTTTTTTCTTTCACGTCTTTTGTTGCTCGGTCAGTGTACTTAGCTACATGTATAGCCGTGGGGGAACGGGATAGAATACAATTCCCCTCCGTCGCGGGCCGCGTCCCGTAAAAGGCGGGTTACCCAGTAGCTTGGTGATAGGAGATTCGACTCTCCGACTGGCTCGCGACCACTATCATGTCATAGACGAATATCTGATGATGTGTTCCGGTTCGATGGTATGTAAGCCAGCTCTCCCTGTTCCTACCATCCCCATCCTTGTTCCCTCGTTTTCTCCTCCCCCCTTAAGGTCGACAACGCATCCACAAGTTTTTTAATGTTGTGGATGTCCATGGGCGAAGGTACTACTTACCATCAGGTGGTCCTTCTGCTCGTTTACCCTCCTTTCATCAATAAAAAAAATATATATTGTAAACTAAATAACATTGAAAACTACCAAAATATCAGTGTACAATTAAAAAGAAAGCACACCGATTAGGTCATTAATTCAAATCTTTTTATTTTATGCAACTTGAGAGTTAAATATTTGAATACTCTAAGGCTTATTAAGTACACAAAATAAGTACGCCCTAAGGCAAACGGAAACAAGCGAGATAAAAAGTTTTAAGTCACGCCGTAAGCTTTCAGGATGGAGGTTTATTTCTTGAATATGAAATTCAAATGCGATGGGCCCTTTTGTTTTCGGACAAAGTTTGCTGTTATTTTAAAACTGATTTCGATTGTGAAAAATATTTTTGAAGAATTATAATATTACTTTATTGAGGCTATCGGAATGCAGTGGGTGTCCAGATGTTGTGCCTGTAAATGCGATTCGTCGTGGGTTCAATTCCCACTCGGGGGCATTATACTTAAATTATTGTCATTTTTAATTCGGATACCTACAAAGCGTTTAAGTTTTGCCACTGAATAGCACGGCTTTTTTCGGGCTGAAAATGGAGAGCGTAGTGTCTTGATACTAAGTTTTTAAACTGAAGAAATGTTTAAAAATGTAAATTTGTAATAACTTCAAACTTCAAAAAGTCTACATGACTTCGGGGCTTAACGGTCGCTTTGACCGTTGCCAAGAGGTCTCCGTTCGAGTCCTGCTATTGAACGTAGCAAGACCTTTTACGGTAATACCTTTTCGAAATCTGTGTGAATATTATTTTTTTATACTTTTAACATGATAAAATACATACTTTTAACTATCATGATATGTGGCGAAAAGTGTTTAACTGTTTGTTTCTTACAAACGTTTTTTCATGTAAATATTTTCATGTTAAATTATCCAAATTATTACTTTCACCACCACACTAACTTTAAAATTTATAACAGGCTAAGACCACATAATAATTAACAATGTACTCCTAAGCCGCTAGTAATAAATAGTTAGACGCAGATGGTGGAGTGTACCTAAATAATTCTATATCCCCAGCGGGTAGTTCGATATTGACCGTGTTGGGGAATATAGGTATTGTAACCGAAACGAACGCTTAATTTGAGTTTCCTCTATATATCAGCTCATATTGGCTTGTATTAATTGTAACTAGTAGATGCACAAAATGTGCCTGTAAGGCGACTGGTTGTGGGTTCGATTCCCACTCTAAGGGTGAAAATATTTAATATTTCCATTTTTTTCGCTCGGGTTTTGAGGCAAAGCGCGGCGTTAAGTTCCGCCAGTTAACACGCAATACCTTCAGAATTCGGCGGAAAATGCGGAACGCAGTGTCTTAACATTAACTTCCCTCGGCGTACCCTGTCGTGCGCGAGATACAGCGTGCAGCTAAGAAGAAAGAAGTATACAATTTTCTCTCGGAGAAATGATTAATCTTAACTTTTATTTTCTGCTTATATAGACAATATCTCACTTTCTGAGAGAAACGAGTATTGTGTGAATGGAGTGTCGACACTACGTTTTACCTGAAAACGTTAGTAGGCGATAAAAGGCGTAAAGATGAAATAAATAGCAACATTGTTGGCAAAGGTCTCTAATAGATTTTTTTCTAGTTGACCTACAAGTACGAGAAAAAAATATTTTTGTTACGGTTAATATTTTGCTTATTACAATGTTTATACGGATTTTTGTATTTTGTGATTAATTATTGGTTAGTTCGAAGAACCGATAACCGATGGGGAGTAAAAGTTCTCCAGTGGTGAAGTCACGAACCGGCAGCGTTGGATGCCACCCCCCCCCCCCCCCCCCCCCCCCCCCCCCCACAAGGTGGTCCGGTGACCTCGTCAGAGTTGCGAGAAATCGCTGGATGAGGGAGGCGACCGCTCGTTCTAAATGGCGTACTTTAGGGGAGGCCTATGTCCAGCAGTGGACGTCCAATGGCTGATAATGCTATTGATTGGTTAGTTTGTCAGAAAAATAATACAAAGAACACATAGACATAGACATAAATAAAAAATGAATTAATTTGGTGACATATAATTTAAATTTAGGATTGAAACGTTTTATTAAATAATACTTATAATTAGAGACAGGGTTACCTTATTTCATTTATATAGTATAGTAGTATTTACTTTGTGAAATTATACTCTTTTCGTCGTCGAGAAATCACAAGGGGAATCAATTGAAACCACAACAGTTGTTAACTGGTTTGTATGAAATATTTTTCCTATCTTATTTTATAATACTTACAATACTTTAATGCGGGTGAAGGTAGAGAAAAGACACTCTGTTCTTCACAATAATAAAAGAGAAATGGAAATAATTACTTTTAAAATTTTTAAAGTGTTATTTACACACTTAGGAATTCGAAAAAGACATTTAGAAAACACAAAAAAATTTGAACGCGGCGGGATTCGAACCCGCGCCTCATGGAAAACGTTCAGGCACTCTAAGTGCTAAACCATGCGTTGCACTACCAGCTGCGTCGAAATTTTTATACGCTTTATTACAACTTATTTTCGTTGTTAGCATATTATACTTAAGAGTGCGTAGAGAGATTTTTACAAATTTCTGCTCCCCAAAGATTATTCTACGAACAATCGTTTGGCAAGAGAGAATGCTATTTTATTAAATAGTTTAAACATTTAATGAACATATTTATTTCAATATAATCTTGAGTAGATTATATTCGAGTGGGAATCGAACTAAGTAACAATCGGTGTTTCAGTCAGCTACCATCTCAATGCTATGGCCTCGAAGAGAATTAATAACGTTGGGGGTTTAGTTCCATATTGGTCTAAATTGCACGTAAATTTACAGGGAGTGTGTTAAAATTATAAGTTTTGTAAAAATAGTCAGCAATAGTATCTTATATTGTCTATGTTTTGCTAATCATAATTTTTTCATTTATTTTTATTATTTTATAATTTTGTAGTTAAAAATATATAATGTTTAAATGCTTTTTAATCAATACTTAAAGTTTAATTTGGTAATTATTTTAATTAGTGTGATTGGAATTTTATATTCTGGATAAATAAATCTATTTATTTATTTATTACTATAATCTAAAATATGAAATTTTGAGCCTCTACTTAATCTTACTAAAAGTAACATTTTAAAATATAAACAACTATCTTGATTTGGGAAATGAATGTCAGGAACACGCAGCCGCTTCATTGAATTAATAGTAAGAGATGACTTACTTATCTAAATGGTGTTTGGCAAAAGATTTACGTTTTTCCCGTGGAAATATTTAATATTTCCATTTTCTTTGCTCTGGTGTCGAGGCAAAGCGGCGTTAAGTTCCCTCACTTAACTCGCAATGCTTTCGAATTCGGCGAAAAGTGAGGAACGGAGCGTCTTACCACTAAGTTCCCTTTGCCTACCCTGCTGTGTGCGGGATACAGCGTGAAGTTTAAAAAATAATCGTTTTGAACCTGATTGGTACTAGTTTGTCCGTACAATTTTACCACCAAGAATAGTGTGGAAGTGTGGTAACTTCTCGTGTATAAACTAAACTTAGTTCTTGCTTTATGTTCGTATTTGGAATTGTTACTTTTTGGTAATGCAGCTTTTAATATTTGAATAAAATCTTATAAAACAAGGATTTTTGAGATTGGCTTGAAAGATTTACGTCGCTTTATCCCGTGTAGCATAGCAGGAAGAGAGAGCCTAGTATAAAGGTACTTTGTTCTCCCTATTTCGTCCCAATTCCGAGATATTGTGTGTGGAGTAGCAGTAGCAGAACTCAACTCATTGCTTTGAAACTTTGACACATCATTGCGTTTAGATTCACCACTTAACATCTTGTTATTTTAAGAGAAAAGTGGCAAAACGGAGAGTTTTGCCACTAGCTTATCACTGCACTAGCTTATCACTGCACTAGCTTATAACTACGTCGTCGTCGTCGTATCGTAGTATCATGCAGTGCAGGAAAAGGTGAAAATAAATAAAAACAAACATTGATAATTCAATTACGGCAAATCGATTAATAACAGCTGTCGAAATCGTTCATGTCATGCACTTCAAATAAGTGATTTTTATTTCTCATTTTTCACAAACGTAATAGTAATTAAAAGGGTTGGACAGTTTTATTGTTTTTTAATTAATGTCAAAAATTTAAAATACATTAAAAATATATAAAAATCCTGCAGGGTGCAGTGAAACATCGTTTGACTGTAAACGCGATGGTTATGGGTTTGATTCTCGGGAATGATTATAATACAATTATTTCGTTTTTCCGGAGAGAACAAGACAAAGCGTGGCGCTTAGCTTCACCACTAAACACGAAATGTCTCAAATTTAGGCGTAAAGTGGAGAATGGAATATTTTGACACTAAGTTCTTCTATCTGCATGTGAAACTAAAAGATATTTAATTTTGTAATACCTTATTGTATCTATTACATAATAAAAATATACCAATTACTGATAAAAATCTATGAAATCGTTTATCACTGTCCCCTCACTCCAACATTGGTGACCTATATACCTACAGGTACAATGAAGCTACACGTGTATAAAACAGTTTTGTTTGTTATGATACCCGTCAAAGGGGATTTTAATCACTTAGATAGTGTTATTTCGAAAGCACATCGAAATGAAAATCTGTATAATGGCCGAAAGGCTTTTCTTTATTTATATACCCTGTTTTAAAGAAAACATGAACGACCACAATTCAATGGCCTTTTTGTAGTTTCTGGCTCTTTCTCTCATAACAGAATATATATCGTATATGAATATATCGTAGTGTCAAGACACTCAGTTTTTCACTTTCCGTCCGAATCTGAGATATTCAAGTTTGAATTACATTCAGGCAATCGTTATTTAAATATTTTACTGACACAATATAATATCACTGATTATGTAAAAAAACATCTTAAAGTTTTGGAATATGTATAAAAAATTAAATGCAGCAAAATTCAAACCCGCGCCTCTGGGAAACCGTCCAAACGCTGTGACCGCTAAGCCATGTGTTCTACTACCAGCTGTATCAAAATTGTTGTACGCTTTTTATTACTTATTTATAACTTACTAGCGACCCGTTCGCGGCTTCGCCGCGTGAACTATTTCGTTATATTGCAACCCTCGGGGGCGCATTTTTAAAAAAATAAAGAAGCCTATGTTTAACCTTAGATTATCAACTATATTTATGCCAAAATTCATTACATTTGGTCAAGTGGTTTAGATTTTTCATATAAACTTTCATCCCCTATTTCAACCCCTTAGAGGTTGATTTTTGAAAAAATAAGTAGCCTATGTTAGACCTAGTCACTTTTACTACTTTCGTTCTAAATTTCATCCAAATCGGACCGGTAGATTAACCGTGAAAGCGTGACAGACAAACACACAGACTATCGCATTTATAATATAAGTATGGATTTTTGTTGTTAGCTTCTATGTACAGAGATTTTTATAAATTTCTGCTACTAAAAGATTATTCAACGAAAAATCGTTTAGCAAGAGAGAATGTTATTCATTAAATACTTTTAACATTTTAAAATGTTACACGCACACTAAGGAAATTGAAAAAGGCAAGTTTGTGTGAATATCACTTTAAAATGTTAAAAATATTAATCTTAAATCTTAAAAAAAAACTTAATCTTAAATTAAATGCATAAATTAATAAATATTCTACTTAAACTTGTAAATTTAACCCCGAACGAGAAAAACCATCAACGAAGTATTCAATTATGACGAGCCATTAAGAAGCAATTAGTTTCATCTTGGCCAATTCCATCTTCTAAATTGTTTGAGCGATACTATCGGTGTCGATACACCGCAGGCTGTTGATCTTTGAATTAATATCGCTAAATCAATCATTGGATGGCCCCTGATGTGAATTTATGATGAATGATCTGGAATTTGTGGCTGAGCCAAGATCTCAGAGGTTGACTGCAAAAGCGATTGGTTGTGGGTTTCTCAGGGTTTTTGAATATTTAAATTATTATTTTTTATAGCTTCACGTTGTATCCTGCACACAGCAGGGTAGGCAGAGGGAACCTAGTGTTATGACACTCCGTTCCCCACTTCGGAATTCGGAGGCATTGCGTGTTAAGTGGCCGAACATAACGCCGCGCTTTACCTCGACACCAGAGCGAAGAAAATGGAAATATTAAATATTACAACTCCTTGAGTGGGAATCTAACCCACAACCAGTCGTTTACAGTCACACGCTTATGCCACTGCGTCACGACTGGCCCCGTTGTTATTTTATTTTGGTTTAAAGATAATCATTGAAAGATGTTTTCAATCAAGGCTTTTTGTGAGAATGTTTATTTCGACAAATGGTTGAAGTATTATGGGAGAGCGTTCTATTAAGCTAGTTATTTATTATAGTTAGCTAGGCAGGTATATGTACTTCGTGAATAATTAAAGAAAATTTAAAATTCAAATAAAGGTTCTTTTTTATTGCTCAGCTCTCTGCTCAGAAACACAAAACGCAGCATTGAGTTTCACCATTACATGTGCAATGCCTCCATTTCAAGCGGAAACTGTAAAACTGAGTGTCTTATCTTAACACAATGTCTGACATTTTGTTAAAAAAATTGCTATTATTAATATAATTAGTAGTAATAGTATTCTCTATATAGTTTTGTTTGTTTTAAATTATATGAATTAAAATAAATAGCTTCACGCTATACCCCGTACACAGCAGGGTACGCAGAGGGAACCTAGTGTTAAGACACTCCGTTCCCCACTTTCCGCCGAATTCGGAGGCTTGCGTTTTAAGTGGCGGAACTTAACGCCGCGCTTTACCTCGACACCAGAGCGAAGAAAATGGAAATATAAGGTTAAATATTATTGTAATGATATTGTTTGCATACTTTGTTTTTGTTAATTACAGCGTTTTGTTAATTAATTATAGGCTTTGTATGTTAGTAGAAATATGTATGTATGTATGTTTATTTTTTTTTTAATTTAACTTGTTTTTAAAATATTATTATGAACAATATTTGATTTCTGCATTTTTTCTCCATAGAAACTGACACTAAGCCCAATTTCATAAAACTCTGTGCGATATTTTTTCAAAAATTGAGCCAAAGTTTCTTTTTAACGTATTGGTATATATTAATAGATCATATAAATGCAATTTAACATTTTATTTCATGATTTTGTCGGTTTGGCAATCGTTCTTTTTACCCGCGACGGAACGGCGACTGTATATGTGTTTGGGGTGAGAGGTTGTTTGTTTGTTTGTTTGTTTGTTTGTGTGTTTGTGCAAATTACTATGTCAATTATTTCCAAAACTATAAGTCCGATTTTGATACGGTTTTCTATGATAGAAGGTTCAATTGGTGTATGTTCTTATGTATGTCTCATTGCCTTAACTCACCAGGGGGCGCTGCAGTAAGCATTTTACGTGAAAACGAATGTTTTCAATTATCTCAAAAAATAATAGTCTGATTTCAATAGATTTTCAGTGATAGATTCAGGTTTAATTGGTGGATGTTCTTGGATATGTTTTATCGTGTCAAACCACCAGGGGGCGCTGCAGTAAGCATTTGTTTGTACTTTTTTTGTATTTATTTGTCTAAAACCGAAACTACTGCTCCGATTAAAAAGAGTTTTCATAAAAAGATTTATCTTTGCTTGGTGCATATTTTAAGGTTTTTCTTTTTTTGTTACGGGGAAAACTCACCAGGGGGCGCTGCACTAAACATTTGTTTATGCAGAGCAAAAACTACTAGTCCAATTTAGATGAAACTTTCAAGGATGGGTTCAGGCTTAATTGGTGCGTCTTTCCATATATGTGTTATGGTGACCACTCATCAGGGGGCGCTGTAATAAGCATTTGTTTGAGTTTTTTTGTGTAAAACCAAAATTTTTCTTATATTTATTTGTCTAAAACCGAAATTACTTATCCGATTGGCTAGAGTTTTCAGAACTAGATTAAGCTTTACTTTGTACATATTTTAAATTTTTTGTTTTTACGTTACGGTGAAAATTCACCAGGGGGCGCTGCAGTAAACATTTGTTTATGTAGAGTAAAAACTACTAGTCCGATTTAGATGAAACTTTCAACGATAGATTCAGGTTTAATTGGTGCATCTTTTCATATATGTGTTACGGTGATGACTCACCAGGGGGCGCTGCAGTAAGTACATTTATTTGTGCAAAACTAAAACTACGAGTCCGATTTGAATGCAGTTTTCAATGATAGATTCAAGTTTACTTAGTGCATATTTTCATATATGTGTCATGTATGTTTACCTAGTGCATATTTTCAAGTATGTGTCAACTCTCTAGGGGGCGCTGCAGTAAGTAGCTGCTTCCATTTTTTGTGTATAACAAAAACGACTAGTACGATTGGAAAGAGTTTTCAGTATTAGATTCCGCTTTGTTTAGTACATGTTTTTAAATTTATATTATGGTGACAAGTCACCAGGGGGCGCTGCAGTAAAATATTGTTTGTGCAAAGCTAAAATGACGAATTCGATTTGGATGCAGTTTCAGTGATAAGCTCAAGTTTAATTAGTGCATGTTCTTGGATATGCTTTATCGTGTTAACTCACCAGGGGGCGCTGCAGTAAACATTTGTTTGTAATATTTAATGTAAAACCACAACTACTAGTCCGATTGGACAGAGTTTTCAGTATTAGATTTACCTTTACTTGGTGTATGTTTTTAGTTTTTTTTTACGTTAAGAACTCACCAGGGGGCGCTTCATTAAACATTTGATGGTGCAAAGTTAAAACTACGAGTCTGAATTTGATGCAGTTTTCAACGATAGGATCAGGCTCAATTAGCGCGTGTTCTCTTATATGTGTCGTGGTGACACCTCACCAGGGGGCGCTGTAGTAAGCATTTGCTTGTATTTTTGTGTGAAACCTATTTAGATGCGGTTTTCTGTGATAGGTTCAGGTTTAATTATTGCGTGTTTTTATATGCCATATCACCAACTACCACGGGGCGCTCCAGTATAAATTAATTTGTTCCAAATCAAAACTACTAGTGGGTTTTGTGATTTTCACTGATTTGGTTAAACTTAAGTTTCCTAAAAATGTTACGGTGACAATCTGCCAGGCGCTGCAATAGGCATTTGATAACCAGAAAGCATTGGGTTTATAATGGATTTGCATGAAGATTAATATAAAGTATTTCGAAATTATGTAATAATATATAATGTGTATCTATTCACTTTAAAAAGTTTAAAATAAAAAACAAAATTAAAAATTTTGAAAAAACCCACGACGGTTTAATTGTAATTGAAAAAGGGTAAAATAACTAGAAATCCCCCGCCTAAAAGAATATATGTAACGAGATGATGGGGACAACTTCGTCGGGGGCTGCCAGTTGCAACCTCTATTTTAAATATAGTAGCTAACAGTATAGATTTCGTTCTTAAAGTTTTTAAAAGGAATACCAGTTATCAAAACTGTAAATTCATATTAATATTTTAATTTTTTCCTAAACCTGTTTTAACAACACGAAAACCTAGGAGAAGTTAGCAAACTTAAAGTAATGGCAGCTCCGACGAAGTCGTCCCCATCATCTCGTTACATATATTCTTTTAGGCGGGGGATTTCTAGTTATTTTACCCTTTTTCAATTACAATTAAACCGTCGTGGGTTTTTCAAAATTTTTAATCGTTCTTTTAATGGTACACATGTGGCCCTTTAACTGCATTAGTGTCTGTAACTTAAGTACAATAGTATATGCACTAGTCATTCATGACACACGCACGCACACACATCTATACATGTTATATTCTTTTGTTGTTATCATTATTGTCATTTTTTTTTCAAAAAATTGAAATAGTGCATATTTTATGTAAAGTACAAGTTGGATTTTAAGCTATGAAGTATCATTTAAAACGGAGGTGAATGAGAAGTCTCTTTACATATTTTTTCTTGTTTAAAATAACTATAAAAAATCTACATTTTTGAATAATTTAAATATAATATAAGCTGAATATGTATTTACGTTTGTTCTCTTTTAAATATTCTCTTTTCCCATTAGCAGTGTAAGCTCTAAGAATGCTGTAATAATGATGGAATTTATACCGCTTTAGACATTATTCGGTTGAAAAAATATTTCTATTGTACTATTTCACGTGCTTTAGTTTGTAAATTATACTACAATATTTCTTTCAAAAAATATATTAACTCATAGGGCTTATAACTTTGTGAGCATTACCACCTGTATAACAGGGAAAACGGGGAAATCTTTTTTTTTTCTCTATATGTTATAAGAAATCGCGGTGTTAAATTCCGCCATTCAGTACCCAATAGTAAGAAAGTTAGGGAATAGAGCGTTTTAGCACTATTTTTTCTCTGCCTACCTAGGAGGGTAAGCGATATACCCACATGCAAGAGATATGTGAAGCTAAAAATAAATAACAAAACAACACATTCTAGTTATTTTCTTTTATATTTCTTCCATCTTAGGAGTTGAAATACTAATAAAAGATACCTTGTAACAAATCCAGCGGACAAAGACAAAGTTGCCAATAAATTTTCAGTTACGCAAAAGTTTGCTCGATTCGTTCAGGGATTAAGTTATTGGAGCTTTAAGAATAACACCAATTTAGCAGGAAATTTGGTAATTGTAATGATTTCTTTTATATTTTTAAAATGTTATTTAAACATTTAGAATATGTTGATACAGAAGTATGTGAATAACAATATAAGCTTACAAAATAAGTTTATTAATTAACATTCTGTCTTGCCAAACAATTTTTAAAAGTAATCTTTCTATGTTTGAAATCTTTAAAAATCTCTACAAAGTTGGTATCAACAACAATAACTTATAACAAGCGTTTAATAATTTCGATGTAATTGAGCAGAATATATGTGAACTATGTGAACTTTGTTTGAGTCCCCTATCTATATAGGTTAATTTTTTAACATTTTATAAAAAATATAATTGTTGTTATAATGTTTTATTATGATTATGAAAATTTATAAGTTATGAAAATTTTATATATGCACTATACGTGAAATATATGATAACATTTTTTTTTCAGCTTCACGCTGTTTCCCGCACACAGCAGGGTAGGCAGAGGGATCTTAGTGTTAAGACACTCCGTTCCCCAATTTCCGCCGAATTCGGAGGCATTGCGTGTTAAGTGGCGGAACTTAACGCCGCTATGATAACTATAATACGATAAAAAGGTCTAACCCACTTGTTAGACTTATTTTATAAATTTTGATGTATTTTTATGCATTATTTTCCATCCTTTATTTTCCTCTATAACAAATAATAACTAAGACAAATTTTAACTATTTTCTATTTATAGTAAAAATAGTTATAAAATATTTGCTTCATGTGTTCATTTAATGTATAATTTTCATTTCAATATCTCAATTATTATTAGCAATCAATCAATTATAATTTATATATATTTATAATATAAAAAGCTCCCCCCTTACCATTAGCAATAACTTAAGATAGTTAAAGTTCTATCAAAGTTGCCGAGCCATAAGGATATCCCGTTAGTGAACTCCTTTGAAAGTTAAAAACTTCCTTTAGTACAACTGTTCCTGTGTGAGGAGTGCTCTTGACACTCGCTAAATCAACCTCTTTGGTTATTCAAGTGCTATTAACCGTAAGGAATGGCTGTATACATATTTTTTTCTCGTCTTCACGTCTGTTTCCGCTTAGCAAGGTAGTCAGAGAGAATTTAGTGTGAAGACACTTTGCTTTTGGTTTTTCTGGATTGAGAACTAGAACCGCGTGGTGTCTTGTTTACCAGAGTAAAGAAATGAAAATAATTCAATTATGATTTTTTTTATGGAATAAAGGAGGCAAACGAGCAGATGGCCCACCTGGTGTTTAGTGGTTACCTTCGCCCATAGACATCCACAACATTAGTTATGGATGCGTTGCCAGCCTCGGGGATGTAGGACAGAAGGAGGGAGGAAGGATGGGAATGGTGGAAATAGGGATATTATTCCACCGACTGGGAATCGAACCCACGATCAATCATGAATAGATTCAGTAGTTGACAACTACTAGTTGTCCTCTTTTTAGGAAAATTATGTGGACGAAGGAGTACTCGTATTTAATTTGGCATACTTAAAGTGTATATAAGGAAGAATTGCAAAAATTTTATTTTTTTTTTATTAAACATATATTACACTATTAAAATAAATGTGCCATGTAAGCATACAGAGACAACCTAGTGTTAAGACACTCCGATCTCCATTTTCCTTCCAAATTCGAGGCATTGCTTGTTGAGTGTCGAGAGTGGCGCGCAGTAATAATTTGCTGAAAATTATTAACAGAATTGAATTTTAAAGAAATATTACTATTATTATTTAGGTTCTCTAGTATAAACTAGTACTAGTACAATTAATAAAAAATGCAGCTTCTGTCGAAAGTAATTTACATTTTTGAATGTAACGTTTCAAATGCTTGAGATGGCGTTAAGTAATAAAATTACATTTACTGTGTCGCTTTGGTTCTTTGCAAAATGTTGAGACATATTGTTGCGACTGGAGCTTCATACTCTGCTTGTATATACGAAATTTCGTCTTTATAACCGTTTACAAAAAGATAGTTGTGGGTTCGACTCCCATTTGGAAGAATAATATTTAAATTATTATGATTTCTCTGCTCTGCTAAGGCCAAACTTCCGGCCGACTTCCTTTGAGTTCTGCCACGCAACACGCTCACACAAAGTCTCAAATTGACGTGGAAAGTGAAATACAGTGTTTTGCGGCATTAGATCTGGCGTTAGGCAAAGGGGACCTTCCCACTTAACAGGGTATTGTTAAGCTTAAGGCTAAAGGTGTGAAGCTGGAAATGAAATTAATAATGATATGGATCGTTTCAATTCGATTTTAAATTTTATATACAACTAGCGGCCCGCTGGCGGTTTTGCCGCGTGAACTGTGTGACTGTTGTATAGCAACCCTCTGAGGGTCGAGTTTTTAAAATAAAGTAGCCTATGTTTAAGCTTGGATTATCAACTATATTAATGCCAAAATCCACTATAATCGGTCAGGCGGTTTAGATTTTTTGTATAAACTTTCATTCCCTATTTCAACCCTTACGAGGTTACTTTTTTAAAGATAGTAGCCTATGTTAGACTTAGTAACTTTTACTACTTTCATTCTAAATTTCACTAAAATCGGCATGGTAGATTAGCCGTGAAAGCGTCACAGACAAACACACGGACAGACACAGACGCATTTATAATATAAGTATGGATTTTGTTATACAAATAAATTTCAAAAATAATAAAATATATATAGGTTGGTATATATTTTAATACAAAAAACTAGGTGAACTAAATAAGGTCAGGTACGTGACTTTTCCCTCTGCAATAGTAGGCGCCTCTGATAGTCAAACATAACATACTCGTATATGGTTTTCCAAACTCCAATTCTACTTTTGCGTTGAAATTTTAAACTATGTACTACTACTACTACTACTTGTATACTAAAGTTAGTCATATCGCAACACTCGGAGCAATTTTCCATGTTCGATAAAAGTCATTTCAACGTTTTAGAGTCGTAATGTAGAAACATTTGGCACCATTTTTTGTGATATAGCTTTAAGCTTTTTCTCGCGTAGCAGCCATGTCATAGAGAATCTAGTGTTAAAACACTACGTTTTTCAATTTCTATCTGAATTCGTTACAGAACCAGGGCCAGTCGTGGCGCAGAAGCACAAAGTGTGACTGTAAAGTGGTCTAAACCCACAAGGTTCGATTCTCACTCGAGGAGTGGAAATATATAATATTTCCATTTACCTCGTTCTGGTATCTAGGCAACAGCGCGGCGTTAAGTTCCGCGACTTAACACGTGCCGACTTAGCAAATGCCTCCAAAGTCGGCGGAAAGTGGGGAACGCAGTGTCTTAACACTAGGTTCCCTTTGACTACCTTGCTGTGTGCAAGGTAGATCCCGGCACCGTATAGCTGAAAAAATACTAAGTGACGAAACTCAACGCCGCTCTTTGTAACAGTCTGAGCAATTATGGCGTTGGATAAAACTTGTTTCAGCGGTTTTAGAGTTATAATGTAGAACATTTGGCACCATTTTTAGTGTGGAAAATAATATGTTAATAGGCTAATGGCGAATACGATTCTTTTATTTTGTTATGATAAATGAGGGCGTTAAACATTGTATATTGCTATGGGTATAAATATTATTTTTTGTTTAGGGGTTTTATTAAATTTGTATTATAGCGTTACGCTTTTTCGTAGTAGGTTTGTCAGAAGAATCCTATGTAAAAGCACTCTATTTTCCACTTTCACCTTGTACAACACATAGTGGTGAGTTGCAGAATTAAACGCCGCGCTTTGTTCTACTTCTTCATCTTTTGAAATTTTATTATTTTTTGAACCTGTATTTGTAAACTTGATAGAACTTGCCTTTCTGTAACAACACACCTAAAATTGTAATGAAATATCTAGCTCTATACATTCTATGTATATACATATATATATATGTATGTATGTGTGATTCAGACATTAGGTCTACATTTTGTCTTAGATATACAATACTGCTATGAGAGAAAGAGAGTAAGAAACTGTGTAAAGTAAAGTAAGAAACGTAACTCTTTCTAACTTTACTAATTTACACCTCCCATTCAGTTTTCGTTCGCCTCGCCCCATCACACTTTTTGTAACGCTCTTAGCTTACTTGTTAGCTTCCCTCAAGTCAAGCATATATAAAAAAGTTTTACTTCAAAAATAAAAAAAAAAGTTTTAAGCACTTAACAAGTAGTAAGCAAGATTTTCATCAGATAAGAGAGGTATGTCATGTCCAGTGGCTTTTCTAACCGCACGACGTTATCGACCCTTCGTCGGCTAAGCCTAATTAATCCCTTCTACATCAAGACCAATGTAACGGAATTTGTCATATTTTTAGGTTGGTACGAGATTTTCTATTGTGAACTAGTTAACTCGCCAGGTTTTTCGTCTATATTTATACAATTCTTGTATAATAACTGGTTTTAGTTTTATATTTTGAATACTTGAAAATAATCCAATTTCATTTCTACAATAAAATTAAATTAGGTAAAACAATATTTATTTATATATTAAATGTTCTTTATTTTAATAGGCACATAATTATTTTTATAAAAATAACATTGACCTATTAAGAAATCGCTTATATGTATTGTAAATTATAACAAAACTATGTAAATATGTCTATCCGGTCTAAAAATACATTGTCGGACTGGCAATCAAGTAAACGAGGGTTTTTTACTAGATTACATTAATACAGAAAATATGTATTATTCGAAAATATTTATTTATTTATAAATGTTACTTTTTTTTTACCTTCACACTGTATCCCCCAAACAGCAGGGTAGGCAGAAGGAACCTAGTGCTAAGACACTTCGTTTTCCACATTCCGCCGAATTCTGGCGGCATTGTTTTTTTTTCTTTTTTTTGGACTCGGGCTGGTATTGTGTGTTAAGTGGCGGAACTTAACTTAACCGCCAGTATCTGATTTCATGCCAGTATATGAGATTGTGGATCTGATCCCTATACTCGGATTAATTAATTTATTTAAGAGAAAGCGCGGTGTTGAATCCTGCCTATCAAGAAGCAATGTCTTGATTTGAGGCAGAATGCGTATGAGTACGAGGTAGAGTGCTATGCGTACAAAAACATGAAGCTGAAAAATAATTATTTTAGTAAAAAGACGATTTCTTTTTATGTTTTCAGAAGATTAAAATAGAAACAGTAGCTATCTTTTTGTTTTTTCATACAAAATTATATTCATATGTACGAAATTATTTCATCTCGTTACATTTCACAAAAGAATTCACCTTTGCCAGTGGGTTTTGCCAGTGTTTCCGCCTTAATTATGCAAGTTCCGGTAATGCTGGTTTTAGTACGTAATACTTTGAAACCTTGTTTGAACTGCGGCACATATTAATTTTAGATGGGTAGGGATTGTTGAGTTATTTTGTTTTGAATAGTATAAATTATTAATGAAAATCCAAATAATTATAAAGAAAACGTTTTTTTATTTAAAAAATTGTAAAGTTCTAGTCTTTAAATATTTTTTTAATTAACTAAGTTACACGTTTAAACATATTTAAAATGTTATTCCACACTGACAGACTGATTGAAATTGAAGAAATATTTTTGCATTTGAACGCATTGCTCATTGGTGAGACAGTAGTAGCGCCTGAACGGTATTCAGGAGGCGCGGGTTCGAATTCCGCTGAGTTCAAATTTTTATACGTTTTTTAAATTTATTTTTTTTAAGTTACAAGTCTACCTTCGGGCTTTTTTTATTTTGTATTTTGTTTTTTTTTATTTTTTTTATATTTATTTTGTTGTTATTGTTGAGTATATGCAGTTACATTATGTTCAGATTGAGTTTCTATTTATCTAAAGCTTTGTCTATCATAATATTTCAGAGATGAGATGCCTTCACTAATAATATCACTAAAATTGTGAAAAGGTCTGAAGTCTCTTCAAATATTTGTATGGGTTATACCAATGCTTATCCTGTCACTGTGAAATCTAAACAAGTAATATTCAAAATTCAGTAGCTTAGAAAAAAATACATTTCTATTTGAAACAAACTGAGTGATGATAACAAATTTACTTTTATAGTAAAAATCATGCATGGGGTTATAAAATTGTATAACTTTTGACAAGCTTGTTAAGTTAGGATAGCTAAAATGTGAAATTAGTTTAAGAGGGCTGGCTGGCTGAAATCCTGAAAATTGACATATAATAACGATGAAAACACAACTATATAAATAGCACTTTATAAATATTATTATAGTCTATCGCTTATTTTACTATGCCGCATTTAAATTCAAATTGAAAGCTTTCCCAGGCTAAGCTGAGGAAGGACAGGCCGCTTTTATTACAATGGAATATTCATTTAATTTCAAATTGGTTAATATTCACGATACATCCATACCAATAATTTTACAATTTTAAACGATTTGGGTTGAATTTAGAACTAAAACAGTTAAAAACTCTAGAGATTGGTTGAAATAAGGAATGAAAGTTTGTATGAAAAATCTAAACCACTTGACCGATTTCGATATGTTTTTGTAGGAAGATAGATGATTAGGTAAGGTCAAACATAGGCTATTTATTTTCTTTTAAAAACCAATCCCTAAGAAGCGGAAGTAGAGGAAGAAAATGATATTTATTACACGCAGACGACGTCGGGAACAGTTCGCTAGTATAAAATATGTAAATTTTACATATATTGGAGTAACACATACGCTAAATTGACATTTACGACAAACCGTAAAACCTCAATTCACGAAGTCCAAATACCAAAATTACTCCTTTGTTCCAAAAATGAGACTTAAAATCCCCGAATTTTGTCTAAAATACTCTAAATGATATACTCGTAGAGGAAAACGCGGTTAGGCAGGATTTATAGCGTACGTATTATTATGAACTTAATAGCTGTCGTTGTCAGCTGTGCGAATAGCTTATGTGGTACTGGCAGCCTTGTTAATAACGTAAAGGGAATTCTGTTAATGCAATTGTATATATTTGGAATTATTGCTATGAAGTTTTGATGCATTTTTTTGTAAATATATTTTTTTTAAACGAGAAATTAAAATAAAGTTATTTGTTTGGCTTATGCAGTAGTGTATGCGTAGAAAAGCTTGCAATATAATTAACGTAGTTAATATGTTAATTCTTGTGTTGTACGAACATATTATGTCTATACAATACAAATAAATGTAATTGTAATATAATGATTATAATGGACAAAAATAAAGAATTGCGACAGCCTAAAATTAATTAATTAATTAAAAAATATTATATTAATAAAAAAGAAAATTCTTTTGTGGAAAATCACCATCGATACGTAGGTTAGGTCGATACCTAAGGTATCGATATACCTTTTCACCTTACTTATACTTAAAGTCATTGCGTCGTTATGTAGCGTTAGAACGTAAATATCATTAATGGTTTTTTTCCACTCGGAATAATGATTATATTCCTTTATTTTTTTTACATTTAATTTTCATATTATTCTCGAACTGCAATAAATGGGGAAATGGACAATCTTGATACTTTATCTCTCCCTCACGTTATTAAAATTTATTAAATAAATTGTACTACACAAAATTTACAGAAATTTTGGTTTAGATCACTCTAAAATTGTTATTATGTTTACTTTTCTTGCAAAATGCTTATTTCACAATTACTACTACAAAATGAGAAGATAACTAAACCATAACTATAAGATATTATATAGTAAAGCCGTTCTTAGGCTATGTTCAGCAATAATCGTATTTTATGAGTGTGCTGTATCATTTTGATATTAACTAATTATATTACTGTTAAATTTATTTACATATAGCTTCACTTTTTCCACATAGCAGAGTAGTCGAATAGAACCTAGTGTTAAGACACTCCGTTCTGCACTTTTCGCCCGAAATCGAGTCATTGCGTGTTGAGTGGCGGAACTGAGTTTTTGAGTTTTTTTATTTTATATTTAAAATTTTTATTATTAACTTTGTAAAAATTTGGTATTTAATATACCATTTTTTTTATAAAAGCCTCCCTCCCATAGATCTAATCATACAAAATATACAATGATATCACTCACAGACAATTAAGTGTATAAATATAAAAATAGACATGTCAATACATGTATTGGGTTGTGGGTTCGATTCCCACTCGGGGAAAAGATTGCATTTAAATTACGTGAATTTTCTGCCTCTCAGCATGTAATTAAAATTGAGAAACCGAGAACTGGGTATCTTAACACCAACTTTCTTCTACCTACCTTACTATGCCGGAACAGATTAAAGCTAAAAAAAAATATAAGTCATAACAGGTATACAGGGGCCAGTCGTGTAGCAGTGGCGCAAGCGTGTGACTGTATACGGCTGGTTGTGGGTTCGATTCCCACTCGAAGAGTGGGATATTTAATATTTCCATTTCTTCGCTCTGGTATCAGAGGTAAAAGGCGGCGTGTAGTTCCGCCACTTAAGACTCAAACACCTCCGAATTCGGCGGAAAGTGGGGAACGGAGTGTCTTAACACTAGGTTCCCTCTGCCTACCCTGCTGTGTGTGGGATACATCGTGAATCTAAAAAAAATAAATAAATAAAATAAAAGCTAGGTACAAAAGCAAGTAAAGTATACTAAAGTACCTACTTAATTAGCCAAACAATCTAGCACTTTTATATACATTCAGGTCATACGACAATTAATTTTAAAAATTTATCGCCATAGGTATTTTTGTCACGGCATTGCGTGTTCTACGAAACAATGGAAATTACTTAGTTTATATTTTTTTTATAATTAGGTTAAAATTGTGTCACGTTGGAAGTGATTTTATTATCACGCTATAGAGAGCTGTTCATTCTTGTTGTTCTAAAAAGTACATTTTTGTATGTTAAATGTAAATATCATTTATTAGTGTATGTTAATTAATATTTTGTTTCCACGCACGTTCTGTTTTTAATGTAGATGTGTATGGAAGTAATGATAATATTCTTAATGATATACTCGTATGTGTTCGTATGCATATACCTATGTACATGTATACTAATAAATACAATTGGAGTGTCTGTTTGTAATATTAAAACCCGTTTTAACCCGTGGGGAGACGGGTTAAGAATACAGTTCTCCCTCGCAGCTGGGTAGCGTCCCGTGAAAGACGGGTAACCCAGAAGTATCCGCCAAACGTCTGATGATGTGTTCCGGTTCGATGGCATGTAAGCCAGCTCTCCCTAATCTCACCATTCCCATCCTTCCTTCCTCCTTTTTTCCTTCAGTTCCAAGGCCAGCAACTCATCCACAACTCTAATGTTGTGGATGTCTATGGGCGGAAGTAACCACTTACCGTCAGGTTAAATAAAGGGTTTTTACTAAATACGTAACACACAATGTACACGGTACATATACCACAAAAAACATTTTTTACAAATTTTGTCTTTCTGTCTGTCGGCCTGTTTGTTCCGGCTAATCTCTGGAACGGCTGGACTGATTTTGATGGGATTTTGATAGTCAGATAGCTGTTGTAATAACTAACTTGGCTACTTTTATTTTAAAATTATATATTTTATCTGTTTAAAACTACGCGGCGAAATCGTGAACACACCTGTTTTTAAATATAATTACAAAAAGGGACACTGTAACTAAATTTCTCGTCAAAGGACTTTTCTGGTTCTCTACTCCGCTACCTAAGGTTTTGCGCCGAGTTTTGCCTCTCAATACGCCCAATTTGTCTATTTCGTCCGAAAAATGAAGAACGGAATTATTTGACACTAGGTTTTCTTTGACTACACCGCTATGCGAGACAAAGCGTGAAACTGAAAAAAAAATCCATTTCAAACACCTCGATGCGTAACAATGTCAGTGTATACATATCGTATCTTTTTTATTAAAAACATAGCATGTACAATGTCATTTTTTTTATCTTCACGCTGTATCCCGCACACAGCTGGGTAGGCAGAGGGAACCTAGTGTTAAGACACTCCGTTCCCCACTTTCCGCCGAATTCGGAGGCATTGCGTGTTAAGTGGCGGAACTTAACGCCGCGCTTTACCTCGACACCAGAGCGAAGAAAATGGAAATATTAAATATTTCCACTCCTCGAGTGGGATTCGAACACACAACCAGTCGTTTACAGTCACACGCTTGTGCTTCTGGGCCGCGACTGGCCACATGTATAATGTTCATTTTATTAATTTAGTTTGCTCTCTAATGCATTATTACTAAAATATTCGCTTTGTGAAATTACCTTTTTTAAATCATTCAATCAATCAATATATCAATTAAGGTTAAAACGGACACAAAGTTTTGTTTGTTTTTATAAACTTTTTTCATAATTAGGTATAATATAATAAAGTATAATGATATTTTTTACAGTTTTGTATGAATATTTATTTTATAGAACAAATATACATTAACATTTAAAATTACTTTAATTATATTAAATACTTACTTATTAAAAGTAAATATTATTTTAAATTGTACAGAATGTAGTATTGGTATAAAAATATGTTCTTTAAAATGCATTTTATGAATGTACCTGTGTTTACTAAAAAAAGTGCGTTAATAAAGAAGTAAAACAAGTAGATTCATTAGATATTTAAGTTTTGTTAGATAGATAGATACTTATTATACATTCAAGTTGTAAGTCTTATTATATAAGTCAAAATAATATAGCTGTTACTGTAAAAGCTTTTGAAATAAATAAAAATAATCGTATAAGATTCGAAAACTTTCTGAGTAAAAATTAAGATTTACCTACTTTAATGGTAAAATATGGACTGTTTAACCTAACTTGTATAAGTTTAAGGTATAATTTCGAGATAAATAATGATTAAAGTTATTAACTTAAGGAAAACAGTTCGGAACTTTACCAATTAAATTGGTAAATATTAGGCTTTACTGGAAAAATCTAAAATTTTAATGTAATTCAGGCTTTTACAGTAACGTAGTCAAAAATAAAATAAATAGGGCCAAACATTATAAATTTGAAAATGGAGCCGTTCATTAGCAGATTTAAAGTATAGATAATCTCCTAAGAAGTATAGATTCACAGTCTTAACTATTAATTACTTACGATATGAAAGAAATCCAAGTTTTTATTTTTAATGATCAACATGGTTGAACGTGTGTTTGCAATATTGTGTATGTACCAACTAACAATACAAAAAAAATCGTATTAATAAGTTATATTTAACTATTAAATAAGTATCTTCTTTGATTTTCAATAATCAAAGTTTCATCCTCTTTTTCGCATAGCAGGAGCAATTTTTCGTTATTAAAATTAAGATTCATCATGTATATATACGAAAATACGAGAGGTCCTTCCCTTGCCTTTCGATCGTAACATGTGACGATCTTCAGACATATTTTTTTGACTGATCATCATTTACAAAAAATATATAATGTGATAGTGCAGGACAATAACATATAAAAAACTGAATTTAGAACATTTTACATAATACGTTACAGATTTTGGTAGTGTTCGATCTATAAACCAAAAATTGAAAAATTACCTACTAAAATAAAAAAATACTTAAACGGTAAAAACCTTAAAAAAGAATTTCTCTATAACATATATCTATTTTCAAACAATGCTATTTTAACCGAACGAACCGCGTATATTATACGTATACGAAAATACATTTTTGGAACACAGCTTTATTTCAAATTGTATAAAAATTAAAAATACAAAAAATCTTAAAATATATCTATTTTTCTACTAAATATTACCTATAGAGAGTTAAGTTCGTCTTCATATTTCTTAGAGAACACCCCTTCTGGATCATATTTTTCGACGAGTTGCTTCCAGTAGTCTGCTTCGTTCTTTATTAAATGACGTATAACTTTTCTTACGCTGTCTTTTTGTCCGTCTGAGCAACTGTCACATCCTTTTTGTAAAGCTTCTGTTATGTGGGCTGTAATAAACACAGTTTTATATTTACACTGCGCATACAAAAATGTTAATATCTAATCTAAATATAATTTACATTTCCGTGTGTTCTCTTCCAGTTTTAGTTTTGTTGCGGACATGGTCCTATTGTAAATGGGAATGGTTTTGGACGAGAAATTAACTCGAAGCTTATTTGAACTTTTTTATGTTTCTGTCTTGAAAAGAGAAGAGAGAACGTGCGGCGTAGAGCTCCGCCATTACACACATAATGTCTATTATGTCCGGAAAGCGAAGAATGAAGTGTCTTGTCACAAGATTTTCTCTCTCTGCTTACCCTGCTATGGGGAAAAAAGTTGACGCGGCAATTTTTTTACTTTTCATGTGCTTTTGATAATAACAATCATTATTATAGCTCCATCTATATGGATATTAGCAAATCTTCAAACGATGGGCCAATATGTTTGAAAAAATGCACACATATCCGAAGCCGATGTCTCAAACGACGAGAATATACTAATGTATAGACTTTTAATATGTTTTAGAGGTAGATACGTTCATAGTTTTTGTTGTATCAGAAAATTCAATATAATTATTTAATAATTGTATCTCAGTCTTACAATATTGTGGTAAGAGTATTCATTATTCAAAGATACACTATTAAAGTCTTACACTAATCACATTAATGAGGAAAATTATATGATATTCTTATATGTATTATTATTTAAGATATATATTTTATTATTATAATATTATCAATGTTATATAACGCCTTCGTGACTTGGTTATGAACTATAGTTGTGAATACATATACTACTTTTGAAAATATATTAAGTTTTTTTTTTCTGCTTGTTTTTTTTTAGCTTCACGCTGTATCCCTTGCGGGGTAGTCAGAGACAACCAAACGCCAAACGCTACGGTTCCTGCATACTTCTTTCGCTTCGTCCACCGTGTCATCAACCTCTTCATATATTAAGTTAACGAATTAACAAATTGTGGCATTGGAATACGATACTCGGCGCTTAATGGATAGGGAATTACGAATAAGGACTATCACTACAAGCGAATTTCTGTTTAAAAAGTTTAAAATAGTCACAAATATTATGATTAGACAGACAGAACCTGCTCCACGATGTCCTTGATATTGCATTTACTAGTACAGTTATAAAACTCTCCCGTTACTAACTGAATGATAGACAACACACATTCACTGGTAGATGTAGAAATCTGAAATTTGTCATGTAACCTTATCCTTAGTAACTAAAGGAGAAATTTCTATTACAAAAAAACATAGTTATAAGATTTTACAGTCCACGTAACTTCATAATTACGGCAATCATTTCTTAACAACAAAAAAAAACTTACATCTTAACTCCTTCCCTTCCGGCGTACATCTTCCTTTATCCAAAGTGCACTTAATATAGGCTTGTAGCAACCTCTTGTTTGCCAACACTTCGTCTATATTGACGTTGTCCAATCTGTCCGAGTTTACTTGAGCCTCGATTGTTATGAAACTCGCTGCTAGAATAGCGACTAATGGCAACTGCATCCTGTATAATGTAATAATATAACTTTAGTATATTAAACTTTAAGATAGACTAGGAAGTTATTATGGGACATGCTAAAAGTGCTGTTGTGCAGTGGAAGGGATTGTTAAGGTTATTATTATATTTATTTTAATTTTGTAGCAGAGCAATCAGAGAGAATCTAGTGTTAACACACTCCGTTCTTCACTTTTCGACCAAAATTGAGACTGTGTGTGTTAAGTGGCATATCTTAATGCCGCGCTTTTGCCTTAGATACCAGGTAGGTAGAGAAATGAAAATAATATGAAATCAATCCCCCGAGCCGAAATCGAATCCGCTACCATTCCGTTTATTGATAGACGCTGTCTAACTTTTTATATAGATAAATGAATAAATATATTATTTAAGTTATATAAAAAAGTCAAAATTACAATAACAGCATATAAAAAACTTAATAACTTGATTTACACGGAGTCATAGTCTTCACTCACAAAAATTTAACTTTTAGAAAGTAAAATTTATGGTTTTAATATTGTGATATTAATTATTAAGAAAATTATCAATAAACTGTATTTAATGTTATCGTGGCACAGTGGGACAGTGTAGGACTGTAAACGCCATTAGTCGTGGGAGAAAGATTTTATTTAAACTACTAGCGGCCCGCTCGCGGCTTCGCCGCGTAAACTGCAAAATGTTTCGTTGTATTGCATCCCTCGGAGGTGCGTTTTTGAAAAATAAAGTAGCCTATGTTTAAGCTTAGATTATGAAGTATATTTATGCCAAAACTCATTACAATCGGTCAAGCGGTTTAGATTTTTCATATTAACTTTCATTTTATTAAAAAATAAATAAATAATTTAGTTTTGAACTTTTGATGTATTTGTTTGTAAAATATCTAGTATCAAAATCTTTAAACCAATATTTTTTAAAACAATCTTTTTTCACTTTTACCCTTTTTCTCACATAACAAGGTTAGAAAAAAATTAGCGTTGTTGTACTTTCTACCTGATGTTAAAATAATCGAAATATAACTATTCCCCCGAGTAGGAATCGAACCGACAAATAATTGCGGTTAAAGTCAAATTCTGTCCTATATGCGTCTCTTATGAATTTAAAAACTAAAGGATTTTATTTTTTTAGTGTAAAAAATGAATTTGCAACTCAATTAAAATTAAATTGATGTGTCAAAAACTGAAATTTAATAATTATTATAAATATTATTATTATTATAGAAATAGAATTAGAGAGAATATAGTTATTTTACTATTATTATTTTTTTATAAAGGATACAATTACTTATAATTAAATTATTTTTTTTTCAGGTAAGTGTTACTGCAAATATTGCCTTACACAGAAAAAAATGTGACGAAGAAAATTAAAAAAGAAAAATTGGTAATGTATTTATACTAAAATAAGTTGAATAATATTCATTTTAAGTATAATCTTGAAACAGCAGTAGATTTATTAATATTATATTTATTAATATTATATTTATTAATATTATATATTATTAAGATTATATTCTATACATCTTCATGCTTTCTTCCACAAAGGTTATTGACACTTATTGTCATGACATTGCGTAATAAATAGCCTAAACTAAACGCAGCGCTTCGTGGAAAAATAAAAATATAATTTAAATACTCATTTTCACGAGTTAGAATCAAATCACAATCATCATGTAATGATTGCTGTAATTGTTTACAACTTGACAATAAAAAAAAAAAAAAAAACATTTAATAAATGCTAAAAAGACTGAGGCATTTGTTTAAAATTATTACCTCATCGGTAATCAGCGTTCAGTCGAAACGATAAGTGTTTTTTTTCTACATTAAGCTACTGATATATTATTCTCTTATTCACTTTCCACCAATTTATATTGCTATACGAGGCTACGTTTTTTATTACACACACATAAAATGGAACTGTAAATACATATATAAAATGTTATTGTGTTTACTAAACGTCTTTGGTTGTAGGTTCGATTCTCGCTTGAGGATTGGCTGTATATGTACCAGGCGCAAATAATTTGATAGTCGAAAAAATTTTTATTCGTAAATTGTGTTTTATATGATTTTAATAATTTACTTTCCGTAAAATTATTTAATTTCTTTAATTTTGCGATTTGTTAACTTAAAAAAAATCCTTATGCCTATTGATATTTAAAAAAATGATATGCAGTTGTATTTATCAATCTATTCACACCTGGTACACATATTATTTTCGTTTCTTCGATTTGGTTAAGCAAATCACGGCACTGACTTCCACCACTTAACACGCAATATTAAGAATTCTAGCAGAATGTGGAGAACGGAATGTTTTGACACTTAGACTTTCTCTTGCTAACTTGCTATGCGGTAAAATCGAAAAGTGGAAGAAAATATATAATTTTTTTTAGCTGCACGCTGTATCCCGCACACAGCAGGGTAAGCAGAGTGAACCTAGTGTTAAGACACTCCGTTTCCCACTTTCCGCCGAATTTGGAGGCATTGCGTGTTATGTGGCAGAACTTAACGCCGCGCTTTACCTCTGATACCAGAGCGAAGGAAATAGAAATATTAAATATTTCCACTCCTCGAGTGGGAATCGAAACCACAACCAGTCGTTTTCAGTCACACGTTCATGCCACTGCACCACGACTGGCCCCGCCACGACAATATATATGTATGTATATTATATAAACTATTAACTCACGTTATAACATAAATAAAATCCTTTAAGTATTATTACGCACGAAGAGCAATGTTCATAGAAGTTATTTGACTGAACCTTTCCTTTGTCAGATTCGTTTTATATTTGTATAGATTTATTCAACAATTTGCATTTAATTGTAAAAAGCACGCGACATGTTTGAGATTTATTGTCTGATGTAAGAAGGTCAAGTTTTACACTACATTTCTTATTTTATAATAATTAATTATTATAACTATAGTTAGTGGCGCTCAGAGTTCTTAATTATCGTTTAACTAACATTTTGTTTATTAAAATGCTGTCAGATTGATTGACGATTGATGATCATTGATTCTAGATGACGTTAATAGAAGTCACTAAGACAGCTCAGTATTATCAGAGTTTATTGAAAATTACTATTACAGATTTTTATTTTTTTTTTTGTTTTTATATTATGTAAACGACTGGTTGTGGGTTCGATCCCCACTCGAGGAGTGGAAATATTTCATATTTCCATTTTCTTCGCTCTGGTGTCGAGGTAAAGCGTGGCGTTAAGTTCCGCCACTTAACACGCAATGCCTCCGAATTCGGCGGAAAGTGGGGAACGGAGTATCTTAATACTAGGTTCCCTCTGCCTACCCTGCTGTGTGCGGGATACAGCGTGAAGCTAAAAAAAAAAAATATTATCGCTTACTAGATTGATAAATTAATGCACAAAGATAGATATATATTTTTATTGCAAAAGCCTGATGATTTTCCACTCCTCGAGTTGGAATCGAAACCACAACCAGTGGTTTACAGTCACACGTTTGTCACTGCATCACGACTGGCTCCATTAAATTTAGCTAACAATAATAAAAAAAAACAAAACTGCCACTCCAATTAAAAACTCAAGAGAACATAAAAAATATTCTTTTTACACACTTTAAACATAAATAATTTCTCGTTCGTAGTAAAAGCAATATTTCTATACGATTTGCAATCCAGGTCAGCCAGAAGGATTAGAATAGATCCTCGGGGGCTTAGTACAAATAAATTCTCGAGAAAACTCTTAATAAAACATCCCATAGCGGCAAGTATCTATAGCCTATGGGCTTATTTACTTGGATTCAAGGAAAAACTAATGGTGCTTGTACTCGTATACCGGAAAAGCTTATTTTACGGGATTTGGGAAATATTTAATGTATCTCTTTGTTTTTATGTGTGTTTTAGACTGTATTTTTGTTGATATCATATAATTTCGTGTGTGTGGGAAAAATATGGAAGTCACTAACTTCTAGAACAGTTTATACTTATTCAGAACTTCAGTAGCTCATTTATTGTTGACCTGAATTTTGTCATTTTTTTATTTAATAAATAATATTTAATATATCTCTTTGTTTTTGTGTGTGTTTTAGACTGTATTTTTGTTGATATCATATAATTTCGTGTGTGTGGGAAAAATATGGAAGTCACTAACTTCTAGAACAGTTTATACTTATTCATAACTTAGTAGCTCATTTATTGTTGACATGAATTTTGTCATTTTTTTATTTAATAAATAATATTTAATATATCTCTTTGTTTTTGTGTGTGTTTTAGACTGTATTTTTTTTGTTGAGATCATATAATTTCGTGTGTGTGGGAAAAATATAGAAGTCACTAACTTCTAGAACAGCTTAAAGTTATTTAGGTGTTAGTACTCATTAATGTTGACATGAATTTTTGTCAAAATTATTATTTTTTATTTTATTTTTTTTTTTTTGCTTTACGCTGTAGGGCACACAGCAGGGTAGGGTATTTAATAAATATTATTTAAATATATAGGTAAAGATGTAATAAATGCAAGCGTGGTGTTGACTTCCGCCGCTCAACCCATAATGTCTTGATTTCCTGTTGAAAGTGGAAAATGGAGTGTTTTGTCTCTAGATCTCGCTGACTTTCATTCGATGTGGTAAAAGCTATAAGCTATTTTTAGCGCTAAATGTTTTCTTTTCATCCTCTCGTTTTATTTGATTTGATTGACATCTTTCCGCCTTCAAATTTCTGGCTATTTAGAATAATTTAACCCTTTGGATTTTTTAACGACTCTATTATTATTATATTATTATTATACTATTTCGCTTTAAAATTTGCACACGTGTCGATCATATATTGTATGATGACAAGAACCTGATGAAACGACATCCTTACTATGATTAGGTTAACCAAAAAATACTTCAAAGCCTATTTTTTTATTTGAAAATTAAAACTATTATTGGATATTCAATTAAGTGTCAAGAAACGCACCTGTATTTAACAATACTTTGTAGAATGGAAATTGAACAAACAACTCTTAAGAGCAGAAAGTAGTCTAACTAGGAACAAAGTTTTTCCTTTGAAAACACAGGCTTTCTGTCCGTAGTTATATTTCAGACGAGATTTAACTGTTCTATGAAGCTATTACCTTTATTTAATTGATAATAGTTAATAATTGCTTTGAATCGATTGTAATTATTTAGTATTTGAGGCTGTCGTGCCGCAGCTGATAGCACGGAATCTGCAAAATGCAATTGGTTGTGGAACTGATTTCCACTTGTCCCTGAAGCGTCATATTTAATTGAAAATAATTTGTTTAATGACTTTTTTAAATACCTTTTTCAATAATTTATTTATTACAAGCATTATATTTAAATTAAAATAATTTATTTATTTATTCGTTCTAAAATTACAAAGCACGGTGTTAAGTTTCGCAGGTTCTCTCCGACTACGCTACTAAGCAATTGAAAGAGTGAAGCTGAAAAAAAACGGAGAGAAAATCAAAAAGAAGTAATATTATTATTTTATAGCGTAAAAATAAAAATCCAGGCTGATTCGTTCCCTGGTTAAAAATTATACTTTTTATGTAAAATAGCAGTTAACCCAACATTTTTAATAGTGCACGAAATTCGTATGAAAAATATAGGCCTACATTTAGTTTTTACAAAAAGTTTGATAAAAACAGACAATCAAAATTTCAAATTATTAACAGAAACTTTTAATTTATAGGGGTCGAGAATTGAAAGTATTTATTAGGTACTTTTATTATGAACTTTTATTAGTTTCACGCTGTATCCCGCAAACAGCAGTGTAGGCAGAGGGAACCGAGTGTTAAGGCATTCCGCTCCCCACTTTCCTCTAAATTTTGGACGCATTGCGTGTTAAGTGGCGGAACTCAACGCCGCGCTTTGCCTCAATATCAGAGCGAAGAAAATGGAAATATTAAATATTTCCACTCCTCGAGTGGACACGACCAGTTGCGTTTTCAATCACACTTATGTGCCACTGCGTCACGACCGACCTAGACTGAGCCAGTTATTAATTTATTTAGTTAACTTAATAATCCTTACTTAGAACTAAAGATTATTAAATTTGCTAAATAAATTAGATATTGAACCACCGTGGCGCAGTGGCGACGTGATTTTTGTAAGTTCAATTCCTACTCGCAGGAAAGAAAGTGGGGAACAGAGCGACTTCGCTATGACTACGCTTTTCGTAAAGCTACTTTTTAACTATATTCGTTAGCGAATGCGTATTTTATTTAATTAACGTTTTCATATAGTCAATTTCTTCGCTCTGGTGTCGAGGTAAAGCGCGGCGTTAAGTTCCGCCACTTAACACGCAAGCCTCCGAATTCGGCGGAAAGTGGGGAACGGAGTGTCTTAACACTAGGTTCCCTTTAATTCATATAGTCAATTTACTACTAACCTTCATAATGTTACATAAAGTATTTATAACAGTCGTATATAAAATCTTCTACGCGGTGTAATAAGAAAGTATAGGTAAATTTGCGAAAACACTTGGACTGGCTCCAAATGCGGAAACGAATCCTGGTTAACATTAATTTTTTTCGAAGAATTTAATTGTTTTTCTAATTTCATTTGTCATAATATAAAGACGCAGTGGGACAGCATCTGACTGTAAATACTATTGGTCATGGGCTTGAAATTTTTTTATTGCTTTGCTGTAGTAAGAAGATAAGGTGCGGCGTTAAATTTCCCCGTTTCGAAGATTTCTGCCGGAAAGTGGAACGGAATGTCAGACACTATGTTCTTTCAGTTAACATTGTTAATTATGAAAAAATATAATATACCAATTGTTAATTGTAGTGTAAAATCAATTATTTAAAATCAACTACTTAATCAGCTAACTGTGGTTTGACTTTCACACAAACAAATGATGTATTTTAAATATTTAATTCTTAATTGCAATTAAATTTTGCCTAACGCTCCCTTCTACTCTTATAGTATAAATCAAAATAAATTTAAAAAAAAATAACAAAAACATAATTTCTGTCATTTCTTACCACATAAACTCATAGTTATAACTAAACAAAGTTGTCACGTAGTTTCTGTAATACATTGAAACGCACATACAATGGTAGGGAAACTATAGGGTTGAATTCATAGGAAAGTAGTGCCGATCCCCCTTATATGACAAGTGCGCCCTTTGTTTGCGGATTTATGGGAATACGCTCTTAGAAGCAGACTGTTGATATTATTTTGTTGATAAATTTTGTATTGAAATGGATTCTTTTGTTTACAATAGGTAATGATGTATTTTTTTTGGTTTTGCGTTTAATACGTCTGTGGAGTATATGAAATGCGAATAAAATAGAAATTTGAAAATAATCAAACTAATTGATGTCGTCAGGCGTCCGGATAATCGAAAATCTCGATAACCGAACATACAAAGGAAAGCGGGTATTGTGCATATGTAGAAGGTAGTAATATAAAGTTATATTTTTATTAAAAAACAACTAATACGAGTACATGTCAACGTTATGAATTTGTTGCTAGTTTCGGCCTATTAAGGTTTCTTGTAGATCTATAGTAATATAATAAAGAGGTAAAGTTAGTAACTTTATTTGTAAGTGGGTAATCTTCGGAAATTCTGAACCGATCATGAATATTCTCTCACAACTTGCAACCTACACTATTCAGGAGTGCTATATTTTATTATGATTCAACATAAAGTTCATAGAATCCGAAAAGGGCGCGAATAAGGGATAAAGTCGCAGTTTACAGGTCACGAAAGGGTGGCTAGTAGGTATTTAATATCATTTTGTCACTAGCCCTATTAATTGCGAATCCGTATAAATAAGGGTTACATAATAGTTGTTACTGTACTTTGAATATTTTTCAGTCCCTCATTTCCAAAACGGAATTAGGTTCTAATTCTCCAGTACCTCGTTTGAGTCGCCTTCCTATTAAACACTAATAGAATTGCCATTTTTTGGAAATCAACAAACCATTGTAAATTTATGTAAACCACAAATATATTGTATATTTTTCTTTGTCTGCGATTTATCTAATTTAGTCGAAAGTTTTTCATTTTAAAATACTTGGTTAAATTTTGCATGCAGACTTTGTTAATAAATTTGCAGTGTCGATGTAAGTTTGTAAGTTTAATATGTGTCATAGCTTTATACTTTTCCTTACATATCCTGGTCCTGTCAGAGAAAACATAGTGTCAATTTACTTCATTCTCCGCTATTTATCCAAATCCGAGATCGAGTCAACGAGAACAAGCCTTCTGACTAGAGCGGAGAAATGAAAATAATTTAAATATAATCATTCCCCCAGGTGTTGAACCGACAGCCCTCGTGCATACGTACCTTCAGACGCTGTCACACTGCGCCATAACGAATAATGTTTTTGTATCTGTAAAAAAAAAAAAAATAAAGTAATCAAGTTGTACCGTAACGTTCTCGTCCCACAGGAGCTAAGTTTCGTTCGATGTAGTTCGTCGTAATACGAAGAAGGATTCATTCGTTAATATTACAGGGACTAATTATAGTTTCTGAAGATTGCAATTATTTATAAGGAGATTGGAGTACGGGTAACAGTAGATATTATTTACAAAACGAGACTACGAGTGAGACCATCGTGGCGCAGTGGCGTCTGACTGTAATCGCGATTGGTGGTGGGTTCGATTCTCACTCGGGGGAATGATTAAATTTAAATTGGTATTTTTCCGCCATCTCTATGCGTGGTTTATCAGTGAATTAATGAGTAACGTAAGAGATTCGTGTATATGATTGATTGAGAAGTTAGAGACTCGCACACAGCAGGGTAGGCAGAGGGAACCTAGTGTTAAGACACTCCGTTCTCTACTTTCCGCCGAATTCGGAGGCTTGCGTGTTAAGTGGCGGAACTTAACGCCGCGCTTTACCTCGACACCAGAGCGAAGAAAATGGAAATATTAAATATTTCCACTTCTCGAGTGGGAATTGAACCCACAACCAGTCGTTTAAAGTCACACGCTTATGCCACTGGGCCACTGGCACGAATCAAAAGTGCTTACAAAAGTCTATTTGAATAAACATATTTTGAATTTGAATTTATATTAAATTTAAATTTGCTGACCGTTACGTTGTTGAGGCCCTTACGGGGCAGTGGAACAACGTTTGATTATAACCGCGACGGTAGTAGGTTCGATTCCCATTCGGGGGAATGATTTTGTATTATTTTCATTTCTCCCTTTAGGTATGTAAGACAAAGAGCAGCGTTTAATTTCCCTACTGAACGAAAAGTCTCGATTTCGGGCAGAAAGTGGAGAACCGAGTGTAGATTCTCTACAACTACCTTGCTAAATGGTATTATGCATTCCATATATGCCGACACCTACTTTTATTAATTAAAAATTTCTTTTACCTAATTTTTGTATTTCATTCCTACAATCTACATCGTTAAAATTTTTAAAAAGATAGAGTCATAACATTGTTTGTTATTTATTATTAGAGCTCGTAAAAGTGTATCGCAGCCGTAATGTTATATTTGTAAAGGAATTAAAGGTAACGCGATAACTTTTTACAATATAGTTACTTATAGTGGGGAATGGAGTGTCTTAACACTAGGTTCCCTCTGCCTACCCTGCTGTGTGCGGGATATAGCGTGAAGCTATTTTTATTTACTGAGTGAAGCTGTTTCTTTAATGAACATTTAAATTTAATAAGATCTTTTGTTTTAGCAATTATATTACCCATACTTATATTATAAATGCAAAAGTCTGTGTGTTTGTCTGTCATGCTTTGACGGCTAATCTACCGGTCCGATTTGGATGAAATTTACAAAGAAAGTAGTAAAAGTTACTAAACCGCTTGACCGATTATAATTAATTTTGGCATAAATATAGTTGATAATCCAAGTTTCAACATAGGCTATATATAGGGTTGCCATATAACGAAGCAGTTATGTAGTTCACGCAGCGAAACTTGCGAATTTGAAATAAAACTATATTTTTACGGAATAATTACTTTTGATATTCAAACTCGACGTTTCGAACACATTACAGTAGTCCCCTACTATGCGAGAAAAAGACCACGGGGTCACAGTTATAACTCATTCATTTAAAATTAGTTAAGAATTTGATCATGATTTTCAAATAAAAAAAATACTTTTCTTCACAGATAACCCTGAAAAACTCAACCTTTACTATATTTCTGTAATATAACTTGAATCTTGTAGAACAATCGAGAATAAACTTTGTAATTGGTAAGTACTTCGTCTTAAAGTTAGTATGTGTAACTTGATTAACTTACAAAGACGTAGCTCTTTGCTTAACTTTGCTACTTTATTTAAAATAACTTTAGATTCTCTATGTTTGGTTAAAACAAAAAGAATAATTCTGTTTTATAATTACATTTAATTGTATAAATTTAAAGTCTTTTTTCAGCTTTAAAGCTTCATGCTCTATCCCACATAATAATATATAACAAAATATTCCGTTCTCAACTTTCCGCCTAAAACCGTGTTTGCATATTGGATGGAGGAAATGCCGCGTGCTCAGGTGGTTTGGGCACGTCGAGAGGATGAGTGATGGAAGAATGGTAAGAAAGATATATGAAGCAAAGGTGAGTGGTAAGAGAGGCAGGGGGTGACCTCGGTTGATCTTCGAAAACACCGTATCGACGATACTGGACACACACGTAAAAAGGGTGAGGACCCCCTGGAGGGTGTGTATGAGAGGAAATGGACGAGGCGAAAAAAGTATACAGGGACCGTAGCGTTTGGCGCTCCGTTCTTTCTGACTACCCCGCAAGGGATACAACGTGAAGCTAAAAATATATAATTATAGTTAAAAAAAGACATTTAGAAAACGTATAATTATAGTTTTGGTTAATTATAATTAATTTAAAGTAATAATTTCTTACTAATAATTATTGCAATTAAATTGACACTTTTTCAATACATTTTCCTTAGATGGCTATATTACAAGATGTCCGTTTCGATTTATAAAAAAAACATTTAATCATTACCTAAGAGGAAATCTTGTGTTGAAAGAATAATTTACTTTAGTAGAAAGAAATTGCAATTATTCTAACAATATCGCGATACTGAATCCGATATGCATCTCAAATGTACAAAGTAAGGTATAGCAAGAATCTAGAACAAATCTCTTGTCTGTATCAATAAATAAAATTGAAGTGTATGTTTGTAATATTAAAATAACTATTCTTTACTAAAAGCATGTTTGTATGCACGGTACATATACAAAAGTAATATTTTTTTATAATTAATGTCTGTCGGTCTGTTTGTTTGTTTCATCTCATCTCTGATACGGCTGGGCCGATTTTGACGTTATTTTAGATGTAGTAAAGAGTAATTTAGGCTTTAGACATTTATTTTAGAACTAACAGCCCGCTCGTTGCTTGGCCGTGAGAACTACATGACAGTTTCGTTACATTGCAGCCCTCGGGGGTGGATTTTTGAAAAATAAAGTAGCCTATATGACAACTTGTAATAAAGCCTATATGTTTAACCTTCGATTATCAATTATATTTATTCCAAAATTTATTACAATCGTCCAAGTAGTTTAGATATTTCATATAAACTTTCATCCCATATTTTAACCCTTTAGAGGTTGATTTTCGAAAAAAATAAGTAGCCTATGTTTGACCTTGCATTTTTTACTAACTTCTTTCTAAATTTCATCCAAATCGGACCGGTAGATTAGCCGTGAAAGCTTAACAGACGAACAGACAAACTTTCGCATTTTTTCTTAAATCATGGATTATATATTTTTTCTTAAATTTCACTCAGACAAAGTCACGGTTACAGCTAGTTAAAAGAATGAAAGGAAAATTCAATTTACATCTATTCACCGTGACTACAGTATTGTATTCATCGAGAGTAATTACTAAGTCCCAATTATAACCATTCGATCTCAATTCTCGATACGTTTCAATGCCGTAGCGTTGTTTTCTCATTTACATTGGATTTATAGCTTTTATTTATATAAATTTGTATTTTGATAACTAGAAAGAGTTACGTGGGTTCGAATCCTACTCTGGGATATGTTTATAATTTAATTATTTTTATTTTCCTGTCCTGGTAAAATAAAATGTGGCTTTGAGTTTCACATTGAGTGTCTTATAATTAACTCTACTATTTATCTAACATATGTCATACTAGCGGCCTGCTCGGCTCGCCGCGTGAACTACATAACTGTTTCGTTATATTACAACCATCGGGAGTGGTTTCTAAAAAATAAAGTAGCCTATGCTTAAACTTCGATTATCAATTATATTTATTCCAAAATTTATTACAATCGGTCAAGCGGTTTAGATTTTATATATAAACTTTCATCCTGTAATTCAACCCTTTAGAGGTTGATTATTGGAAAAATAAGTAGCATATGTTTGAGCCTGGATTGTTTACTACTTTCATTCTAAATTTCATCTAAATCGGACCGGTAGATAAACCTTGAAAGCGAGACAGCCAAGCAGACAGACTTTTCCGTTTATAATATAAGTATGGATAATGTTATTACGCATACTTATATTATTAAACGGAAAAGCACGTCGTTAGATTCCGTCGCCTAACATGAACTTAAATTCGGACGGTAAGCAAAGAAAAACAATGTGTCCATACAAATTGATCTATACTATTTTTCTCTGCTTATTCTATTACATGGGAAAAACATCAAAAAGATATTTCAAGATATTTTTTAAGAATACGCATTTGATTTAAACCCGCACCTCTTTGATATTATTCAAGCTCCCTTACCGTTAATAAAACCGCTATTATTTAACTTGCATGAATTGACGTGTTTTTTAAGCTTCACGCTGTATCCCTTGCGAAGTATTCAGATAGAACGGAGCGCCAAACGCTACGGTCCCTGCATACTTCTTTCGCCTCGTCCACTGTCATCAATCTCCTCATGCTTTTTACGTGACCTTCCTCCAGTATCGTCGATACTGTGTTTTCGAAGGTTAACCGAGGTCTCCCCTTGCCTCTCTTACCACTCACCTTTGCTTCATATATCTTTCTTACAATTCTTTCATCACTCATCCTCTCGACGTGTCCAAACCACGTTAACGTTGTTTTTCATTATAAATTTACTTTCCAATATATTAAGTAACGTTACTTGAAACTATGATCAGGTCATATTGTATTCTACTCTAATAAATGTGTCCATTATTAATGTTAATTGGTACAATTAGTTCTAAACGCGAGTAATCTCACATACACACATTATCACGTCAATGCTTAATTGAACTTAGATGTACCTATAGATTAACAATTTAATAGTATTTGTAACCATCTTGATGCAGTAGGATTGATTTTGAATACGATGGTTCTGGATTCGATTATCAGTCAATTATTATGTTTCATTTTTTTTCGTTTCTGTGTTTTGTTTAAACTAAACGCGGCGTTGTGTTGCGCGTTGAGTCTCTCGTATTTGATATATAATGCGTTTAATTTGTTTATAGGTTTTAAAAAAAATAACTCAAGTATTTTATGTGTATGAAACTTTTCGAGTTACTTTTAACTTAAAGAAATTTTAACAACTAGTATTTAAATGGAAATATTATTGATTAGTATTTATCATAATAAAAACATAAAAATCTTCAAACAGTACTAAGGGAACATCGAACCCACGGTCAACGGTCAACTACTGTCCCACTGTGCCACAACGGCATCTTATTATATACAAAATTATCAAGTGTACTATATATTTGACTACACTACGAGCAAGGGTAAAGCACTGACATCAGTCACGTCCTAATAACCTGAAGCAAGCAAAAAGTTGATAAACGACGATATATATTAACATGTCACGACTAATTGCGGAACCCCATGGCAGAGCACGTGGCGTTCGTGGTGATCAATAACGGCTTGTTGATTAGAATTTCCTTTAGTTAAGTTATATTAAATAAAAAAAAACACGGGGAACGGAGTTTCTGTAGTCTAAATATATGTGAGAGAACATGGTGTACAGACACTCTGGTTTTCACTTACCGCCCAATTTAGAGATAATGCGTGTTGTATGGTTAAACTCAATGCTGCTCTTAGTATTGTTACCAGGTCGGAGAAATTCAAATAAAGTAAATAATCAAGCCGTTTTGGTATACTTAATTGAAAATTATTTAAATTATATGTATAAATATGCATTATGTGTGTTTAAAATCAGAATTAGATGATGAAAATAATTTAAATATAATCATTCCCCCGACTGGAAAATGAACCCATAGGGTTTACATTCAGGCGATTGGATCAGTGTTACTGTTCTTAAAAATAAAAAAAGTTCTTTTGAAATTGGCTTTTTTTATAATTGTTTTAGCTTCACGCTGTATCCCGTACACAGCAGTAACCTAGTGTTAAGATACTCCGTTACCCACTTTCCGCCAAATTCGGAGGCTTGCGTGTTAAGCGGCGGAACTTAACGCCGCGCTTTACCTCGACACCAGAGCGAAGAAAATGTAAATATAATTTCCACTCCTCGATTGGGAATCGAACCCACAACCATTCGTTTACAGTCCACACGCTTGTGCCACTGGGCCACGACTGGCCACAAATGGCTAATCCATTTGTGTTACTGTCCTTAAAAATAGAAAATGCAAAGTTCTTATAAAACTGACTTTTTTTATATAATTGAATGGTTTTGAATGAAATTTGAATCTAGTACTAAATCTATAGTCGTTCTAGTTTTTTGCTAAAACTAAGTAAGTAAGGTCTATAATACATGAGTATCAACATTAGGGTGCTATAAGGTACTTCAACATTTATGGCCATTTTATTTTGACGTGTCGTTAAAGTGAAATGCCCGCATGAAAGTTTCAAACCTTCACAAGTACCAAGTACTTGGAGTAATTAACACATTACGACCTGCTGTCACGCCACTCTTCTTCGTAAAAACAACTTTTCATATAATATATTAAGGAAAATGGTTTTTTCTTTAAATGAAATTATTTTTACTATTTTAATCGCGTATTTTTGGTTTTTTAATATATTTAAATAAAAATATATTTAAGAAAACTTTTTGACCTTTTAAAGTTTTATTTACACACTTAATTGAAAAAGACATTTAGAAAACGAAAAAAAATACCGCAATTCAAACCCGCACTATTGGAAACCGTCCAAGAGCTCTGACCGCGTGCGCCATGCGTTCTACTACCAGCTGCGTCGAAATTTTTATATACGTAGTATAACTTATTTATGTTGTTAGCATATCATCATATTTTATTTAATTTAGAAGATTTAATTTTTTATATATTTTGAAAGATCCTACGTGTGGACCTGTGATCGTGGACTACTGTAAAGTGTTTGAAACGTAGAATTTATAATAAAAATAGATTTATAATAATCACATAAAAATGTTTTTATTTGTATCTATGACAATGTTAATAAATGAGTTCGTAAACCAAAAACTACCAGGTTTTAATATGTTCTTTTAACGTACTACTTATAACACTTTCGTAACCTACCTACCTATACATATATATATACCTCTTATGCCTACCTTACTACCTTTTGCCTATTACCTTTGAGTCATGTTTTACCCGTAAAATTTCTTATATACGCTTAACATAAAGGTTTAATGATATGGAAATTATAGCTTTCTGTGTGATTACTATCGCGTTAAAACTGCATTTAGTTCATGGTCACTAAAAGTTCATATAAGAACATACTCGTATATGTATATAATGTCTTAGTTATATCATTATGTCGAGATCATAGCGGTACAGTGGGACAGGGTCTAATTGTAAATGTGATTGATTGTGGGTTCGATTTCCTCTCTCTTCTCGGAGGATTGTATTTTCATACCTCTTGCCGAAAAAAACCAGAGAATGGAACACTAGTGACACTAGGTTCTCTGAGACTATTCTAAATAAATAATATTGCGCTAAATAGAGTGAAGCTTTAACTAAGGAAAACAAACGAAATAATTTTTTACAAACAAGCTAAAATTGAAAGACATTTAGAGAAGGTATAAAAATTTGAACGCAGCAGAATTCGAACCCGCGCCTCCTGAATATCATTTCACCAGGCGCTTTCACCGCGCTTCTCTTTTTCAATTTTCGTAAGTGTGGAATAACACTTTAAAAATGTTTAAAAATTAATTTTTTTTTTTTTTTAAGTTTTCTTATGATCTTATTATAATGTATATATGTAAGTATGTATGTATGTATTAAATAAAAATAAGATGATAATAAAAATAAATAATTTGTAACTACGATGTTACTATTATTTTAGTCTTATAATTTTTCCTTTTTTACACACAATTTACTATTTTTTTTTTCAATTTTATGTTATCGTATATCTTAATGTTACCTAGAATAAATCGCTATTTTAGCGACAAGGTCGCCTTTTGTACGTATATTTTATGTGTATATTTCTGACTACGTCATTTTTTTTTATTTTTTGTCACTTTTTATGTAAATAGTGTGCAATACAGTTTTATTAATGTTTATAAAGTGTAAATAACACGTTCATATAAATAACTTTCAAATGATAGTTTTTATTATATTTATTTGAAATTGTATAACTCTGTAAAATTCGTCTCAAAGAGGTGTCTACAAAAAATATGAAAAAACCAAGTATGGAAATTTCAACGTGATGGAATGTGAACGTAGCTTAATTGACTAGCGCTTGAACGATACAGCTTTTTACGTTTAAACTCTTATACTGAATTTCAATGTGTTTATACGCGTTATTCTTTCAACAAAAGCCCTTTTTGATACCACTTCATTTTGTTTTCGGAGTTTTCTGTATATATTTATTACGTTTTACGCAACAGTACATTTTATTGAGGCCATCGTAGCACAGTGGCTCAGTTCCTGACTGTAAAGGTGATTGGTCGTAGATTTGATTCTCAGTCGGGAAAACTGAAATATAGACATTATTTTCATTTCTCCGCTTTGGTATTGGTAAAAGTGATGCATTGAGTTTAAATCAATATTCAACATTTCAAATTTGCTCAGAGGCAGAGGCAGTGGGAGACCTCGGTTGGCCTTCGAAAATACAGTATCGATGATACTGGAGGAAAGTCACGTAAAAAGCATAACGACCCCCGGAGGGCGTGTATGAAGAGATTGATGACAGTGGACGAGGCGAAAGAAGTATGCAGGGACCGTAGCGTTTGGCGTTCCGTTCTCTCGGACTACCCCACAAGGGATACAGCATGAAGCTAAAAAAAATCAAATACAGGTCAGGTAGTGGAAAACAGAGTGTCTTGATAATAGGTTCTCTCTGACTACCCTGCTAAGCGGAAATATCGTAAAACTGTAAAAGAAATACTTTTCCACTTTGAAAATGAATCATTAATAATACAAAATAGAATTGAATAATCATTAATAATGATAAATTCACAGAACACTAACAAACAGACATCAATTAATTCCCCAAAATCCAATATATATAATTTATAGCGTCCAAAGCGAATATTCTATACCGTGCAGAGGAACTATTTGCAACAAGTATATTAGTCTATGATCCCAAGCCATTTGCATTAGTATGACAAACGAGGTACCACGCAACTAGGTCACCGGACCAGGGGTAGAGAGGTACAGATAGCTGGAAGCGTTCCAGCTATATTAATTATTATAAGGAAAAAAGCCAGTGTGGCCAGTCGTAGCCCAGTGGCACAAGCGTGTTACTGTAAACCACTGGTTGCGGGTTCGATTCCCACTCGAGGAGTGGAAATATTTAATAATTCCATTTTCTTCGCTCTGGTGTCGAGGTAAAGCGCGGCATTAAGTTCCGCCACTTAAAGGCATTGCGTGCCTCCGAATTCGGCGGAAAGTGTGGAACGGAGGTTCCCTCTGCCTACCCTGTTGTGTGCGTGATTACAGCATGAAGATGAGCTAAAACAAAAAAGGAAAAAATTATATGAAATTTTAAAGGCGGGATGTAATCTTTCTTACGTAAATGTTGGTATAGCTAATGGGTGAGATATTGTAATAATTTAAATTAGTATTGTTTAGGCAAGTGGCTGTTCTGGTAGTTCAGTGGTTAGTGATTCTGTTGCTAATTGGATGTTATGAGTTCGATTTGTCAATTTTTAGATAACGTATAATAATAATTTCAACGCAGCGAGATTTGAGCCCGCGTTACATCGATTCCGCTAAAATCGTTCGATTAGTGCATGTTAATATATTAACTACATGTATTTAGTTAATAATATAATATGTAATCAGTAAGTATATTGAACAGTTTTATTTTATATGTAGAGAAGAAACTTTTTAGCATTCCATGGATTAACCGTGCGGGTACCGGAACTATCACATAGCAGGAAAAGAATCGAGTAGCAGTATATACGACCCAAGTCCAGGTTTAAGAGGCCCTTTAAAATTGTGCCTATATTAACGCCCAATCAAAAAATCCAAGCTTCTCCCTCTCTTTATCTATGAATATTAGTCTTATTTTGATAACTGTGGCTGATTTTACCTGAAATATATTTAATCATAGCCGAGGCTAAGCGTGGCGTTAAGTTCCGCCTCGTAACACTCAATGCCTCCCAATTCGGCGAAAAGTGGGGAACGGAGTGTCTTAACACTAGTTTCCTTCTACCTACCCTGCTGTGTGCGGGATACAGCGTGAATATTAAAAAATATTTTGATCCTAACAATCTTATTAGAATGCAATTTATTTGCTACAAGTATAACATTATAAATGGTATACATAAACATAAAGGAACGCTATTTCCTCATTACCACGGTGTCAGTTTTAATGGTTCATTTGTCAAAACTAGAGTAGGTATCATTTGGGCCTCTGAACGGTCATAGGTTTTGTCAATGTTCACAGAGCATCTTTTGTAAATGGCAGAGGTATCTTATTATCCATTATTTTAGTATAGCCTACATTATATAATACAGTATATGAATATTTTTGCTTTATATTATATAAGTATTATAATGTTTTTTTGTATATTCATAGCAAAATGTAGTATATTTATATTATAGTTATTAAACGTACTTCAGCCTTAATTTATTAACAATATATTATAAAAAATTGTGTATAAAGATAAATATTTAAAATAAATGAAATTTGAACAAAAAAAGAGTTATCACGAAGACATTAAAATTCTCGTAGCAAACGCAGAAATAAGGTTAAAGATCATTTGTTTTTCAAATGATCGTATGTTAAGATAATATAGGTGACATGTGTAACTGTATTTAGGTATGTATGTATCCATTACCCTGAACATTATAATAAAAATAATTAATATAAAAACTAGGCAGAGGGAACTAGCGAATAGTATTAAGACACTCCCTTCCCCATTTTCCGCCGAATTCTGGAGTCATTGCGAGCGAAGGAGATAGAAATATTTAATATTTCCACTCCTCAAGCGAAAATCGAACCCACAACCAGTCGAGTTTACAGTCACACTTTGTGTCCCTGCGCCACGACTGTTCTTAACTTATCTTTTATCTAACAACAAACCTATCTAGATGAAATTATGTTAAAGGTAAACAAACAGGTGCGTTACTCCGCAATATATAATGGTCCCTGCTGTTTTGGATATTACCTACTCGTAGTTGGTTACATTTAATAAGCGTTATACATTTAACTGAATACACATTCATAATTCATGGGATGTACATATATGAATGTACATACCTACTATAATATATGAATGTTTATTCGGTTAAATGATGATGATTCAGAGAAATATGAATGGCGTCGAGTTCCATCATTTAACACGCAGTGTTTCGAGTTTAGATGGAAAGTCGAGAATGGAGTGACTTGACGAGGTTCTCTCTCTGACTATCTTGCTATGCGGGAAAAATGTTTTTTTTTTAAACTATACTAACAAGACTATTTCTGGCTTGCTAAAGACAACATACCCTAAGATAAAGATTAAATTTGGTGTCAGTTTCTTTAATACCTTACTATTCAAAGTAGGCATAGGGAAAGTAGTGTCAAGACACTCGTTTAAATCGCATTGCGTGTCAGGAGAAAACTAATAGAGAAATAACTAATATCACTTTATTTGTTCAGTCATATACTATTCTATTTTCATTTAATATATTTTCATGAAATCATACAATTTATCGTATGAAATATATAAAACACAACGTAGGAAACAAATTCTCCCCTAATATAGCCTTTTATAAAAGTTTAAACAGTCAGTGAAAGAATTTTTAATACTGGTCCAGTTGGAATTCCTCTTTGAGTTTCAGAATGCAAAATAAGATAATAATAATAAGCTCTCTGTATTCGTGCTTAAGTATTAAATATTATTTTCAAAAGCTTAAAACTCTTCTGAAAGTAAGGTCTCTTTTTCCTGCATAAAGATAGGATCTAATATCAAGACACTCGCTTATCACTTGTTACATTATTTATTTTAAAAAAGGTCGTCTGGTGTTAAGACAAAGCACGTCGTTGAGTTCCGCCACTTAACATGTAATGCCTCCAGAATTTGACGAAAAGTGGGAAAAGTGGGTGTCTTAACATTAGATTCCCTCTGTCTACCCTGCTGTGTGCGGGATACAGCGTGAAGCCAAAAGTAATAATGTATATTGTAAAGTATTTTAAAACAAAAGCAAAGCTGAAATATATTTTTGTATTCATTTGTGTCAAATTTCGTTGTTTTTACTTAATAATTTTATTGTTGATTATTTTTTTTTCAGGTTCACTTTTTCCCTGATAAGAGGCATAAATAATAGGAGACTTAGTGTCATAAATAATAAATGACGAAGTTCAAGACATTACCCATTCAATGGCCAAACGCACACCCATTATACTTTGTCTTGTTCACTAAGGTCAAAAAAATGAGAAAATAATGATTATTCATCCAAGTAGGAATCGAGGTCACAATCAATCTTGTTGAATTAGACGCCCAACTACGCCACTGCGTCACTGGTGTCTCTTATAGTCAATTCTATATAAAATATCTCCAATTTATAGGTTTTCCGATCTAAATTACTTGTCTAAAATGTTTTTTTACTTGTAACCAGACTATAAAGTGCTGAACGGAGTGTCTTAACACTAGGTTCCCTCTGCCTACCCTGCTGTGTGCGGGATACAGCGTGAAGCTAAAAAAAAAGACCAGACTATACAGGAAATGTTTTCTATTGAAGATTGAGAAAATACGCATTTGTCATAAAGCAAACACATAGCTCTCTGCTTTAGGCTTCTCTAAAAATAATAACTGTTTTTCTCTCCAACTAATGTAAAGCAACTTTGGAACAGAGACACACATGAAAATGTCGAACAAAGTGCGGCCGTTGCTTTGAATATAAACATTTTCGCTGCTGAATTTCAGCCTGTAATGTTCGCGTGCGTTAGGCGTTTGTTAAACGTATATATGTATATGTGTCAAGGCAGGGGTGACCAAGCTTTTTAATTGTCCGAGCAATTTTACAATATTTGCGAGTAATAGAAAAATGAAATAAAAGAATATTTTTTGCGAGCCTCGATTAAATATATGATTTGATTTAATATTATAAATAGGGTTTTAATTTAATATTTTAAATGCTAAAGTTTGCCTATCTGTTTGTCTGTTTCGATTTCACGTTTAGCACAATTTGAATGGAATTTGAAAGAAAATAGTTAAAGTCCACGTCATACATAAATTACCTGTTTCTTTTCAAAAACCAACTTGTAAAAGACTGAAAAAGGAGATAGAAATTTGTATGAAAAATATAAACAACTTGACCTTAGGAAGACCGGCAGTCGTGATAATCACAAAGTATTATATATAGCTATTTTCTTGTTGTCTAATTTACGTGGGCGAAAATAAAATAATATATATTTTTAAAAATAAACTCGTGTATATTTATCGACAGCCACAAATAATTCTACAAAGAGCCGCGTCTGATTCGCGAGCCGCAGTTAGTTGCCCCCTGGTATGTATACTTAGTGCTTATTTTATATGCGAAACGAAGGAGTCTTAAAATTTAATTATTTAACTGCAGTAGATATGCTTGAGTGATTTAAAGTACCTATTTTAAGTTTTAACTTTGGTTATATAGGATTGCTTTATCTTAATTTACATTTATAATTTATTTATAACTTTTCTCGCAAAGTTGCGTCATAAAAGAGAATGAATCTAGTGGCAAAACACTCTGTTCTCCACTTTCCGACTGATATCGAAACATTAGGTGTTCCTTGTTGGAACTTAGAATACCCATTCTGATTTGTAGCCTTGCCATGTAATATTGACTGACTGTTTGTTTGCCAGTTACTTTTATTTCGAGGAAAATTAAATTTCGTATGAATTTACATAGTTAAATTAAATTAATGGTAACCAATTTTGCTAAACACATCGTTTAGAAATTAACTAAAAGCAATAATTAAATTCTAAACTTACAATTCGCAATCTAATTACATTCAAAATACGACTATTTGAATACGAAAGGTTAACTACTAAACAGATGTCAACTCTAAACACGTGTAAAGCTTAACCAAAGTTAACAGAACAAGCTAAACTTCTTTGATCCTGTACAAAAGCTTCCTCAGATGTATCTTTTATATAGAAAGCATAAATAATTACATTTTGTGATACCTTTTGAACCGCCTAACAACCACTAAAGCGTGGAAGGGTCCGAGTATCGACGATATATGCTATGCATATAATCTAATTGACTGTGAATGACGTATGTGTGTCGGTAGAAAGCGACGAAGCTGAAAATTGGATCACAAGATTTTATGGGCAGGATTTGCCTTTACATTTTAGGTTATTGAATTGGTATTAATAATTCCTTGTAACAAGATATTTATCATGATTTGGTGGTTATTGGCGCTGTGGATATGAGTGTGGGTATAAAAGCGGTGGTTGTGGGTTTGATCCCACTCGAAAGAATGACATCATTTAAATAACTGTGATTCCAGTTGCCAGTCGCGGCGCAGGGGTACATAAGTATGACTGAAAACCGACAGGCTGTGGGTTCAAGTCCCACTTGAGGAGTGGAAATATTTAATATTTTCATTTCCTTCGCTCTAGTGCCGAGGCAAAAGCGTGGCGTTTAGTTCCGCCACTTAACACGCAATGCGGGATACATCGTGAAGTTAAAAAACATCTATTAAAATGCGATGTTGCCGAATTGAGTTTCGTGCGAAACGTATAGAACGAAGTGTCATGACGCTAGGTTCTCCCTGCCTACCCTACTTTAAGCGATAGATAAAGCGAGAAACTTGGTAAGAAACCTTCGTTGTTTTGCGTACTAAAAAACAATTGCGCCTTTGGCTCAGATTTAATGTTGTTATATTAAACTCCATATTATATTAACATCTGTTGAGACAGAATGGAAGACCTCCGTGTAAATAGAAGCAATTCTTTACATGTTGGTTTGCTATATTGTATTGCTCTTTCTTCAAAAAGTAATGAAAACTATATAAATACAGTTTTGAATATTTCATATTGCAAATCAAGTGATGAGTCACTATCTATTAATTAAAAAACAAAACAGACGAGAGCTGAACGAAAACCATCCTAAATATTTAACTATAACAATGGAGCGGAATGCAAAAATGAAATACATAATATCAAATTATTAACCAAAAATATGATTTTAACATAACAAAATAACAGTATAGGGTACAGAACGTGTCCTAAATTGAATTAGTTCCACGGGGATTCTCTCGGACTTCAATTGTTTACCGAGATTGTCGATTCAGAATGGGATGGTTGTTTGTGCTTCGCACGTTGGTCGTAGGCGCTCTTGAAGTAAAAGGTGGACTATGTGTTATGTTTAGATAATACTTAAATACAAACAGGAATTAGAGTTCGTATGCGTTTTTCCAGCTATTTGAATAAGAACATTTGTTTTTGAGTATTTGGACATATGACTGTAAACACGATGGTTGTGGGGCTCAATTTCCGCTCGGAACGAAGAAATTATATATTACTAGCGGCCCGCTCGCGGCTTCGCCGCGTTATCTATTTTTTTATATTGCAACAATCGGGGGCGCATTTTTTAAAAATAAAGTGGCCTATGTTTAAGCTTAGATTATCAACTATATTAATGCCAAAATTCATTACAATTGGTCAAGCAGTTTAGATTTTTCATATAAAGTTCATCCCCTACTTTCAACCCTTTAGAGGTGGATTTTTGAAAACAAGTAAGTAGCCTATGTTAGACCCTCACTTTTACTACTTTCATTCTAAATTTCATCCAAATCGGACCGGTAGATTAGCCGTGAAAGCGTGACAGACAAACACACAGACTTTCGTATTTATAATATGAGTATGGATTTAATTTCTTCGCTCTGATAATTGGTAGAAAGCGCAGCGCTAAGTTTTGATATGGGGCGGTAAATGAAAAACGGAGTATCATGACATTGCCTACTTGAAAAAATAATTAATTTTGTAACAGAATGAGAAAGGAGCTCATATAGAGGTTACATTTAATCCGCATTTTAAAGTTACCGACCTCCTCTCTGTAACACGACGCGCAAAATAAGGCACGAACAATATTGTAAAATTACTTGTGAAGTTTGGTTGTGGAGATTGTCTTTGCCCGATTTTCGCTACGACATTGGCAGTGTAGAGCTGTTTTACTCTTTGCTGGGAATTTTACTAGGACTTTCCGCCAGAAATCAAGACATGGAGTGTTGAGCGGCAGAACTTAACGCCGCGTTTTGTCTTAGGTACAATTCTGGAGACCCTCGTGGATGGAAGGGGTGGGTGGAAGATCGTGGAGACCCTGTTATTAATTGCAAATCGTATTTGCAACTAATAACAGGGTCTCCACGATGGCCTACAAATTAAATTTAAAATTAAATAATGAACTATGTTTAATTAATATAAAAATATACGATAGTATTACTTGTAACCTACTTTTGATAATTAAAAGCCCCGCAAATAATTTTATGAATAATACAAATTATACTTATTACAAGTTATTATTACTGTATTAAGTAATTTAATTGTTTTCTGTTCTATTGTTCTCTTATAATAAATCAGATACTGATCGTTGTCTTTAAGGAATCTTAACATCTTACTTAATATTATAAAGACGAAAGTCTGTCTGTTTGTGACACCTTTACGCCTAATCTACTGGCCCGATTGGGATGAAATTCACAATAGTTGAGGATGCAGAGTTAAATATAAGCTATTTTTAAACTAAATTATTTAATAAAATTATTTAATTTAAATTGAAAAAGACATTTAGAGAACGTAAAAAAATTTGAACGCAGAGATTTGAACCCAACAACAAAAATAAGTTGTAATAAAAGGGTATAAGAATTTTGACGCAGCGTGTAGTAGAACGTGTGGGTCAGTGGTGAGAGCGCCTGGACGGTATTGAGGAGGCGCGGGTTTGAATCCCGCTGCGTTCAAATTTTTATACGTTTTCTAAATGTATTTTTCAAATATAAGCTAGTTTTTTTTTAAATCACCTTTAAAGAATGGAGATAGGGGAAATTTATATAAAAAATCCAAATCGCTTGACCGTTATTGATGATTTTTTAAACTTATATTTTTGTATTTATGCAATAAAGTATTTTTATGAGACCGTCATGACGCAGAAGGACAGTGTCTGACTATAAACACAATTGTTATAGGTTCGATTCCCACTCCCACCGAGGAAGTGATTTATTTTTTAATTTCTCCGCTTTGGCACCTAAGACAAAGCGCAACGTTATCTCGATTTCTGGCGAAAAGTAAGGAACAGAGTGTCTTAACACTAGTTTCTCTCTGACTGAAGCGTCACAATGTGCATAAATATGCAGTAACATGCAACTTAAAATTTGTAACTTATATAAAATCTGAAATAATTGAATGTACTGGTCGAGTACTTGTATATAGAGAGGTTTCGATAGCTTTTTTTACTTGTAGTAGTAACCGTCTGACTAACAAGCGTACCTGGAAACCTCGTAATGGAGTCCTGTTGACATCTGGGTTATCTCCTTATAATGAAAATGGTTGTGGAAAAGAAATATGCTTTGCGAGAAAGCGAATATCTTTTATAATCAAAGTTATATTGTTTTGAATATGTATAATAAATGTTTAGTAAAAAGAATAAATTAAATATAATTTAATATTTTTTTTTTACCGTATGTACTTTTCGTTATGATTACACCATTTATCATTTTCACCGAAAAAAACATTTTTTACATTAAGACATTCCCTTCCCCATGGAAATATTAAATATTTCCATTTTCAAAAGATTTTTATTTAGTAGGCTATGTTTTATTATATGTAGGTTTTTTAGTTAAGATTCTTATTTATAACTACAGTATGGTCATTATAACTCGACTATGAGTTTTTTCTTTTCTTTCACGCTTTTTTTCTTAGCACATAGCAGGAAAGAAAGAAAACCTAGTGTCAAAACATTCTGTTGTCAGCTTTCCGCTCGAATTCAAGATCTTACGTATAGATGTAGATGGTTTAGATGTTTGTGTAGATGGTTTTCGTACTTACACGACCGCAGAAATGGAAAAAAACGTATAATCCTTTCTCCGAGTAGAAATCGAACCCACTTCCAATCGCGTTAACAGTCAGACGCTGTCCCACTGCGCCATGATGGCCTCAGCGTGATTAACAAGTAATGCTATGTACGAGGTGCTCGTATATGCATTTCTCATGTTTGTATTACAAAGGACATGTTTTTTTAACCTTTAGCTTTTGTAGTTTAAATTTCACTTGAGCGTGAAAAGTTTTTCTTTGGTGTACGCTTGACTCTTGACATTTCAACCAAAATTTGAATTCTAAGACAAAGAAAGCTGTGGAAAATGTAGCAAACCATTTTTAAGCAAGTTCCTTTTTGTAAATATTTCCCTAGTTCGTAGAATTTATGGTTTTCTAAATAAATATAGTTCTTGAATACCAAATTCAGTGTTTTTTGCACAAAATTCAGTTTTTTGAACTTAAAATTGTTTCCTTTAAACCTGTCTTTCCTTTAAACCTGTTTAGTTTAAATGCAGTGTTTAGATTCTCAAATTTATTCATTTATTTATTCAAAAGTCTGAGTTTGAAAATAAAGGCATGAAATTGAAGCAGAAATGACTGAATATAAAACTCGTAAAGATAGAAAAGCCTTTAAAAAAAATATTGTGAATTCGATTCTCACTTGGGGAAATGATTATATTTAAAATATTGTCATTTTTCCGCTCTAGTTGCAGTACCTTAGAGTAAGCACGACATTGAATTCCGCCACACAAAAAGCAATGGTTGCAATGGACGGACGTTGAAGAACGGAGTGTCTTGACAGTGGGGTTTCTCTGATTATCTTGCCTGACTTAAGAAACGTGAAAGTAAAAAAATAATAATTTCAAATTGCAACATCAAATTGACGCGTAAAAGAATAAAGTTGAAAACATATGAACAAAATGTGATTTACTTTCTATGGACCCCATAATAGAAACAAACAGATTTTGTCTGATTTATGGAATTCAATTTTCCTTGTATCGGGTTAGAAAGTTTTCGGCAACATACGGAGAAACCAACCAAGTGTTGTATTTGTTTTTCTATTACCTACTGGAGGGTAGAATTGTATAGGGTGATTTTTTTTAACTTGTAATATTATTTTTTTCTATTTTTTAAAAGAAAATACAGTGTATTTTAATAAAATACTTTCTGAAAAGTTACTTTCCTTCTTTCTTAAAGAGCGTTAAGTTCCGCTAAAATACCTGTAAAAAGTGAAGAACGGAGTGACTTAACACTATTTCTATGACCTGACTATAATGCTATACGGGAAAAGCTTCAAGGTGTATTAATGTTATAAAATATAAAACTATTCTCTATAGTCTTAAGCGGATGTTGAAATTTATACGAAATAATTATAACATTTCCGGATTAGTGTTTAAACAATGCATAGTACTGTATGTAGGCTGCAGGACTAACTTTGTTATATATGGCTACCAGATAGTGTACCCACGCCTTTATGTAGGTTAGGATGAGACTTCCTTATATATGTTGACTTGCTTTAAATGTAGATATTAGGTACCTGTTAATGCATTCATACAGATGATACTTTTGGTTTTATTTACTAATTTCTGTTGTACCTATATATTTAAGAGTAAGTGGGGATATCTAATATTAGTATTATTTTTAGCTTCAAGCTGTATCCCGCACACAGCAGGGTAGGCAGAGAGGACCTAGTGTTAAGACATTCTGTTCCCCACTTTCCGCCAAATTCGGAGGCATTGCGTGTTAAGTAGTGGAATTTAACGCAGCGCTTTCCTCGATACTAGAGCGAAGAAAATGGAAATATTAAATATTTCCTCTCCTCGAGTGGGAAGCGAACCCACAATCAGTTGATTTCAAACACACGCTTGTACCACTACACCACTTATGTTACCCAATCCAAAAAAATAATTAAAATTATAGTAATAGTAAATAGTAATGTCAGTTGCGCGCCTTTTTCCCGTATAGCAAGGTATGCAGATAGAATATAGTACACAATACCCCTATCTCTGTATACTTTCTGAATAGAGACTGTACCTCTACTTTCTGATTGCGCATTGAGCTGAACAAATCGTTCTCACCACCAACTCGTGGTCTCGCTCTTTGTCTTAAAAAAGCAGAGAAATAATTTAAATACAATCGTTCCTCAGAGTGGGCATTGAACCTGTGAACGCGATGGCTATGTAACCATCGCGTTCACAGGCAGATGCTGTTTCACTACACTACGACACGCCTCAAAAATTTATTGTTTTTTTAAGTATTGTTCTGATTTCATAAACACTATCAAATCAGGGCAAGACTTGAATTTTCATCTTTTTTATACATACTTAAAAGTCAAAGGTCATGACATCTCGATAATCGCTTGACGTAGAAAGATGAAATTTTTGCACGAAGGTAGTTATTTAGTTCGCAGACGTCCACTTAGAAAAATTTGCGACAGAGCCGGATTAAGTAGGTCCAAGAACTCTCATGATTTTGTATTAAATTCCTTAATTTTTTTGGTACCTACATACTTAACATTTGGTAGAATGGCATGGTAAATATTTCAAGTATTTATTATGAACCCGCTACCTCTTAAGTTATTGAAAGTTATTGAAATACGTACATATAATACATTATTACTATACAATTTACAGTTTTAATACTTTAACGTGAATTTACGAATGAAATCCGCATTTTACCACGCATTGTCCATAATTATGCTCGCCGTGCGGCTACATAATTACGTTTTATTTATAACAAGTAAACCAATATAATGACGCCGTTGTAGTTCAGTTAAAATTTTCAGTTAATTTGTAATGTTCACCGGTTCAAATCAAATGTATTAAGGGGGTTACCAGGACAAAAACATATCTTAAAAATATAAGGAAACTATTATAATAGCGGCTATATAATCGATCAATATCCTTTTAATTTATTTTTTAATATATTCGTAATAATTTAATGTTAGTTTAGTCGAACAAAAAATAAAATGAATAATTATCTCGTAAAGTTTATAATTTGTAGTAAATTATTAATTAATAATTTATATATCTACTTGGATTATTTTTTATCAGTCTCTTATTTTTTTAGTCAGCACAGTCTCAGTGTATGCAGCAAAAAATGTGCAATAGATTGTATCTAGTAGATTTTATTTAGTACTTTTAACAATAAAACTTATTTTACCTTAAAATTTTAAATAAAGAGAAATACATGTAAAATGCCGTACAACTTAGTTTGAGACTTGGGGAATTAGGCAAGCTCTGGGAGTTTGGTGAACCAATTTATTCTACCTAGATTAATGTCCTGGCTAACTTAAGTGTTCTTTATAGGTACGGTATATATATTTTTGGTGAGTTAAAATATAGGTTCCAGTTCCAGTTACAGTTACATTAATATTTACTGTACTTATTTTAAAATATTTACTTAAGCTTGACTCTTTTCTTTGGCATTGGCAGAGCAGAGAGCCTAGAGTCAAGACTCTATTCAGACATAGCGTGTATCGTTAGTAGCGGAAATCAACTCAATTTTCTTTTGTCACTCGAATGGTAAATTGAAAAAAATATATAAAAATTTCTCCTCTCTCGTCAGGCGATTTCTTACTTTTTGCGCTAGCTTATTGACGCCTCGATATCAATTATTTTTTAAATCCATTGAAATAAACATAAAAATTGTGTACATAGCTAACTACGTTGAAACTCTTATTTATTCGTATCATTTTAATAGAAACAAGCTAACAAGTTGGACTCGCGCCCGTCCTTTATTGCTATACTGCGATGTCAGTGACTCATGACTGACACGACTTGAATAAGTATGTCATGACTGACATACTGTCACTGTGACTGTGACTTGTCTATTGTGTCGGCAGTACTAGATAGAGTGTTAATGCCATTTTTGATTAATTACACCTGCACTCGTTTGGTTAAAAAAACGTGCACAAGGGTTTTTTAAAAGTTTTTTTCTTTAGCTTCACGCTGTATCCCGCACACAGCAGGGTAGGCTGAGGGAACCTAGTGTTAAGACACTCCGTCGCCCACTTTCCGCCGAATTCGGAGATTTTCGTGTTAAGTGGCGGAACCTAACGCCGCGCTTTACTTCGACACCAGAGCGAAGAAAATGGAAATATCGTTTCCACTCCTCGAGTGGGAATCGAACCCACAACCAGTCGTTTATAGTCACACGCTTGTGCCACTGGGCTACGACTAGCCACTGTATATTATAAATGTTATTTTCATCTCTCCAAAGAGATGTAAACAACATAAATAAAGTATTAGGCCCATAAAAATATGGGCGAAGCTGGATTTAATGTATAGTTTATTGGTCAAAATCCTCAAACAGATTCTGGAAGGTGCGAGTTGAGTTCAGCTACGTTTAATACGTTTTATAGAAATGTTTTTATGTATACTTACCTGCTTTATTACTATTACTCTTAATAATTTTTCTTTTTTTCCCGTAGTGCAACAAAAAACTAGTGTTAAGACATTCCGGTCTCCACTATGTGATGTATTTTTTTTAATTGTATATTTCAAATTTTGCGAACATAATATACAACTTTCACTGTGTTTTATACGCGTGTGTGTGTAACATAATATTGTATCACAAAATAGTTAATAAAACCTGTTAAAAAAATTCTTTCTATTGATAACTATTGTTTAGTCACTTACCAACTGAAATCACGGCTTATAAAAATTCAATATTTTTAATAGAAATGATAATATAATACAAAGAAACAAAAGCTCCAAATATTTTTTGTTTTGCTACATTAAAATGCAATAAGTTATCGTAAGCAAAACAACATGAAAGCGATAGAGTCATCAGCGTCCTAAAATAACAACCCTCGGTTAACGCACCAGTACACTTTCACTACGCCCAAAGATGACCTCTAACACGATAATTGGGGCCTACTCTACCTACAAAATACTTTGGAAGCGAAAATACCTTATTTAATCTTCCTGAATAATTTTGCTTATGTTTATATGTAAAACAGGTGCTAGTGCTTCATTTTTTTCCACATAGCCCAGTAGTTGGGGAGAACTTAGTGACCCAATACATTGTTGAGTGGCGAATCTTATTACCGCGTCTTATTTCCCATATTTTTTTTTTTATGGAATAAAGGAGGCAAACGAGCTGAAGGCCCACCTGGTGTTAAATGGTTACCTTCGCCCATAGACATCCACAACATTAAAGTTATGGATGCGTTGCCAGCCTTGGGAATGTAGGACAGAAGGAGGGAGAAAGGACGGGAATAGTGGGAATAGAGAGACCTGGCTTACATGCCATCGAACCGGAACACATTATAAGATATTTGGCGGTTCGTCTTTGACATGATAGTGGTCGCGAGCCAGTCGGAGAACGAATCTCCTACCACCAAACTACTGGGTTACCCGCCTTTTACGGGACGCTGCCCAGCGGCGGGGGTGTCTCACTGCGCTGCGATGGCCTCTGTGGCAGACAATGCTAACTTTATATATACTATTCAAAAGAAATTCTTGCATATAAAAATATTTACATTTTATAATATAGCCATATACCCATTTTGATTGTATTTTTATGGGATCTACAAAAAATTACACAACTCAAAGTCATAACAGACAGTAATAACATTAACCGCAATGGTATTGTTTGTTAGACGAATGTAGAGAATGGAGTCTTAATAAAAACGTTTAGTCTTATTTCTGTGTATCCTGTAATAAAAGAAGGGTATTAGTAAAATAATATAAATGTATAAAAAATATTCTCGCTCGCTTTAGACTTTTTGTTGTTAGAGAATCGCTGAATAATAGTTAGGTACTATTTAATAGTGATTTTTTTATTTCGTCCATGTAGCAGTGGTATAGTAGCGTTTCATATTCAAGATATTTTCTCGTTTCAGTTTAGAACTTTTATATAGTTTTATGCTGTATGTAGGCAATTATTGGTTTAATTATACTAACCATTTTTAAATATAAAAGTATACGTCATATTTCATTTATGATGATTTTTTATATGAAAATGTTACTCGGTTCTTTTGCCTTCATATCACAACGAAAGTTGTGTATTCAAATGCTGACTTTTATTAAGATATGTAACATTTTTACTTCTCCAGCAAACAGTATATTCAAATAAGTGAAGAATAAAAAACGTATTCATAATAAAATTTTACTTCATTTTGAAATATGTTAGGTCATTTCATTTTAGCTTCACGCTGTATCCCGCACACAGTAGAGTAGGCAGAGGGAACCTAGTGTTAAAATACTCTGTTCCCCATTGCGTGTTAAGTGGCGGAACTTAACGCCGCGCTTTACCTCGGCACTAGAGCGAAGAAAATGGAAATGTTAAATTTTCCACTCCTCGAGCGGGAATCAAACCCACAACCAGTCGTTTACAGTCACAAGCTTGTGCCACTGCGCCACGATTGGCCACATGTTATGTCATCACATAACATATTTCAAAATTAAGTAAAATAAGCATTTTATTATGAACTAGCGGCCCGCTCGCGGCTTCGCCGCGTGAACTACATAACTGCTTCGTTATATTGCAACCCTCGGGGGTGGGTTTTTGAAAAATAAAGTAGCCTATGTTTAAGCTTAGATTATCAACTATATTTATGCCAAAACTCATTACAATCGGTCAAGCGGTTTAGATTTTTCATATTAACTTTCATCCCCTATTTCAACCCTTTAGCGGTTGATTTTTGAAAAAATAAGTAACCTATGTTAGACCCAGTAACTTTTACTACTTTCATTCTAAATTTCAACCAAATCGGACCAGTAGATTAGCCGTGAAAGCATGACAGACAAACACACAGACACACTTTCGCATTTATAATATAAGAATAGATATGTTCCTTATTCTGATACGTCGTTGTTGTAATTTTATTACATTACATTGGGTAAAATATGTACTTCTGCCGCTGCAGACTACGTTCAAAAATATTCATTGTTTAAACATGCAGATTCATCCCAACGAACGAGCTCTGTGAAGTACTTACAAATGATAACTACCTATTTTTTATTTACATCTACATTCCTTCTATTTTTTAGCTTTTTTAAAACGTGAAATATGGTGATGAGTTGTTGGAAAGGAACTATCATATTTTTAATGTTACGTTGCTTATAGTGGGTTCTTTTTTCGCGTAACGTGAGGCTAGCCGACCGCCTACTCACCTGGCCCGAGTACGCGCGCGCGGTCGCTCACGAGAGCAGGCCGTCGAGGGTGACATACACCACCCTTGACTCCGCGACGTGCCTTGCAGGCTCCCGCCGCCGGTGTCCTCGGAAGACTGATTCGGTCCCCGTGGCCCGGCTAGTGGCAGTCGAGAAGGAGCACCGTCAGGTTTTAGTGGGTAACGGCGGCGTTACCATCTTGCCTCACCGGAGTCCCACGTCCCGAGTCCCCTCGCGCTGGTATCCGTAACGGATTTCCTGGCTTTAAAAAAAGGGTTGTTTTTTCGCATATCAGGTAGTTGAAGACAATCCAGTGTCTAAACTCTCCGTTCTTCACTTTCCGCCAAAACTAGAGGAATTTTGTGTTGACTGGCGGAAGTCAACGTCGTCCTTTCTCTTGTTCACCAAAGCGAAGAAGTGAAAATAATTAAATTGTAATCATTCCACCGAGTGGGGATCGAACTCACAAGCAATTGCGATTACATCTAGACGCTATCGTACTGCACCATGATAGCCTCATAGGCGATATAGGTAGGTATTGTTAATTTAGCCTAGAATAAACCTGCATGGCTTTGCCAGTTTAATTCAAAGAGCGTTCACACTTTTTGCACATTTTAAATGAAACTGTTTTAACACCTGTGACACAGTTGTTTTTGTTTACAATAGTACGTGGCCATCGGCAGTGACCACGGATTACTGTAAAGTTATATTTGTATTTTTACGTCTGTCTGAATTGTTATTGGTCGTGAGTTTGATTCCCACGTGAAGGTATTATATAATTTTTATTTTTCCGCTCTTAACTAGACAAAACACAGCGTTTAATTCCACTACGCAATATTTCGGATTCGGACAGAAAGTGAATAACGGAATGTAGTTGACATTACGTTCCCTGTAACTTATCTATGCTTTGCGAGGAAAAGCGTGAAGATTTTATAAAACTATTCTACCTGTGACCACGGATATTGTAAAATATTGAAAACGTCTTAGAATTTTTGAATTAAATTATACTATCATCATTTTAATTCACTGATATCAAAATATTCGCAATTAATTCCGATTAAATTTTTTTGTGTCATTTCAAACGTCTAACAAATATAATTCTTATAAAACCGGTAAAATAATTTAGTATAGAGAAGAATGTGAATGTGCTAACATACCCAAGTTCTAAATAATTTATAACTATTGCTGAAAATCTCTGCGAATATGTTAATATGAAATTAAACCCTATGCGTGCAATAATAAGGTAGTATTTACTTTACACTAATATGAAGACATTAAGGTTCTTAACTGTGACAAGGTTTGCATTTTGTATTGCAATGCAGACGCGTAGATAGTGAAATCCATTTGCTTTAGAACTCTTGTTTTAATTAACATAATTAGTCATTTATTACATCGTTAGTTCAGAATATAATTAAGAAGTACTGCGACCTTTGTTTATTGTGTGATTTATATTATATTTATATATACATTTACTATCGGGCAAGTCGTGGCGCAGAGGCAATGAGTGTGACTGCAAAGCGACTGGTTGTGGGTTCGATTCCCTCTCGAAGTGTGGAAATATTTCATATTTCCATCTTCTTCGCTCTGGTGTCGAGGCAAAGCGCGGCGTTAAGTTCCGCCACTTGACATGCAATGCCTCCGAATTCGGCGGTGCGTGGGGAACAGTGTGTCTTAACACTAGGTTCCTTCTGCCTACCCTGCTGTGTGCGGAAAAAAAATGAATTATGTAAGTGTTACCTACAATCTGAAGTTATATTTTAGTACTTCTTAAAATCAGTATTAAAGTAGAGTACATATATATAATATAGTCACGTCCATGTATATGTCAAAGGTACAACCAGGCCATTTCGTTTAGTACTACGCAGGTGTCATTTTATTTGTCCCACAAACTTGTTCAGCATTTTCCCCAGAGCTGTGAATTTTGATTAAAAATGATTTTTGGGGCCGTCTATAAATATCCCTTGAGTAATTTAAGTTAGCCTGAAAAAATATTTGGAAGCGATGGCCTTTAGTAAACAGTTTTGATAACTTTCAAAGTGAATAAATTAGATTCTCGACCAATAAGTTATTTTCTCAATTTTATAGGGCAATACAGATTAGATATCTGATTTTTTTAAATCTTTTGCTTGAACTTCTGTTTACTATTATGATTTATCTACTTACTAGTTGTTAAGGATTTCTTGTCTACGATTTCCGTTTCTTGCTTCTTTAAAGATACTGCTATGTCAATCGGCACTTTTCATTGATCACATTGTTATCAGTTATGTAAAAAAAATCCCACAGTAAAGGAGTCTATAAAAAATGTGATTTTAGGCTTTTCCCATTGAGGAGATAAATAAAGCACAGTGTATAAATATATGTATGTATAATTATGAAAAAAATTGCATATCTTTCAGATGTAAACGTTTACTGTATGAAATTAAGTATTCCTCCGTCCGTATACTTATGTTTAAAGGGGCTTGAAAGATTTTTTCATTTATTCATTATATTATATAGATTTTATAAATATAGCCATATTAAAAAAAAGACATATTTTTAAATTAATATCTTAATAACATTTACTTTACATTACAGTGAGTGAAGAAAGCAGTGTCTTGACACTAGGTTCTACGCGGGAGAAACTGTAAAACTATATACTTATATAATACATAATAGTAGAAATAACTGGAATGTTCTGACGTAGCGTCTAACGCTACGTGTCACGTAGCGCTGCGGTCTACATGTGCTACGAAACCCGAGCCAAATTACGTTGAAACACGAGTACACTATTAGCAACTGTTAGTGATTTTGATTGATATCATATAATCACTCTCTCTCACTCTTATCACGCTATCACGAAAAATAATAAAGATATTGTTATTTCTTATATTTATTTTGGGCCGGAAAGTGGAGAACGGAGTGTCTTTATGTTAGGTTCTCTTTGACTACTCTGGTATGCGGAAATAAACGTGAAGCTCTTAAATTAAAATTTCTTTTCATAAAAGAAATTGACTGCTCTTCTATGGTCACCATGGTAGTGAGGATAGTATTTCAAGAGCAGTATATAGAAATACTAATCGAAACGTTCAAATACTATCTAATTAATACTAAAAGTCATTTGTGGATTCGATTCCCACCGGAGGAATGATTGTATTTCAATTATTCTCCTTTCTCCGTTCTGGTGATACAGCGCCACGTTAAATATATATATATATATATATATATATATATATATATATATATATATATATATATATATATATATATATATATATATATATATATATATATATTTTATGGAATGAAGGAGGCAAACGAACTGAAGGCCCGCCTGGTGTTAAGTGGTTACCTACGCCCATAGACATCCACAACATTAAAGTTAGGGATGCGTTGCCAGCCTTGGAAATGTAGGACAGAAGGAGGGAGGAAGGATGGGAATAGTGGGAATAGGGAGAGCTGGCTTACATGCCATCGAACCGGAACACATCATAAGATATTTGGCGGTTCGTCTTTGACACGATAGTGGTCGCGAGCCAGTCGGAGAACGAATCTCCTACCACCAAACTTCTGGGTTACCCGCCTTTTACGGGACGCTACCCAGCGGCGGGGGGGAATTGTATTCTTAACCCGTCCCCCCACGGGTAAATATAGCCACTCCGCACACAATGTCTCAAATTCTGGCGAAATATAAAGAAAGTTGACACAACTTTCTTTTTAATACTCTGATTTTCAATTTAGTCAATCAGTTATTTCACTGATTAACTTTTCATTTAATGTTAACTGGGGCACTATATTGTATTATGTACGTATATAACAATTATTTAATATCGTAAAAACCTCTCAATTTTTGGTACAACATGTTTAAATATTTTATTCCAGTTCTTAATTAAGCTCTTAGATATAAAACATATTTATTCTAACAAAGATACCTTGCAAATATTAATTAAATAAATACAAATATTAAACAAGCTCGCGAAACTTCGCCCAAAGCTAATGAAATTTCTATTTGTAGATTTAACGTGAAACTTTTGTAATTCTCTTTCTCTCTGCCTGTTAAAAATCAATTTATTGAATTTAATTTTTGTAATCTCAAGTATTTTGCTTTTTAAAATTAATTTACCTTATGTTCGTATTTTAGCTCACAAAGGTAGAAGGTCACTGGATGTGTCGTTGTAGAACATATTTAGGACTAGCTGTGCTCGCGACTTCGTCCGCATTGAATTTGACAGACAGGAAAATAAAATAAAAGTAGCCTAAGTTACACCCTATTACATCAGTTATCTGCCAGTGGGAGTCCCGTCAAAATCTGTCTAGCCGTTTCAGAGATAAGCCATGACACAGAGACAAAAATTTCAAATAATGCTTTTTTTATTTTTATGTATGTATCGTGTGTTATGTATACCTGTGCCTTTAGTAAAAACTTGTTATGTTAATTTTTATTACAAATAGACACTCCAGTTTTATTTAGAGATAGTATAGATTAAAAAATAATATAAAGAGGTTATAAAGGCTCAGCGGGACAGGACTCACTGTAAACGTGAACGGATGTGTGTTCGATTCCCAATCTGTGGGAAGATTATATTCAAATTTTCATTGCTCCCGTGGATTCGAACCAAAACTGGCATTCAGTTCTGCCACTCAACACCCATTGTCTGGATTTCGTGTGGAAAGTGGAGAACAGTATCTAGCTTAGGTTCTCTCTGACTGTTTTTGTATAATTTTTAAACATTTTTAAAGTGTTATTCCACACTTACGAAAATTGAAAAATATCTTTAGAAAACGTATAAAAATTTAAACGCAGCGGGATTCGAACCCGCGTCTCCTGAATACCGTCCTGGCGCTTTCACCGCTGAGCCATGCGTTCTACTACCAGCCGCGTCGAAATTCTTATACGGTTTATTGCAACTTATTTTTGTTATATTTTTTGCAATCCTGGTGTCCAACGTGGTTTTAAAATAAAAGCTTATAGAACTTAATACAATAGATTATTTTAAAATCACGTACTCGTATAAACTAGTATGTTAGGTGTTTTGTTTTTTATTGAAACTTTTATATTGAGTGCTTTGAAATTGAATTTCGATATGTTTTAGTTTATTCTCACTTAATATAATCTATTATTGCTTATATATTTTATGTTGTTATTATTTTTTTTTTTTGATATACTTTATTGCACACAAAGAATACAATTAAAACACAATATATAAGACATAAAAAATAGTAGAGAGTGTGCAAAGGCGGTCTTATTGCTGATAGCAATCTCTACCAGACAACCTTTGAAGATAGGAGTAATTCTTATTGAATATGGGCTGGTGCAATCTCAGGAATCTTTGAATAGATTCCGAAAATAATAATTAACATTTTTTTCTACGCTTACTGATACATATCATAATCTTCTAGATTATGTAAACAAATAAAATAATAATGAAAGAGAAGAAAACTATATAAAAGATATATAAAAATATAACATATACATATATAATTATAGCATAAATAAGTATCTAAATAAATATTGCTTGTATTACCTTGTAAACAACAATAAACATATATATAAAAAAAAAATATACATATTTTTTTTATATATATGTTTATTGTTGTCTACAAGGTAATACAAGTAATATTTATTTAGATACTTATTTATGCTATAATATTGTTATTATGCTATAATGTTGTTATTATTTAAACTAAGTTTAAGTATTCATAAATATTGCTTTAGAATGTGTTACTTAAAAAGCGAAAGAAATTTCCAAGTAACGTAGCAGACTTTCACATTTTTCTGCATAGCAAGGTTGTCGGAGGTAACTTAGCATCAATAAAATCTGTCCATTTTCCGCCCGATATGGAGACATCGCGTGTTAAGTGGCGGAACCAAACGCCGCAAGTTGTCTAAGGTGCGAGAGCGAGGAAATAAAAATAATAAGTTATCGAGTCCTTAAGTGCGAATTGAACCAGCCCGTTTACAATTAGACATTGGCCCACTACGTCACGACCGCTTCTTATTTATCAAAATTGGCAGTATATAATTTAAATATGCATATATTCCCCTGAGTGGGTCGAAACCACAACCATCGCCTTACAAATAGCTAAATAATATTCTAATGGCCTCTAGACTATAATATAAATAGTAGGAATAAAACTATTTTAATATGTTAATAAAGTCATAAAGAAAAAACACCTTTATCATATAAATAATAAATAGCTTCACGCTATATCCCGCACAAAGCAGGGCAGAGGGAACCTAGTGTTAAGACACTCCGTTCTCCACTTTCCGCCAAATTCGGAGGCATTGCGTGTTAAGTGGCGGAACTTAACGCCGAAATATTAAATATTTCCACTCATTCGAAATCGAACCCACAACCAGTACTTTACAGTCACATGTTTGTGCCACTACGCCAAGACTGGCCTCATATATTTTAAAATGAAATTAGTTAATGTAATGTAGCTATTAATAAACTTCAGTTTAACATATTTTTTGCATAGTTAGAGAGAGAAGCTAGTGTCAAGACATTTCTTTCTGAATTTTCCTTCCTATATCGACACACTGTGTGTTGAGTGAATCAATTCAACGCTGCTTAAAATCTTTTTACCACCGCAGACTGTAAAAATCAATCAATCATACTATCTTCTCGCTCGTTTGTCACGAGCGGGGAAACGGTCTCAGGGCTGTGCCCTCTTGCCGTGAGAGTCCCCGTCGCCTATAAACATAGACGAGTCATGGGGGGCGGCCGTCGGCCGACTAAAAGGATACCCCTTTGTTGTAAATGCAACAAAGGGGGTGGGGTATAGGGGAATGGGATGAGCTTGTGCTGTCCGGGCGATCGCCCAGCCAGGTGAGACCCCCGATTACTCGGGGGAGGCCCAGCTGAGGCGTTCAGCAGCCGCGACAGCGCTCAGGGATCGGATTAGGGGGTAAAGGAGGGTTTTCCGGGGTAGTCGGCCTTCTATCAAAGCAATTAGCCCGTATATTAACGAATACGGGCCATTACTTTGCTCATCCCGTCCATGACTGCTCTCACGGCGTCCTGGCCCTCCCTCAGAGCCGTTAGGATGCCCGTAAAAGCCTCAATGGCGACATCTAAGGGGACATTTTCCTTCCTGCCTGCTCCCTTGGTTTGCGTAGGTTGCGGCTGGGTAGTGGGCTTGCTGGGGTTGAGTGGCTCCGTCGGGATAGGGGCCTCGTTGTCGTCTGTTTTTGTTTTGGGCTTCCTTTTCTTTTTGGCCCGCTTGCTCGTGGCGGTTTTCCCTCGTTCGGTTGGGGGATTCGCCGGGGCCATGAGGGTCTGCGCGGTCGCCTCCGCCGGGACCTCATTGGCCAGCGATAGTCCCGCGGCCGTTGGTTGTATCTTCGGTGCTCTTGTGAGGGGCACGATGCCTGCCTTCTTATTCCTCAATTCCCGACGGTATTGAGGGCAGAGAACGTGATTTGCGGGGTGCGCCCCGCCGCAATTCACGCACGTCGCTGGCTCTTCTAGCGGGCGTGGGCAGTCCTGGGCGTAGTGGGGTCCGCCGCAGCGGACGCACGCTTGTCGCCTATGACACCCGTGACTTGAGTGGCGGAAGGCTTGGCAGCGATGGCACTGGGCAAGCCCCCGCTTTCCTCGCCATGCTTCTACTTTAATCCCCGGCATGCACATCAGTTCGTTAATGCTGTACAGCCGGGGGGTCAGGTCCTTTGGGTTCTTCAATATGGCAAGGAAGATGCACCCGGGTCTTCCTTGCCTTGCCTGGATGGGTCGCACATACTCCGGCTGGTATCCCAGTTCGGAGAGGGCTTCGTGGAGTTCTTCCGGGCTTGTCGTTACCGGGAGTCCACGGATGGCGATCTTGAAGCTTTTTTCTTCCGGGAGAGCGTACGAGAACCAGGATAGGTTCTCGGTTTTCTCCAACTCGGCGAGGTAATTCTGATACACACGGTATTCCTCCACGGAGGCGGGGGAAAACCGTATGCCTTTTCCGAACGGTCTGGCGTTCGGAACGTGTCCCAGCTTGTCCCTGAGCGTCCGAAAGTGGGACGCCCAGTTAGGGAATTTCTCTACGACGAGTGGAGGGATGCGCTTCTTTGGTGCGGCAGTCCCTGTCGTCTGGCTAGCGGCAGCGGTGTTGGGTACGGCTGGTGCAGGGCTAGGTTGCCCTGTGCGGAGAGCGTCGGCGAAGGAGGGTCCCTGCTGTGAGGCTGCAGCAGGGATCCTTGCGGCGTCTTGACGGGCGGGGGAGGCCGCTGGAACCATCGGCGGGGCGCTCGGTGGCTGCGGGGCGGTCTGCGGTGGAGCTGTGATCCCTGGAGGCGGGCGCACAGCGGACGTCGATGGCACCTGTGGCGGTGCAGTGGGTACTGGCATTGGGGCTAGTACCGGAGGCTTGGTGGTTGGTGTGCCTTGCTCCCTGGAACGAAGGCGCGGGTCTCTCTGGGCTACCCCGGGAGGGGTTGGCTGGGGCGGGGGTGCGCAGTGACGCTTAGACGCAGCGTCCTGCGGCACGTCGTCCGTCCGGGGTCGTCTGGTCGGTGCGGGGGGCGCGGGTTGCTCGCTCGGAGCGGCCGCAGCCGAGGCGCTCTGTTCGCGCTCGAGGCATTGCCGTCTATCCCTGAGAAACAGCTCAATGTGTTCCATCAGGGATTTCGACAAAGTACCCCGCTTCTGCAGTTCGGCCACGACTAGCAAGTCCGACTGCAGCTGGACGCGCGGGGACTTGGTCTCGGCCATGCGGGATGGCGCCGAAGGTGAGCGCTCTGACGCAGGAGTCTGGAAAGCGGGCCTGGAGGGCCTGCTCGTTGGTGGCTTGCTCTTCGGGGTTGAAGTGGCAAGGGCTGGCATTGTCGTCGGTGAAGAGGACTCGTAGTGTGCGCGTAGTGACGCGCGGCTCTCTTGAAGACCAGAGCATCGCAAGTGCCTCTGGTTAATCAGGGTTACGTCCTGAAAAGGACGGCCCGATAAAGTAGGCGTGGGTCGCTGGCCAAGGGGAAGAATATCCCGCCAATGGTGCAGGGGCCCGAGGTTGGAGGTAGGTCCGGTAGCGTTGGGGTTGGGCTGCTGGGGTGGAGGGATTGCTCCCGTACCACTCCCTTCACCGCCCCTCGATGGAGGTCGATTGCGCGAGCGTTGCTCACGCGGAGCCTCAGCGCGGCCAGTCATGGTTGACGGTCGGCGAGAGTGCTGTGAGGTGCCTTTGCTCGGTGGTTATTCGGCCATACTAGCCGATGCTTCGATAGTGTTTCGACAACACTCGTAGATCCTCGTCGATCCCTCGTGAACCGTCGGAGATGTTCGGCGATCCCCGTAGTTGGTCGGCAATCCTCGGCGAAACTCTTAGGAGTCGCCGTTGATGTTCGGTCAGCTTCGTGAATCGTCGGAAAAATCTCGGCGGTTCTCGTGACTCGTCGTCCGGTCTCGACGAACGCTGTCGAGCGCCCACAACGTGGTTGGCTGAGCGTTCGAGATCGAACACTCGCGTCGCACACGTTTGAACGCTGTGAGCTCTTTGCAGTATTTTTTGAGAAAATACTTCAAGAGCCCACTGATGTAACCCGTACCGCTGAACGTTCTTCTCTTTACAGTCGCAGGTGCTTCTATTCGGAGTGAACTATTCGATGCGAAGGCAGGCTGTCCTGCAGATTGTAGATTTTTTTTTTAGCTTCACACTGTATCCCTCGCGGGGTAGTCAGGGAGAACGGAGCGTCAAACGCTACGGTCCCTGCATACTTCTTCCCCCTCGTCCACTGTCATCAACCTCTTCATACACGCCCTCCGGGGGGTCCTCATGCTTTTTACATGACCTTCCTCCAGTATCGTCGACACTGTGTTTCCTAAGGTCAACCGAGGTCTCCCCCTGTCTCTCTTGCTTTTGCTTCCCTTCCCATTCACCTTTGCTTTATATATCTTTCTTCTTATCATTCTTCCATCACTCATCGTCTCGACGTGCCCAAACCACCTGTAAAAAATAAGTTAAATAATATCCGATAGTGTAGGAACCCACGACCCATCACGTTGGTAGCCTGATTCTGTCCAACTGCGCCGCAATGGCCATGTATATTATATAGCTAAAAAATTATAAATTGAAAATTTATGGATAACCTAACCCAAAATCAATTAATTATTTGCTCTATTGCAATTTATTGTCCCTCTTGGCTGCGTGCCGAGGAAGTATTACGTACATATATGTGTTTGGATATACTGTATGTACCCACAGATAAGCTACGTCGATGGAAATTGCTTCTGCGAATGCCAAATCTTCGTTATTATTCACACTTTAGGGGTTAGAATTCTTTTGTATGGACATCCAAATGTAAAAATTAAGTGGAAAATTCATTTATGTGATAATATAATTGATTGAAATAGCTTTATGCCTATCTCAGGGAACTTGGCGTCTAGACATTCCACTCTAAGCTTTCCGCCCAAAATAAAATAATTTTTTGTTGGGTGAATAAATTAAACTAATTCTCTACGAACAAATTAAATATAATCATTACACCGGGCGAAAATCGAACCCACAGTGCTACGCTACGAACACTATGCCTACAATCAGACGCTGTCCCATTGCGTCACGATAGCCTCTCTAACTAAATAAGTTGTGAAGTTCATTAATCTGTAAGTATAAAGTAGTAGAAATATAAAGTAATCTCTGGTAAAGTATGAGGGTTCGATAATAATAATAAAAGAAATCCCTATTATGGGTAAACTCTGGAACGAATATCAAAATGTATGTTCTATTACTATACTGGATCTGGTCAAAAATCCTTTCAAGTAATAATCATTTACACTAGAGAATAGCCAGCAACGGTTGTTTTTTGTATTTTTACTTTGTTATTCTTTGAAAATCCAATTATTGGACCGATTTTGATGACTAAAAAATATTATCTTGTTAAGAAAAACAAATATTAGTAAGCCTTTTTTTCCACTTGATAAACTTTAATAGCACAGGCAGGTCATATATGAACGGGGCCTATATAGTAGAAGGCCATGATGTTTCTAGAGTGTGGTTCCTAATGGTTTTATAAACAATTTTAAGTATTATTCACGTACAAGGGAATTGAAAAATACGTTTTTAAAATGTATAAGAAATTGATCGGAGCTAGATTCAGTCCTACGCTTCTTGGAGCTAGATTCAGTCCTCTCCTCTTTCTATCCTCAATATTTTATATCTCCCTCTTAACTATCGTTCGCCTCGCCCTATTACAATTTTCGTAACTTTTTTGCTATTTATTCACTAGTTTACTCCCTAAGTCAAGTGCTTGTGAGTACTGATGCCCTAAATTCTAACACGTGTATAATCAAGAAACTTTCCCGGAACAATGCACTAGTTTGTAAGACGCTACTCGGGCAAGTATGCATGAGATAAGGTCATGTTCTTTAATCCCAACTTAACTAAGCAATTTGCTTTTACTAAGATGCCTACGCGAGGAATTTAGACGCTGTTGTTATATTTTTACTTACAAAAAATTATAAACATTACAAATATTATGAGTACTAAAAAGTAAACATCCAAAAAGATAATAATTCTTTGAGTCTTGTTTTAATCTTCAATTGTAGCTTCACGCTTTATCCCTTTCTCAAGTGTGACAGGTAGAGACACACCTAGACATCGGATTGTGACATTCTTTTCTCTGGTTTCCACAAATATTCGAGATATTGGGAGTCAAGTGGTGGAACTCAACGCTGTGCTTTGGCCTAGCTCGGCAATGATATTATAATCCCGAGTAGGAATGGATCTGATTCATAGTGATACTGTCTTCTCTGTCACGATGGTTGATGGCCTATTATAAACATAATTTTAATAAGGTTTTCGTGATGCCTATCAAGTTGTTACTAGAACTATCTTATAGTTCTGTGGGAAGCAAATATCTCTTAAGATCTATATTTCAAACTAAACAAGTACTTTGAATTAACTAACTTACTGACCATGAATAGGTTTCAAGTTAATTTGTACGTAGAAGTAGAATGCAATGAAATCTCTCTATGATGAAAGCTCTATGATATACTAAAATCTTGGCCTCTTCATAACAATTATTAGTTATTTTTTGTATCTCTTTGCAAAGCGGTATTAGTATCTCTTGTTTAAGCAGAGAGAAGGACTCAAACAGTCGATGTATACATTTATGCGCATTTTATTAAGACGTTGAAATTAGAGACTAAATTGGATATATCGTAGAACTTACCATGATACAAAGATTCTATGCAATTTGAAATAAAACAATTTTAACCGGACTAATTGCGTGTATTTTTTTTAATATTAGAGAGTACATTCTTAGAAAACCCGACATATCGAATACTTTACAATGGTTCGTGGTCACAGATAGACTAATCCGGATATATACAATCTCTGTATCGTCGGGGGTATAAAATTAATTTGAAATATGTTAAAAATGCGAAAACAAAAAATGTTATTTTGAAGAGTATTATTTAAGAATATTGGTTTTTTCTTAAATAAATTTCTTAGAAAAATATGAAAGAAATAGAGTGGTAAAATAATATGTGTAGATAGGTTTTGTATAACTTTGTATAATGACTGTTCTGTTCTTAGTTAAAATAAATATATCCGAGTCATGTTAAATTGTTGTGTATTAACTGTTATACTTCTACATGAGATCTTAGTAGGGTAGTTGCTACAACCATCGCGTTTACAGTGTAAACGTGATGGTTGATTTGATTATGGCTCATTCGATTTCCACTCGGAGGAGTTACTATATTTTTCTTTTGTTTTTAGCTTCACACTGTATCTCGCACACAGCAGGGTAGGCAGAGGGAACCTAGTGTTAAGACAATCCGTTACCCACTTTCCGCCGAATTCGGAAGCATTGACTGTTAAGTGGCGGAACTTAACGCCGCGCTTTGGCTCTGATACCAGAGCAAAGGCAATGGAATTACTAAATATTTCCAAACCTCGAGTAGGAATCGAACCCACAACCAGTCGTTTACAGTCACACGTTCGTGCCACTGCGCCACAACTGGCCCTAATTCTGAAATTAGCTTAAGTAAGAAATTGAACAGAAAGTAGAAGAAGAAATGTTTTGGTTCTCTGACCATGCGGAAAAAGTGTAATTTCAAATATTATCAAGATAAAACTTAAATAGGTGTAAAAAGTAAATTTTAATTTTAATACTATTTTTTTAGGAACTTTCTGGAAACTATTATTTATTACATAATATAACTCGCGATATTCTACTCGCGATATTCCTGTATATAATAAAGTATTTAATTTAATTTTTGTAGCGCCGTGCAACCCCATTTTAACTCAATAAAAATGTCACAACAGTTCCCGCAGCGACCGTTTACGCTTATTCTAAGAAACGATATACTTACTTTATATTTTCCTTCTAAAATATTATTCTCATACATTTTTACATAAAAGAATACAATTTTATAGGAATCCATTGAAGTACATAAGTGCATTTTAGATTTCAGCATTCTATTATTTTGCTAGTTATTGTTTAAGGCTGTCGAAGTGGGGGACGGGTTAAGAATACAATTCCCCTCCGCCGCTGGGTAGCGTCCTGTAAAAGGCGGGTAACCCAGTAGTTTTGTGGTAGGAGATCGGTTCTCCGACTGGCTCGCGACCACTATCGTGTCAAAGACGAACCGCCAAACATCTGATGATGATTTCCGGTTCGATGGCATGTAAGCCAGCTCCCCCTATTCCCATCCTTCCTCCCTCCTTCTGTCCTACATCCCCGAGGCTTGCAACGCATCCATAACTCTAATGTTGTGGATGTCTGTGGGCGAAGATTCACCTAACACCAGGTGGGCCTTCTGCTCGTTTGCCTCCTTTATTCAATAAAAAAAAGGCTGTCGAAGTGCAGTTGGATAGCTTCTAACTGTAATCACAATTGGTTATGGGTTCGATCTATCCATTATGACTCTAATTGTATATTTTTATTTCTCATCTCTGGTGAGCAAAACAAAAATCTCGAATTCTTGTGGAAAGTGGGGAGGATTACGTTTCGATCATCAATTTACCTATAAATATGAGCGTATAAAATGGACTTAAATGTTTAAATTTTTGAAATGCCTCGTATGGAAGAACTTACAAATGAATTTGTGTTTATTACTTACTAGCGACCGCTCGCGGTTTCACCTGCGTAACTATACAACTACATACAAACTTTTATCTCCTATTTCTATCCCTGAAGGGGTTGATTTTAGACAAAAATGCAGCCTATATAATAAATGAAAATAGTTGAAGACCCCTTTTTTTATCGCTGGGAAATGCAGTTTACGCAGATCAGCCGTGCGTAAGGCAGGCAAACTGTCTTACGGCCGGATGATACTGTGGGACTCATCGATAAGTCCGACACTACCCACTAAAACCCAGCGGAAACCCTCTCCACCCTCATGAGACGTCGCAGGTTCGCTTGCGCATTCGGCTACGACGCCTCGATGGACAGCCCGCCTATTGCGGGCCACCGTCACTTCAGGGTGCTCTATGGTTTTAGTTGAAGACCCAAGATAACCCTTGGTCTTCAACTTTTTTCCTTTATTTATAATATTAATATGGATTAATGATACAAGTGTTCATTAGACGGCAGTGGTGACCGTGTTGAATTACTCTGTGTAATTTCTAATTATTATTCATATATTAACGTATATGTATTTATTGTTACAGAAAACCACACGCAGTTGGATCGAGAGCACGTTCCAGAAGAGGGAGTGTAAATGCTTTGTACCCAGCGCTAAAGACGAGCATGTGTAAGTTAAATATCTTAAATTATGCAGATTCACGCTTTAACTCTCTTGTTGAGATAGTCAGAGAAAACGTAGAGTCATAAACTATTATTGTTTGAACTCGAGGAAATGTGTGCTGACTGTTGACTAAATTTGCGGAATATAACGCCAACCTTCTTTTACCAAAGCTGAAAATAATTTAAATATGATTTTTGGTGCAGTGGGGACTGAATCCCAACCACTTCGAAGCAATTGTGTTTACAGTAAGACTATATTTTATTAGATAATTGTGTTTACTTTTGACTGCGCAAACATAGTTTCAAGTAAAAAGCAATAAAAAATCAAGTTAACATCAATTATATAAATAAAAAAAAATATAAAAAAATATATAAATAACCACGTAAAATACATGTCAAGACACAAATATTATTCTAGACTTTTAAGAATTAAGGCGAAAACATAGAAAAACGAACAAGTAAATTAAGAGGAGCAGTAAACATAAGCTTCACCCTTCAACAATTAATTTAATCACAGTTTCATAACAATATTGGCCACAATCCCGCCCTCAGAGGTCACACCGAATTGATGACTTCATTAAAAGTTTGGCCAACACGTCTGTTAATTAAGGAAGTAAATACTATGCAATATTTAAGGGCATATGATTTTTGGTTTATATATATATATATATATATATATATATATATATATATATATATATATATATATATATATATATATATATGCATTATGTTTTTTTTTGACAGAGGGAACCTAGTGTTAAGACACTCCGTTCCCCACTTTCCGCCGAATACCGAGACATTGCGTGTTAAGTGGCGGAACTTAACGCCGCGCTCGGCACCAGAAAGAAAAAAATTTAAATATTAAATATTTCCACTTCTCGATTGAGAATGGAACCCACAACCAGTCGTTTACAGTCACACGCTTGTGACACTGGGCCACGACTGGCCACATATATGCATGATATAGTAAATTAGATTTTTCCCGCATTCCAAGGTAGTCTGAGAGAATATAAAATTAAGACACTTCGTTCTCTGTTTTCAAGATAACGCATGTTGTGTGGCGGAAGTCTTTGCCACGTTTTATCTTACCAAAGCGAAGAAATGAAAATAATTAAATGTGATCGTTTACCATACCAGAATTCATAAAGATCGCATTAACAGTTTTTAATTTACTTTCTGCGCCACGATGGTCTCAAAATATAGCTAATACAACCATTTTGAAACACCTGTATATGTTTATATGCTCAGAATTTTAGTGACCTAAATTTTTTGATGTTGTGGAACAACCATACACATGCTACCCTTGGATACTTTTGCAATCTCGAAAAAACACATTTTGAATAAAGCTGGCCAGTAGGCCAGTCGTGGCCCAGTGGCACAAGCGTGTAACTGTGCGTGTAACGTGTAACTGTAAATGACTGGTTGTGGGTTCGATTCCCACTGTAGGAGGAGGAGAGACATATTTAATATTCCCATTTTCTTCGCTCTGGTGTCGAGGTAAAGCGCGACGTTAAGTTCCGCCACTTAACACGCAATGCCTCCGAATTAGGCGGAAAGTGGGTAACGGAGTATCTTAACACTAGGTTCCCTCTGCCTACCCTGCTGTGTGCGGGATACATCGTGAAGCTAAAAAAAAAAAGAAAGCTACCTTAATTTTAAGGTGACATATATATCTTACATGTTCAAATTAGTAAAGTTCTTAAAGAAATAAAATTTGCGAATCCTTATTAATATTCCCAAAATGTTCGCGATAATGTACCTATTTTGTCATATTCCTCATCACAGGCGGACAAAGTTGCTAACTTCGTAACATAATATATCAATAGCATTACATACTAATTAATCTATCTCAAAGTTACGTGGGAACAATATTGAAATTCCGTCCTCGTCTCCCACTTTCATGTCGCACTTAACGTTCAGTTGCCTTCCGTTTTGTAAAGTGTTTGAGAATGGCTGTTATAGTTCACGTTAGTTCGTTAGTGGAATTATTTGTGGTTGGTCTAAGATTCGATTTTTGTTTGTAATTTTATTTTCTCAATTAATATAAATTTGGGTAATATATAACCATGTCATCTTGCTTTTAATCTTCCTTATTTTATCGTTACCGTCTCTCCTATTTACTAGCCGTGCCTAAACACGAAACTTTTCACATTGATTTATTGTGCTGTTATATAATGAGATACAACGCTACTCTTTATAATAAGAAATCGTAAAAATGAAAACATCTTAAATATAAGCGAATAAAGACCATCGTGGCGCAGAAAGAAATAATACTTTATTTATAATGTTTCTAAAAAACAAATATTAATAATATTACTTTTACTACTTAGTAATAGAAAATCTTGAAAATTCAGAACTAAGAAATATGTTAGCAGCTGTATTGGATACTATCGAACACATCTCACGTTAAAACTTTTATGGCCATTCCAACTTTTGTTGTTAGCGCCTACTTACAGGGATTTTTACAAAGCTTGATAACTAACGAACGATTATTGCGAAGATTGATAGTTTGTTAAAACAAAATTCTATCAGGAAAACATTTTCAAAAAAGGTATAAAAATTTGAACGTAGCTTATTTTTGTTGTCAGCAATAAGTAGTAATAAATTTGTAAGAATTTCGACGTAGCCGAACGTAGAACACGTGACCAACCAGTCAACACTTCAACGTTTTCGAAAAGACACAAGTTCGAATCCCGCAGTATTCAAAAAACATTTTTTTTAGCTTATCGCTGTATCCCGCACACAGCAGCGTAGGCAGAGTGTTAAGACACTCCGTTGCCCACTTTCCGCCGAATTCTTGAGTCATTACGTGTTAGGCGGCGGAACTTAACGCCGCGCTTCGCCTCGACACCAGAGCGAAGAAAATGGAAATGTTAAATATTGTAGTGTAGTGTGTAGTGGGAATCGAACCCACAACCAGTCGTTTACAGTCACACGCTTGTGCGTCACTGCGCCACGACTGGCCCCAAAACTTTTATACGTTTTCTAAAAATGTTTTTCATAGTATCCTATTTCCCTATTGTATTGTTATAGCCTTGGGAATTCCTTCACTTTCAACCCTCTAATTAATTAATAAACTAAATAAACATTTGAGATACATATTTACAACGTTGGTACTTATTTGAGAAGTTCACAAAAGCATTACTAATTGCTTGTTAGCTAGGACGTGAGCTAACACCACTTTGAGTGAAGTCAGAACTTCTATTTAGCCAGTACAATAAATTATGTGTGTGTCGACTGTCGACTATATTGCGGGAATTCAAGACAGTTATTAATTGAAGTTTATTTGTATAAAACTTTTGGATTTTTATTTTTGTTTATTTTAACGAAAAAAATTGATAATTGTACTGGTTATGAACGAATAATGTGTAATTATATTGCTTTTTCCCCATAAAATAGAACCTTTATTACGACAGTCAGTTTTATGCTTTGTGCTTTGGATAACGTATACGTAGTATTTTGAGCGATGTCGGTCTGCTTTCCGGTTTCTGCTTTTGGCAGCAATTTTAATAATATATTTTTAAAGTGTTATGAAAATAGGATCTTTATTGCGACGCTTAGTTTTGTGCTTTGTGCTTTGGATAACATATAGAGAATATAAAATCTTGAGTGATGTCAGTCTGCTTTCCGGTTTCTTATTTTTATATTGTTTTTTAAAGTGGTTTTTTAAAGTGTTCATAAATTTGATATAGACGATTTCAGTTACTTATTAAGTATATAAATTCTACAAATTTCCGGTTAAAACATATTTTCAAACTAATAGCATCTTAAAAAGGGGTAACCTTACAGCCTTTTGCTATGTGAAGAACCTTCGAACATTTTTTATTCATTTTAACTTTTTTCTCGCATAGATCGTTGTTAGGAAGAACCTAGTGTCAAGACACTCCACTCTCAACTTTCTAATCGAAAAAATATGTATAGAGTGGTGAAAATAAGTGACGCCGTTTGTATCGGGGGTTTCCAAGGGAAGGTTATAAGAGGAAGAAAAATAAAAGTTACACCTTACTACATAAGCTATCTGCCAGTGAAAGTCTTATCAAAACCGTCCCAGCTCTTTTAGAGATTAGCCGGGACAAACATAGATGGAAATGTTTTTGTGGTATATGTACCGTGTCTACATATGCATTTAGTAAAAAGCGTATATTTTTATATTACAAACATACAGTTAAGGGCAGGGTCACACAAACAAAGTGTCACTGTAAACGCGACTGGTTGTAGTTCGATTCCCACTCGAGGATAGAAATATTTTATATTTCATTTTTTTCGCTCTGGTGTAGAGGCAAAGCATGGTGCTGTGTTCCGCAACTTAACACGTAATGCCTCCGAACTCGGCGGAAAGTGAGGAACGGAGTGTCTTAACATTATTAGGCCCCTCTGCCTGTTGTGTGCTAGATATAACGTGAAGCTAAAAAAGTAGACACTCAAGTTTTTTATTTCTACAGATTTAATGTTACAACTCATATACAATTTAATGAATACGTCTTGTTTAATCGTCTTCATTATCAAGGCCTTCATTAATCCCTGGTTTCTGAAAGTATGAAATAAAGTAAATTACATTTGTAATTTGTTACCCTTATCATTTACATAATGAAATATTACTTACCTAAAATTTATATGAAGGTTTTTTGGCAGTTCCACATTCTGCCCGAAATCTAGAACTATTGCGTGTTGTAATCAACACCGTTAATCCGTTAATACGGAACTTAACGCCGTGCTTTGTCGTAGATACCACAGCGGAGAAATGTAAATAATTCCTTTCAGTGGAAGTCGAACTAACAAACATCTCGCCGTCTCACTACGCTACAGCTTCACTCTTTCCGGCATAGCATAGTCAGAGAAAACCTAGAGTCAAAACACTCCATTTTCCATTTTGGTGGTCATATTTTAATTTTTTAACATCAAGGTATACTTAGGTTTTAGTACATACATTTTCCAATCTAGGTCTTGGTAGTGGTGCCAATGTGTCCCCATAAGCCTTCCAAAACAGAGTCACGTGGTTATCGTTTAGTCCTCTCTTTTGAAGGGCGTGGCCGAGACTCCACGTTTCTTTTGGCGAACAAGACACGATACCTGCAAGATAATTAAAATTGACTTTGTTGTTAACATTTTAGAATAGAATTTAGAAGGAGTAAACTAAATACTTCACATTCTCACAAATACTTCCGGCATTTAGGACTTGTCTACTGTGACAGAAAGAGGCTTTGTGGTATACAAATAAATTACATTTCATAAAGTACTCTCTAATGCGCTATTATCCTGTTTATTATAAAGCAGTGCAAAACAAGAAAAAAATTTAAGTAACGAACTAAATAAATAATTTTATACCAATATACATAAAAATAACGTACCAAATTAGGAAAAAAAAATTAAAATACTCGTATTGCAATCGGACCTAGAATAGGGGCCAGTCGTGGCGCAGAGGCACAAAGTGTGACTGTAAATCGACTGGTTGTGGGTCTGATTCCCACACGGGAAGTGGAAATATTACATGTTTCCATTTTCTTCGCTCTAGCTCTAGTAGCTCCGAATTCGGCGGAAAGTGGGGAACGGAGTGTCTTAACATTAGGTTCCCTGTGCATACCCTTCTGTGTGCGGGAATACAGCGTGAAGCTAAAAAAGAACAGTACAGTACGCTAAACGCAGTAGGAAGAGAATCTACTTCCTACTGTGTTAAGCGTGAAGCAAAAAATTGTTAATTACATTAATCACTTATTTAAAATATTCCTCAAGATCACCATAGGTATATATTATAATATACATTATAATTAAAATACATTTTAAACACGAAGATAAATGTAACTATCCATAATGTGTATAAAAGTATATATGTATGTAACCCAAAAAAGATAACTTTTTCAATGGCTTTACTTAGTCGAATTTCAAAATACACAAAATCGAAGACAAAGGATTTCTTTACACAATGCACATACCATAAGAAAAAGACCAGCTACACGCTTTTACCTGCATAGCAATAGCAGGGTAGTCAGAGACGACCTAGTGTCATGACCGATCCGAAACATTGTGTGTCGAGTGGCGGTGCTCAACGCCTTGGTTAAATACCAGAGCAGATAGATAAAATTAATTCAAATATAATCATTATTTTGACTGAGAATCGAACCTTTAACCATCGCATTTACAGTGAGCTAACCCACTGTGCCTCGATGGGTTCTAATAAATGAATCATTCAGATTATATAATGTAACGGTATACCTACCTACATATGTCTGACCTATAAAAGATGGTTTCACTTAGTACAATATTGAAAATGTTTTACAAAATGTAGCTTAAGAAACTTTAAATAGAATATAGAATAGTAACGGATACTACTAGAATATCTGGTATCCGATGCAATAGTTAAATTGCTAGTATTTCAGACAATTGCCTCTCCAATCTCAGGCCCTTTACGCTACAATGAACATTGAATTGTTTTACTTCATTGATTCTATTTTATTACCTTGTTAGATTAAAATATTGCATCGGGAAAAATTGTATCTGTATTTGATTTTAATCTTCTTTTCATATCTATCTAAAATTTATTAATTAGTATGTCTGTACTTGGGGCCAGTCGTGGCGCAGCGGCACAAATGTGTGACTGTAAACGACCGGTTGTGGGTTCGATTTCCACTCGAAGAGCGGAAATATTTGATATTTCCATCTTCTTCGCTCTGGTGTCGAGGTAAAGCGCGGCGTTAAGTTCTGTCACTTAAATTGCCTTAAAGTCCTCTGCCTGCCCTGCTGTGTGCAGGATACAGCGTGAAGGTAAAAAAAGCATGTCTGAACACTGAACAAAAAAGTTACGGTATTCAAAAATAGCAATAAAATATAAATCTATGACTTTTTAAATTATTTGTCTGTGTGTTTGTCATTTTTTTACATCTTTGGATATTGTTACATCTAAATGAATTTAAATGAAACATTTTATGGCTGGGTAGCTTTCAATACTAGGTTGAACTTAGGGTATAATTCATTTTGGAGAGTGGGCACTTTCGAAGAGTAGAATCATAATAGACCATCTAAATTATAAGAAATAAGGAAAAGTCATCTAATACAATTTTCGATTAGCTAAAAAGAAAATTAAAATCATCTGGAACTGAAAAATTCTCTATGTTTTGTAGAAATATTGCAATAGTATTTCGCACAAATCATTCAATATGAATATATACAAAGTGTTCAAAGTTGGGCCCAGTCGTAGCACAGTAGCACAAGCGTGTGACTGTAAACTGGGTGTAGGTTCGATTCCCACTAGAGGAGTGGAAATATTTAATGTTCCCATTTTTTTTTGCTCTGGTGTCGAGGTAAACTGCGGCGTTTAATTCCGCTACTGCGTGTTAAATGCCTCCGAATTTGGCGGAAAGTGGGGAACGGAGTGTTTTAACACTAAGTTCACTCTGCCTACCCTGCTGTGTGCGGGATGAAGTTAAAAAACAAACAAAGTGTTCAAAGACACTCCGTGAATCACACTCACCTGAATTTGGGACTCGAATTCTAGATAGTAGCGAATGGAATGCCTTAATATTAAGTTCTCTGACTAACCTGCTATGCGGGCAAAGGCGTGAAGCAATTTTTTTATTTTTTATTTCGCAAACAGTAATAAAAAACAATAAAGGTGCTGACTAAAACTCGTATATTATAATGAAATATTATTTAGTATAACCTGTTACTAAATTTTTACCTATCAAAATATTTTCATAATAACTTCGTATTTTTTTTAAATTAATTGGTTAGTGGCATGCTCCGATTTTATGCGTTTATTCAATATCCTCTTGACCATTAGCGTATTTTTTTAAATATAAAATTTTAGGAAATCCTGTCTAAACGTGATATATATGCATATCAATGTACCACACATTGGCTTTTGCATTTTAATTTTAGCCCTTTAAAAATATTACATTTTTTTATATTTATGATATGAAATAAATTATGTTTGGCATAAACAAATCTATATTAGATATGTTCTGTATTAGAGTATTCCCCCGAGTGGGAATCGAACCGAAAACTAATCGTGAATACAGTCAATCGTTATTAAACTGCGCTACTACGCAACTGCGCTATATCTCGCACACAGCAGGGTAGGTAGAGAGAACCTAGTGTTAAGACACTCCGTTCCTCAATTTCCGCCAAATTCCGAGGCATTACGTGTTAAGTGGCGGAACTTAACGCCGCGCTTTGCCTCGACACCAGAGCGAATAAAATTCAAATATTAAATATTTCCACTCCTCGAAAGGGAATCGAACCCACGACTGGCCTCAAGGTTTTTTTTAGGTTTTCTAACATTATTTTTCTCATTGGAAGTTCACCTTTACCAACAATCTTGCTAATTTTGTATTGATTTTGGTTACAAATTGTAATAGAGCATATCTTTATATAGAGTATATCTGTATATAGAGTAGCATAGTCTTAGTAAAATTATTTTTAAAGCTTCTCGACGGTGAAGCGTAAGTGTATGTAAAAATTTCCCTCAACTTTTGATCTTAAGGATTTTTTCAAAGTTTTATCGTCTAAAGAATGTTGTCAGCACCACGAGGTTCTAAAAACAAAGTCTAACTAACAACTATATGTATATTTAAAACTTTCTTTCCTCTATTTTGATCAGTCTGCGTTCATATCCCAAAACGTATAACTACAATAGATAAGAGACTAAAATGAATAGTAATAGTGGCCAGTCGTGGTCCAGTGGCACAAGGGTGTGACTGTAAACGACTGGTTGTGGGTTCGATTCCCACTCGAGGAGTGGAAATATTTAATATTCCCATTTTCTTCGCTCTGATGTCGAGGTAAAGCGCGGCGTTAAGTTCCGCCAATTAACACGCAATGCCTCCAAATTCGGCGGAAAGTGGAGAACAGAGTATCTTAATATTATGCTGTGTGCGGGATACAACGTAAAGCTAAAAAAGCTAAAATGAATTCAGATGCTAATTTTCAAATGTACATATGAAAGTATTTTTTTAACCTGTACGTTTTTTTATCTACCTAAACGTATGTTCCTAATCTGCCGAGGCATTTGTGATAAGCTGAAGCCTGAGGAAGTGCATAGTATTATTTTATATAATATACCATACGCGAAGGTATATTATATAAAATAATACTATGCCCTTCCTAAGGCCAAACCGTGACCAGAAACTAGTAAATCATGTATTGAATACTTTACCTACAATGGCAGCGATCCTCAGTTTCTCAAGCAGTTCGTCCATTAACATATCCTTATCGCTGCTCACTGGGTAGTTTTGCTGTTATCAAATACAACATTATAAGCATATAAACATCTATCTATCAGCTTCACATTTAATACAATAGAGTCGAGTCGACAAAAAAACCTAGTGATATGACACTCCGTTGGAATGCCATAATGTCATGCCAATGTGTGCTTAATGCCGGATCTCAACGCCGCACATTGTCTATTCCTTAAAGGGGAAACATGAATCGAACCCACAACTTATCGCGTTTATATTTAGACTTAGTCCCACTGTGCCACAATAGCTTATATATATTTAATTGGTTTAGGTCAATACAGTCTAACCTGTGACCTTTATATGCTTCATTTGCCCTGGGCCTGACCTGACCTTTAACGAACTTCTAAAATTTGAAGGTGTGTAAAAACATACTTTTTTATACGAAATGAGACAAATTTTCTAATTTAAATTGAATAGTACATCTCAGATAACAAAGCAGTTTAAAATGAGAAATAAATTTCTTGAACAAATTTCACGTGTACATTTGAGCAGGGTGCTAAGAACGAGGTCGTGATAAAGTGGATTTATTGACAGATTTACGATTACAATATTTTGTTAAATTTCATAGACTCATATATATGTATCATCATTTTAGTCTACAGATAGTTATGTACCAGTTATATTGGGGCCAGTCGTGCCGCAGTGGCACGAACGTGTGACTGTATACGACTGGTTGTGGGTTCGATTCCAACTCGAGGAGTGGAAATAACCTATTTAATATTTCTATTTCCTTCGCTCTGGTATCAGAGGTAAAGCGCGGCATTAATTTCTGCTACTTAACACTCAATGCCTACGAATTCAGCGGAAAGTGGGGAACGGATTGTCGTGACAGTAGGTTCCCTCTGCCTAGCCTGCTGTTTTCGGGATACAGCGTGAAGCTAAAAAATAAATATATTTAGTAAAAAGCGAAAATAAATATATTTACTTTAATGCTACAAACAGACACTTCAGATTTATTTATTTATATAGATTTGAAGCCACAAACCTTTTCTTTACCACGACGATATAAAAGGACTTTTCAATATATAACCTCCAAAATTTAATCAATCCACATTTAACGGCCGATGCCACAACTTGAAAATGTTTAAATTAAATGCTAATTGGCAATTCGTTCGCTTCATTTTCAAACTTGTGATTAAAATACAACATTTTAAATTTATTTTTCTGATTTTTAATTTGGTTTGTTTGGTTTGGCTTTTTTTGATAACTTGAAGAACTTTATAATAATATATTTGAAGATTTTTAAGGTTATATAGATTACATTAATTATTATCATTAAAGAGGCCAGTCGTGGCGCAGTTGCGTGTGACGGTAAACGACTGGTTGTGGGTTCGATTCCCACTCGAGGAGTGGAAATATTTAATATTTCCATTTTCTTCGCTCTGGTGTCGAGGCAAAGCGCGGCGTTAAGTTCTGCCACTTAACACGCAATGCTTCCGAATTTGGTGGAAAGAGGGGAACGGAGTGTCTTAACACTAGGTTTCCCCTGCTGTGTGCGGGATACAGCGTGAAGCAAAAAGTAAAAAAAAAAAAAATAATTAATTATTATTAAACGACAAAGATGGTTTTGGGTCTCACATCACTTGAGTGACTATATTTCAATTACTTTTATTCCCCCTCTCTGGTAAGACAAACTGCTATTTTAAAGACTATATCAGCAATTCCGGATGAAAACGGAGATCGTAGTCTCTTTTTGGCCTATCTCTCTATTTGGCCTACTTCTGGAAAGAACGTGAAACATATGAAGTACTATTAAGACATTATAGCTACCAATTTTACTGAATGAACCTAAAAACATAAAATTTACCATCAGGTATTCCAATATAGCTGTCGTCGTTACTTCTTGCTTCCACATTGTAAGTCGTCTGAGGGATTGATATATCATTTCCGGCGTAATCTATTAAAAAGTTAACTCTTTAGTCAGCTGTCTTTCCTATTTAAATTAATTTTAACATTGCTATAAAATCATAATAATCGTAATCATCTTTATTGTTAATTTATTATTAGTCAAATGGAAAGCAATATAGTATGTATTGCTGTTTTTACGTTTTTTGTACGTTTGTTGTAGTTTTTTGCTTACCTGACGAAAAAGACAATTATTTTTTAAAATCTCAATGTTTATTAAGACTATAAAAAACAGACATGGGGGATCCCAACAGAGCGCTTTATTTTTTAAAATTTAAATATAATCATTTCCCGAGTGGGAATCGAACCCACAACCATCGCTTTTTAATCAAACGCTATCCCATTGCGCCACGATGACCTCAACCGTAAAAACTTTCATTATAATAGTATAAAAATTTAAGAACATCTTATTTATCTGTGCCTTGTGTTTTTAATTGTAATATCCCGGCAAAATTTAAATCTTAGAGCTGTATAATTAAAAGCTTACTGCAGAAGTTAATCAAAATTTACGAGTAAGTATAGCAAGTACAAACATATTTTATATTTTCTTCTATATATACGAGACCTTTGCCAAATGTCGAGTCTCTGGAGACCCATAAAACGCAGATAATAATAAAATATTTTATTAAATTTTCGTAATACAATGAGGCTCCTATTCTAATAAGTCTTAAGAGGGATATATTCTTCTTGGGCTGATTTTTTATGTATTTTTTTGAGGTATTATAAATTGCTCATGCTATATTAGCTTATGCTAGCAGTTGTAAATGGTGTATACTAATATAAATAGAATTGTTTTATGGAAAGAAGTGGCAACATTAAGGGTGGTATAAGTTGTTTCATTTTGAGGTTATGGATTGTCAACCATATAGGTCTTGGTTCTTTTGAACTGTTTAAAATTATTAAAGGACATATACATTGTAAATATTTCTTTTTACCTGCTATACATAGGTTGACCTATACCTAAAAATCAATGAAACGAAGTGTGCGAAAATTGATACTCGTTTATCGATTTAGACTTCTTGTTACCCAATTTACTTGAAAAATTATACATGTATTCAATGTAATGCAGTTTTGATATTAATTTGTACCTAAATCTTATTTAAACTCATAAAATCAGTTTTTATGTTCTATTTTTTTTTGTCGTTGATTTGAATGAATATTCAAGAGACTCGACACAAAACTAAAGGAATTACAACAAATTTTAAATACCTCACAGTATTGTTTGGGCGCTTCTTGATTGTCTTCTAATGAGGAATTCGTCGTGATGAATAACGGCGACAGCATGTTAGTGTGAGATCCAGCTTGGACGCTTACTGTATATGATAATTATTTTTTTTTTGTTAACGTCTCGTACCAGAAATAACCTTAGTTTACTTATTTATACCACCTTTTCTGCTATTTAATTTTTATTTAAGATCTTCATATTATGTATAATTAACGTTAGTGTAAAATAAGGAGTTTTTTGTTATATTATTTATTTATTTAGAGAAGTGGCTGTTTCGCCTGTTTGTCTCCAATGAGATGATATAATATAAAATCTTGGCAAAATGTTTACATAATTTAAGCAAATGTAATAACAAATCGCAGGTCTTATTAACTTTAGAAATTAATTTGTTAGTAAGATAAGATAGTAAGTTATAAATTTAAGATTAATGTAACATTTTAGCTTTGGATCACTTTTTATGTTAACAAAAAACCCTTAGTCTTGCTTAGTCTTTAACATGTTAATAGCAAATTTATATGAATGTCTTAACACTAGGTTCCCTCTGCCTACCCTGCTGTGTGTGGGATACAGCGTGAAGCTATTTAATTTTTTAATTTTTATTCACGATATTGATAGACTTGTCTTCTAACCTGATATATGTGTATTCTTTTTTGACAGCGATATATTTTTTCTACGAGTTCTGGTAAATATTTTCTTCTTGGTACTGTAATTGTGATGTACTATCGTCATTCATTTTAAAGCATATTTAAGGTAAAATAAAAGGCATTTTAAAACAATAAAATATAATTCAAAACAAAAATTGTACAAACAAAATTAAACATGATAGATCAAATTTTTAATCTTCTACCTTCTTAAGCAACAGCGATGCCCGCATCGATTACACATGGGCGTCTGATAACCGCTTGACGGCAACCGTGTAAAGATTGTAGATACTGACAAATCCCTCTTTCTTCTATTTACCCTTGTCTTAGATTTACGCTTTGGTGCCCTGCGTTTGACCTTTCTCTTCTCTACTCGACCTTGACGTTGCTTCACTTTTTTCTTTTCTTGCTTTTTAGGTCCCGTGGCTGCCATCTTGACACCACTCACGTTCGAATATGTACCAGATACAGATACTTCGCTATTTCTCCTTTGACTGCTCTGGTCATCGTCCGTAGAAACGTTTTGATGATTTTTTGATGTTGTAGGCACCTCTTCTTCTTTATTATTGTCGTCTTCCATTTCTTATAAAAACTAGTAATTTTGTTAAGCTTTGCTGTATTTTGTGACTCATCTGTCAAAAGTTTGATTTTAAATTCTTTTGTGGTATTTGTCACCTTCTATGTTACTTCAAATGTACAAGGAGTTCCATCCAAAATCATTCATTATTTTTTTTTATGTTTATATTAGTTACTAGCTGTGCTCATGACTTCATCGAATTTAACCAGTAACTTTTAATCTAAAATAAAAGTAAACGTAAAAGTTATTACATCAGCAACCTGCTAGTGAAAATCCTGTCAAAATCAATCCAGCCGTTCCAGAGGTTAGGCGGAAATAACAGAGGTCTGTTAATTCCGACGGAAACGGACAGACGGACAAAAATTGTAAAAAAAAAATGGTGTATGTTCCGTATGTAAATATATGCATTGTGGATTTTAATATTAAAATTTCAATTTTATTTATTTGTATAGATTTGTGCTCACGTCTTCCAAGTAGACGCAGAAGTGTGCTTTGTTTTCATTACTTTTGAGAAGGCAATTTCGAGAATATCGCTCAAGCACACCTATTACTATGTAATAGTGTTTCAGAAGCAAACTAATTAACGTAGCAAGCGAGAAAATTTCAACTCATTTTTAACCTCTAACTGCAAGCAAAAAATACTTGTAGTTCACGAAAGTGCGCAAATTGGTTTTTGTAAAGTGTAAAGTTATTTAAGGACTTTTAAATTCAATTTGTGAAACGAAATAATATACCTAGGGATAAAAGTACAGTAATTAGGATGAAATATTAGCTATATTGCCTGCCCATTCCCTCTGCCTACCCTGCTGTGTGCGGGATACAGCGTGAAGATTAAAAAAAAAAATACAATTTCAATTACGACCTCTGCATGTTTTTTGCCTCATTGTATGGTAGGTAAATAGAGAGGCTAGTCTCGAGACACTTCGGCAGAAAGTGTTCCGCCCAAGTTCTAGAAGGTTCTACATTGTGTGGGGAGTAGCAGAACTTGACGCCGCATTTGATTATACACAGTTCGCATTCATCACCACCATTTAATATTATTTCTGAAAAAATAGCCACGAGTTTATATTTAGATAGTCCAAATAACACAGATAATTAAATAATAATCTTAAATTTTTCCTATCTACCTACTTTTGATAATATTCACTTGACCTGTCGTCTGTCACAATATTCTTGTAAATTTCTCTATTAGTTAATTATATTAAATATTAATGTATTATTGAAAATGTTGTCAACAGGTGTTGGTGCGGTCTAAGCAAGACAGCTCATGGACCCAACGTGCCCACAGCGTCGCCGGGGGAGGCCTGGGTGCCCACTCGGCATACACAGGCCGCCGCAACAGACGCTTACGGCACGGTCGAGTTTCAGGGCGGACCGCATCCTACTAAAGCTCAGGTTAATAATAAAAAAGATTTTATATTTAAATAAAGTTTTATTTATAAATAAAAAAACAGCTTTACGCATTATTCCACTTAGCAAGATAGTCAGATTACTCGGACTATCGACCGATTTTGTGTTAAGACATCCAGTTTCCGTCCAACGTTGAGATATTAGTTCTTGAGTGACGAAAATCAACGCTGCACTGTGTTTTATATAAACAGATAAATTAAAATATTTTAAACATAATCATTATCCCCAGTGAAAATCGAACCTGCAACTAATTATGCTCGGCTAATCATCTATGTCTTGCAATCTTAAATAAACAAATTTAAATAACTCTATTCTATACCTTTTGTATATGTTTAACAATAATGTGTTTAAATTGCGGAAATCACTTTTTTTACATTTTAATGAAGTAATAACTGTATTGTTAATATTATTTTCTTCGCTCTGGTATCGGAGGTAAAGCGCGGCGTTAAGTTCCACCATTTAACACGCAATGCCTCCGAATTCGGCGGAAAGTGGGGAACGGAGTGTCTTAACACTAGGTTCCCTCTGCCTACCCTGCTGTGTGCGGGATACAGCGTGAAGCTGAAAAAAAATTATTATTTTTGTTGCAAAGGAGAATCCACAACCTTTACATATAATAAGAGTATGTATTATTAATTACGTAGTGGAAATTTATATTAACTTTACCTCTATACTTAATATTTTCATTTATAATCAAAAGTTTAAAAAATAACGCATTTAAAATTAAATTAGAAAAACTAACCTCTCTTTTTTTATAGTACGTGCGACTCTCCCACGACACACGACCAGACCTCATAGTCCAGCTGCTAACAAGAGAATGGGCGCTAGACAGGCCGAAGCTTCTAATAACTATACAAGGAGGCAAAGCCAACTTCGACTTGCAACCTAAACTGAAGAAAGTTCTGAGAAAAGGCCTTTTAAAAGCTGCGAAGACTACCGGGGCGTGGATATTTACTGGAGGGACCAATACAGGTAATTAATAATAATAATTATTTTTTTATTATCTTCACGCTGTATCCCGCACACAGCAGGGTAGGTAGAGGGAACCTATTGTTAAGACACTCCGTTCTCCACTTGCCGAATTCGGAGGCAATGCGTGTTAAGTGGCGGAACTTAGCGCCACGTTTTTACCTCGACACTAGAGCGAAGAAAATGAAAATATTAAATATGTCCACTCCTACAGTGGGAATCGAACCCACAACCAGTCGTTTACAGTCACACGCTTGTGCCACTTGGCCAAGACTGGCCACAGATAATAATATATCCATTTAACAGGTAGGTTTTATATAACAGGTAAATATATCCATTTAATTAATTACAAATAAAAAAAATAGAAAACGTGTAAAGAACGCATGGCTTAGCGGTCAGAGCGCTTGGACGGTTTCTAAAAGGCGCGGGTTCGAATCCCCCTACATTCAAGTATACTCAACACAGCACATTTACACTCACACTCCCAAAAACACTGTTAAGAGTAAATTTTATTCCATCATCAATTTTGTTTTAAGCATTTAAACGTTGCATAAAAATGTTTTAAACAATTTTATTACTAAGAGTTTTATGCACTTCTTCGGTATTATATTAAGTATTTATTAAAAATATTAAAAAATGCATAAAATGAAAACGTCTGACTTAATTTAGACTGGATATTAAAAACTACTATCCTTAATCTTCCTTTGAGTGAAATGCTTTTTAAGATTATTTAAGTCAAAATATCTATTGTTAAAAACTAATATGATACAAAATATTTATAAAGATTTTAATAGAAATCCTTTCATATTTATAGATAATAGGAATGTTTCGAACTTACAATCGTGGCGAATATGGGCGCTGATGAAGACGCTGTCCCACTGCGATACCCTCAACCATATACAAAAAAGGGGCAGAGAGAACTAAAATTTTTACCTGAATCATATGCCTGTCTGTTGCGTGGCGGAACTTAACGCCACGCTTTATCTTGTCACTAGAGCGAATAAATGAAAATCATTTATTTTTATGAAGCTTTTCGAACTCAATCCTCCACTTTCCGTCCGATATCGAGATATTCCATGTTGAGTGGCAAAACTCAACGCCGTGCTTTGTTCTAAATACATGAGCGGAGAAATGAAAATTTAAATATAATCATACCCCTAGTGGGAATCGAACCTATAACCATTCTTGTTAGTCAGACGTTGTCACGATGAACTACAATGACACAATACAAAAAACAAATTCACGCTTACCTAGAATCAAGACACTGAGTTCTTCACTTTACCTTAAAGCTCGAATCAAATCGAATTCTTAATAACTATATACAAAATTTAAAATGACTAACGTTTTCAACAGGTGTTACCCGTCAAGTGGGAGATGCATTACAGCTAGAGCGTTCCCAGCGAGCGGGCAGGGTGGTCAGCATAGGTATCGCGCCGTGGGGCATAGTCGAGGGCGCGAGTGAACTAGTGGGGCGGGGGCGGGACGTGCCTTACCACGCTATAGCCTCGCCAAGGTAAATGTTTTGTTTGGTTTAGTTTTGTCGTGTTTGTTTGTGTGTGGGTGAAGGTAAGTTGTGTAAGGAAAGCTATTAAATGTTGGTTTTTGAAACTTTTTATAATGTTTTGAGTGATATTTTTCGTGTTTAAGGGTGAATTATACTTAAAAAGTATTGAAATGAATGAGAACTTATTATTAATACATATTGACTAATTAATACAAAAATATATTTCGCAGTATTTTTTTTCTTTTGAGACAGATGTAGCCAGTGTTAAAACACTTCGATTTGCATCGCATTAAATGTTATAATTAAATTAGACGCTTTTCTAAGCTAAGCTAAGATATTTATAGCTGTTAAAAGTAAAAATTCAACCATATGACTATCGAAACGGTAATTACCGCAAGTACTGCCAGGGAATTTTCACATTCCCTATAGTATAGTTCTTTTCAAGAACAACCCGTGTATATTGTGTAAGAAAACGTATGAGCAAACACGCGATTGATTGTTTCAATTTACACTCTGAGGAATTAGGTATATGTAAATCATATTCATTTTCCCTTTAATAACATAAAGCACAGCTTCAACTTCCGTCAATAATATCCCAAATTTAGGCGAAATATTGAGTACGGAACATCTTAACTCTTATTTCTTTCTGTCTACATTGCTATTCAAGAAAAACGTGATGCTTCCATATCCTGACTCCATCTTACCTTTACTCTTTATTCTTTGCGGGGTAGTCAGAGAGAACGGAGCGCCAAACGCTACGGTCCCTGCATACTTCTTTCGCCTCGTCCACTGTCATCAACCTCTTCATACATTCCCTCCGGGGGGTCCTCATGCTTTTTACGTGACCATCCTTCACAGTATCGCTGATACTGTGTATATTATACTGGTAATTACTTAAATATACTGGTTACATTATTTTATTTTATACTCTATTGCCTATTTGAGATTGCTTTTTTTTATAAAAGAAGGGTAGTCTATATTTGACTATCGTCACTTATTATGTTCATGAGAAAATCATCGATACATTTAGTGCAATGTCTATATTATTTGATAACATATAGCGATAACTGTTCTAGTAAGAAAACGTACGAAATCTGCTGTCATATGATAGTAGATTTCGTACATATATACCATCTGGTATATAGTATTATTATAAAACGGTCATAATATCTTAAATAAATTTTACGCTTTTTATTTTACAATTGTGTTACTTATTGATATTAAAAAATAGCTTTACTTGCAAATAATCAATGCAATTTGACTTTGCCAGTTTTTTACTTTTCTGCGGGAACTGTTTTGAATACCAGGGTAATTTTAAAAAAAAGAGAGATGGCCTATGTTTGTGATGACCTTGCCTCATTAACTATTTTCCTGAGAAAATTCATTCATTTCAGTCAAGGAGTTTAGATCTTTCATTCTCACTATACTAAACATACATAAGTTTCATCCACTGTTTCAACCTCCTAGGGTTTGATTTTTTATAACGTAGCCTATATGACCCTGCGTCTTCAACAATCTTCTTTACTAATACGATACAGATTTTTGCATTTTTATAATAATAATTTTAATGAGTGCGGATACGTCTAATACAATGTCAACTATATAATAACAAATGGCGCTACCCGTTGCAGAAAACGTAGTGACATCTGTTGTCATATAGATTATATAAATATATAGATTGTATAAAGTTTTATAGACCGGTCAAATGTATATTTAATAAATGTTATGCTTATTTTATTTTATAATTATTTTAATTAGTGATATTGAAACAAATTTAGCTTCACTCGTGAACTATCGACATAATTTGAATTTTTTTTTAATTTTATTTTTCTGCGGGAGTTATGTTGAATACCGGGATGAAAACTATCCCATATGTTGCTCTAACCTCTAAGCTAACTCCATACAAAAAATCATTAATTTCTACCCGGTAGATACCGATATACAAATGATTTACTTATATCGGTTTTTTATTTTTTCCAAAAAAACTACATAGAATACCGGGATAAAAACTCCTATATGTACCTTTGGACTATAAGCTATCACCATACTAAAATTCATTCATTTCTATCCAGTAGTTTTTGCGTGATTGACGAACAAATTAACAGACAGACAGACAGACAGACAGACAGACAGACAAAAATTCTACTGAGTGGATTTTTGGCCTCTGTTATCGATATATTAACGCACCCAATTAAAATTTCAGAAAAATTTTTCGTGTACAGAATTGACTTTTCTACTCTTTTATTATATATAGAGATTACAATAAAACGCATAATTCATTTTACGCAAATGTTTTTTATATAGAAACAAGGTAAATTACGAGGATAAATTATGAACGAAAACGACAATACTGTAGTGGTATATTGCTGTTGCGTTGTCAATTTGCAAATAAATTGCCTCCCGAAAACTGTATATTTTTATTTTAATTTACACACAGCTATTCTTTTATAATAGATATTTTTTGATTGCGATCTGTTTTTTTTATGGGATTTTTTGTAACTTCACGCCTTGTCACACACAGCAGGACAAAAAGAACCTATTTTTCAGACTCTAATTACTGCTTTCTTAAGCCGATTTATTTTGTTTCACAAAAATATTCAATGTCCAGAGAGAACCTTGTGTCAAATAATCCGACTGAAATCAAGACATTGTATGTTGAAAACGCTTTGTCTTAAGTATCAGAGCAAAAAAACGAAAATTATTCCCTAGAGGAGAAATCGAACTTATAACTATCGAGCTTATAATCAAACTTTATGGGGGGGAAATTATTATACAAGAAGCTAAATAAGAAAAACTAGGCAAAATGGGTGCAGGTAAAAGTATTCTTGTGTTTAGTATTACAGAAAAAAAAATTGTCAGTAAGATTTAAATTACACATCAAAATCATTTTAAAACCTGGGTTCGGCCATTTTCTCACTGCCAACCTCTTGTTTTAATATGCAGGTTTGTTTATACGTATAATACTCCGCTTGGAGGAAATATTTGACTTAAAAAACTACAACAATTTGTTGCTTATTTTAATTTTTTTAGATATATCTTTATGTCTTGTGAGTGGCTCTTGGCAGACGGTGCGACATCTTTGTTTTTTCCCCGTTCCGTTTCAGGTTTATCCTAGAGAAAATAATGCCAAAACACTTCATTTTCTGTATTTCTCCCGAAATTAAGGTAAGTCATGTTAAGTGGCGGAGCTCAACACCGCCTATTTACTTACCGATTACCGATTTACCGATTACTTACCAACGGGGAAATTTAGATGAATTAAATGTATAATAATCGCCCCTCGTGGGTATCGAACCTTCACTATCTCACTGTGCTATAATGGCTGCTTCAATGCATGAATTTAATTTTCGAAAATTTACTATTTATAAGCACACAATAAATATTGAGACAATCCGATACAAATTACACATAATGAAACAAGCGTATTAGGATGTTAGTTTATAGCTGTGCCTGCTACTTCATAGCAGGCTCATCAAGTATCATATATCCCAAATATCAAAACAAAAGTAGCCTAAGTTACTTATGACATTAAGAAATCTCGTCAAAATCGGTCCAGCCGTTCCAATAGATTAAAACTATTTGTTTTGACAGACAAAAATTGTAAATAATGTTATTATCGTATACATACCGTGTTTAACTTACTGTGCATTTAGTAATAAACGGTTATTTTTGATATTACAAACATCCACTCCAATTTATATTGACAAACAGATACATAGTATAAAAGACGAAAAGTAGAAACATAATATTTTTTACTATTAAATATCATTAATTGTTGCAAGTAATTTTAAACTAAAACAAGCCTAATTCACCCAAGGACAGGTATTTATTAAGTACAATAAATATACATGTTTGTTCCAAGAACTGACAACTAAGGGATGAATGGAACCGCAAAGCCACTTTAGTTATGCTGATTAATAGTGTAACATTGTTTTGTGGTTCCGTAGAATGGTACACGGCTCTAGGGGGATTAGAGAATATACCTACTTCATTTAAATTAGTTATATTTCATTTAGAGGCCAGTCGTGGTGCAGTGGCACAAGCGTGTGACTGTAAACGACTGGTTGTGGGTTCGATTTCCATTCGAGGGGTGGAGATATTTAATATTTCCATTTACTTCGCTCTGGTGTTGAAGCTAATCGCGGCGTTAAATTCCACAACTTAACACGCAATGCTTTCGAATTCGGCGAAAGGGGGGAACGGAGTGTCTTAACACTAGGTTCGCTCTGCCTACCCTGCTGTGTGCGGGATACAGCGTGAAGCTGAAAAAAATATATACGAGTATATTTCATTTAAATTAGGCCGTTAGCGTAATCGCGATGCTTGTGGGTTCGATTCTTACTCGGGGGATGAATATATTTAAGTTAGTATCAATTCCCCGACTATTCACGGAACATGGTATATGAGACAGGGCGGCGTTTAGTTACGTTACTTAATATACAGTGAAAGATGGAAGGGTGGAAAGTGGAGAACTTTCCAGGGCAATCAGAGAGAACCTCTGATTGCCCTGCTAATCAGTAAAAAGAAGGAAGATTTGGCTTTTTAAATACTTTTTACTTAATTCAGCTAATATAAAAGAACTGAAATTTAAATTTAAACAACCCCCCTTTTGTTGCGTAAAATACTGGTTATTTTAGAAAGGTATATGTCATTTTTACAAAATTGTCATGCAGACATATGATGGTGCATGTAATACTTGTTTTGTGAATTTAATGTTTTTGGAACGGAGTTCCTTATCGCGCGTTGTGAAAGAAAAAATTCTCACGAAAAGTTGTAACGACACTTTTTGCTATACCTAGTAAGCTATCGTAAGCTGTGCGGCGTGCGCATGTTTCTCTGTCTGTCTCTGTCTCCCTCTTATAGAAATCAAGCCAGATATTTTCATTTCTAATGAATAATAAATTAATAATAAATTTAATTAATGATAAACTAATAATTAATAATATAAAGAATATTAATTAATGATAAACTAATGTGTATAATTGTGGCCAGTCGTGGCCCAGTGGCACAAGCGTGTGACTGAAAAACGACTGGTTGTGGGTTCGATTCCCACTCGAGGAGTGGAAATATTTAATATTTCCATTTTCTTCGCTCTGGTGTCGAGGTAAAGCGCGGCGTTAAGTTCCGCCACTTAACACGCAATGCCTCCGAATTCGGCGGAAAGTGGGGAACGGAGTATCTTAATACTAGGTTCCCTCTGTCTACCCTGCTGTGTGCGGGATACAGCGTGAAGCTAAAAAAAAAAAAGAAAAAAAGATAAACTAATAATTAATAATAAAAAAAATATTATTATAACTTAAAAAAAATGTTATTACAATTCCTTCATTAATCGAAAGAAACTTCCATCCGGGTGTTCCTTGACACCTGTCTTGTTTTTCCGGGCAAAAACGGAGAGTCTTTGCAGTAGATTCTAACTACTCTGTTTTACGGGAAAAAGCGCTAAAAGTCATAAATGGATACAAAATGAATATTAAATCGTAAGAACAGCAATTCCTAATTTGCTTCGTCATTTCTCATTTTAATAAGCAATTGCTTATATTTATTTGATGTGAAATTTCATTTCCTGACGTTTGTATAAATGTATTCTACGAATTCGTGTTTGTCACGTTTAATAATATTCCGGCAAAACATTGCCTTCGTAAATGGTTTAGAATCATTAAATTAATTAGTAATAGGAGCTGAAATATTAATAAATTAATATTAAGGTTTCTCATTTTAATTTTAAATCAATTTGTATTTCTTCTGGATTCTGATGCAAATGTAGGTTATTTATGTTATATACATACAGTAATATACATTCGGCGGGAAGTGGGGAACGGAGTGTCTTAACACTAGGTTCCCTCTGCTTACCCTGCTGTGTGCGTGACGCTAAAAAAAAAGAAAAATAATAATAAAACAGTTTAATATACTTTTATAATTTATTAATAAACTAAGACAAGAAACATTCTTGAAACTAAAATAAGAGTTAAAGTCTAACTAATATTTATTTATAATACATCTTGTTTAAATGGATCGGACGTATTTATAACAGTGGACGAGTTGAGGCTATTCGTCTGGGCCTGGTACAGGACGTCGTTGATCAATTTCTCAGCCATAATTCTCATGTTCTGCGGCAAACCTCGTAGCTTTGCTGCTACGTTTATACCTGTAAATACTGTAGTTGTTATATAAATATATGCAATGGTACTTTAAAGCAATTGTAGACAAATGATTTGCCATAATTTTTTTTGGAAAACGAGTAAAATATTTACACAGCGGGATTCGAACCCATGCCTCTTGGAAACCTATGTGAAACGATTATTACAACTTGTTTTGTTGTTAGCGTCTCAAATAGAAACAAAAAAAAAAATCTGCTATCCAAATATGGTTATAGAAGAAGTTTTTAAATATTTTTAAAGTGTTATTCCACACTTAGGAAACTCAGTGGTGAGAGCGCCTGAACGGTATTCAGTAGGCGCGGGTTCGAATCCCCCCGCGTTCAAATTTTTATACGTCTTCTAAATGTCCTTATAGAAGAAATTTTTGAAGTCTAGGTTCCTTGGCCAGTAGCCAAGAATCTATACAATTTCTATGAAAAAAAAGAAAATCTAGCTTTAAGCTCTAAATAAGACAAAACGTGACAGTAGGCTTAAAGAAATAAACCTAATGAACATTTAAATATGTTGATAATAGAAAAAATCTGAATCCAGGCTGTTACGAAGGTTATACGATTCAGTATAGTATAGTAAAAATTGAATCCCTCGACGTATATGCAACAGTCAAACTACAAGACTATGATAGTTACTCGTAAATGAAAATGAATAAATAAGCTGGGGCCAGTTGTGGCTCAGTGGTACAAGCGTGTGACTGTAAACGACCGGTTTTGGGTTCGATTCCCTCTTGAGGAGTGGAAATATTAATATGTCCATTTTCTTCGCATTGGCGTCAAGGCAAAGCGCGGCGTTAAGTTCTGCCACTTAACTCGCAATGCCGCCGAATTCGGCGGAAAGTGGGGAACGGAGTGTCTTAACACTAGGTTTCCTCTGCCTACCCTGCTGTGTACGGGATACAGCGTGAACCTAAAATATTGTTTATGCGAAATTCAATACATTCTACTTAATTTAATATTCCCTTGGTTATATAAAATCCTAAGATTCCATTTAATGTACGAGTATTTGTAGCGTTTTATCTCATTTTCAGTAGTTTGGGTTCGTCCTTTGGGATCAAGTAAATAGGTATTGCCTGTAAATACTTCTATTTTGTTAGATTTTTATTTTTATTTGTATTAAAATTGCTACAACAAGCAACATTTGTAAAACAAAGTTAAATTAGCCCACTTGTACATAAAATATGAAATGAATAATTATAATAGAAAAAAATAATGAATGTAAGATAAACATTTTAAATAGTTAAACATTTTTAGATAACTTATAAATATTTGTACGCAACCGGTTCGAACCCGCGCTTCTTGAAAACCGTTCAAGCGCTCTGAGCGCTACCCCATGCGTTCTACATCCGTCTGCGTCGAAATTTTTATATGCTTATTGCTATAAATTTCTTCTTATCGTTGGGAATAACTTATATTTATATTTGACACTTAAAGGCCGTCATAGTGCTGATGGACAGCGTCAGGAAAAAAAATATTTATCACTTCATCGCTCTGGTACCTAGGACAAAGCGCGGCGTTAAGTTCCGCCATTCACCTACACGCAACGTCACTATATCATGCAAAAAGTGGAAGACGGAGGGTATTAACACTAAGTTTACCACGCTATGGGGGAAAACCGTATTTTTTTGATATTCTTAATATTTTGCGAGCGTTAGGCAACGTAAATTTCTGCATACATATATCATAAAAATCCTATCGCAGCTATAAATTTATGAATCTCTTTGATTTATTAAGCGCACTGCCCCGCACTCGACCTCTCGGCGTCCGTCAGTAGTTTTATTTACGCAATTTTGTATGTTAGTAAGTACTCAGCTCTTTTTGAATAGCATTATTACTGGAATTTAGTGATATTAGGAAAAAAGCTTCAAAAGCGATATTAGTAGGATCTAGTGGAAAAGTTTCGTATAATAAATTATTAATAAATGTAATACCAGCCACCAGTCAGTCGTGGACCAGTCGTGGCGCAGTGTCATAAGCGTGTGACTGTAAACGACTGGTTGTGAGTTCGATTCCCACTCGAGGAGTGGAAATATTTAATATTTTCATTTTCTTCCCTCTGGTGTTATAGGTAAAACGCGGCGTTAAGCTCCGCCACTTAACACGCAACACCTCCGAATTCGGCGGAAAGTAGGGGACGGAGTGTCTTAACACTAAGTCCCCTGTGCCTACCTTGCTATGTGCGGGATACAGTGTGAAGCTAAAAAAAATATTAATAAATATAATTAATTATATAATAATGTAACAAAAATATTTTGAATAATTCAAGACAATTTCAATGTAGAATGAATATGATTATTATGTTGTTACATACAAGCGATTCTACGATTAGCATTACATGATAGATTTTTAGATCAATTTATTAGAACAAATTTGATAGTTTACATAGACGCACAAATTTACTATGCTAACACAGTTGTCCATTTTCCCGCGCTGTCAGCTGTTGGTAACAGATAATATTTTCATTACTCTGTTGAATATACACATGTTGATAAAAGTTATTTAATAAATTTTGAAAATTAGTTTAGTATTTTTTAATACTCCTTGTATTTTTATCTTTTTTAGCTTCAATATTTATCGCGCACACAGCAGGGTAGGTAGTGGGAACCTAGTGTTAAGACACTACGTTCCCCACTTTCCGCTGAATTCTGGAGGCATTGTGTGTTTTGTGGCGGAACTTAACGCTGTGCTTTGACTCGACACGAGGCAAATAAAATGAAAACATTAAATATTTCGACTCCTCGAGTGAAAATCGAACCCACAACCAGTTGCTTTACAGTCGTACTTTGTACCTCTGCGCCACGACTGGCGACTGTATTAAAATTATTAAACCATAAATACTAATACTATTAACTTATTTATTATATTTCTCTTGTGTTATTGACTCGCTGACATACACACAAACAAACTACAGCGCGTAGCGTAAATAACTGGACATTTTGTAATTGAAAACGAGGACGGGATAAAACGGTCAAATCAACGGTCTAAGGTCAAATCATACGAAAAAAGTCATGTTTTGTGATTTTTTATCCAACGACACAGTTTAATTTGTTTACCCAACCAAAAGTATATTGAAGTATGACATTTGAAGAATGTGTTATCAAATTTTTACAAAAAAAATATTAAAAAATACGGCAATGGCAGCAATTGTTCGGACATGTCTCGAAAAAAAATTGAATTGCGGTGCCCCTCATAACTTGGTGCTGAATCATCTGAAATCAAAAAATTAAAGTTCATTCGTTAGATAATAGTTTTCCCCAGGTAACGCTGGGCGTGTTTTTTCGAAAATTCAATTTTTTATATTTTTTCGAACACTTTAAAGTGAAAAACACATTTTTTTGGGAAAATATCGGCTAATTTGTTATTGCGAAATCAAAATTATTAACAAAAAGAAAAAAAACTCTCCAGCGTTACCTAATAAATTGTGTACAGAAATAGTGTTTAAAATTTCAAAAAGATCGGTGCAGCAGTTTTGAAGATATGAGGGGCACCGACTTTGAAAACGTAAGTTGTGAGAAAAACGCTTTAAAGTTTTAAACACAAAAAAATCTGTGTGAAATGTTTATAAGTGAATTTTATCAACATACCTCACACTGAGTCATCAATGCTATGTCCATAGAGAATGTTGCTCTCATCAATGATGTCTAATGCATCTTTTTGCTCCTGCCTACGACGAATTCTGCCTTCTTTGGTTTGTTGTTCAGCTTTCTGCTCTGCTCGGCTTATGCGTGTGGAGTCAGTTAATCGCGCCCAGTCATGAGCGTTTGATCCACTACTGATTTCCATGTCTTGCATGAAGGTGAGTAAAGCAAAGGAACCTTCATTGAAAACACTGGCTGCCACATAAGCTGCAATTTCAACGGTGACAGAGGTTCCACTCAAGTGCTTCGGTGAGATTTTTCCAAATAAGTTGGTTCAAACTCTCATTGTTGTTCTGCGTGAAGCCTCCGACGCATCGTTCCAGGAGGGCATCTTTGCTCAGATCTTCGTAAACAGGCTTGATTGCATCCAAAATAATAACGGTAACAATAACGCGCTCGGCTCGGAGTGCTCGAGTCGGATCGGGTATATGTGGGTACAAAACTCCGACAGATATAAAAATACTCATAACTTCGTCAATTTTTCTCCAATTGACTTGAAATTTTTACACAATATTCTTTAAATATAAAGCATTTAATTAAAAAAAATTAAAAAAAATGATAAAATAGAAATTTAATACCTTACCCCCACCACATGTGCCCACAAAACTGTTTTTTATATTATATAATAGTTATGTTTAGTACGGTTTTTATCTAAAGTCCATTTAAAATTGCATGACAATTCGTGCTACGATACTAATCTTAACGTAACCCTCTTAAGGTGTATCAGATACCTATTCATTTATATAAATATAAATATTTTACAACCTGTATTTAATACAATGATAATTACACAATGCAAAACACAACAATTGTTTCATTTTGTAATAATATTGAATTTCAACTTAAATTACTTTGTGTAAATTCATTCAACGGTACATTTATGATTTGAAGCGTACTCACGTACAAATTAATCGTTCATTCATTCAGGAGCATAGATGGGATCGGTTGGAGCAGAAAATGTAATGCATTTTCAGGTTGAAATTTTTTGCTTTTAGACACGTGTAGGTGGTAATGAAATGGTTCTGAAAACAGTGTTATAATAGGTATTTTAAAAATGATTTTTACATGCTCTTTTCATATATCCTATCGCAGTGTTAGGATAAAGTGTGTTTAAGAAAAAAATATTAAAGCTAATTTGACATTTGACAGTAGATGGTAAATTTCAAATTTGTTACATTTAATTCTTTCATTCTTCCTAATTTTTTTCGAATTTAAACTGCAAAATATGAATTTTATGTGAACAAGGTAAAATTTATTGGTTTCCAAAACCTGCCTAACCTTTGTATAAACATGTATTCGATGTATACATTCCATGTAATGTTTTAATTTACATGGAATGTATACATGAATACATGGTTATAGATAGAAAGTAGTGATATACATATAACATTATTTTTATCTCATTCACAGCAGCACGTTGACCTTTACATACAAATAGTAATATAAATAACTACCTATTTCATTCATTCTTTAAAAAGTGGTCAATAAATGAATGAATGATTTACAAATCGCTACTAAAATCTGCTCACGATGGAATACAACGATCATTTACAGGGAATTTATGACAACCACCACAGTTTGATGTATATAATTGTGTAGAGTGAGATATTGTATGCGCTGTGCAAATGTTTACGAATGTTACAGTTAATGGTTTAAAGCAGGGGTACGTAATCTATGACCTTTGGCCACATGCGGCTCTCTTAATAATTTTGTGGGCATTTTTTTTTAAATACAATCAAGAAGTATGTTTTTAGTCCGCTATAAAATTTCAATTTGGCCCCGATTTATAGCTCACATTTTATGTAACTGCCGGTACGTTGTGAGTAACATACCTACATTTTATTCTACCCTAAACCTAAAAACTTATAATGGTCGATAAACTTATATCGTACACATGTTAGTATATGTTAGTATTTATTTTAATTAAATTAATTTTTGCGCTAAGCATTTAAAAAATTCATTTACGTAAGGAAAATATTTGTTATATTTTTTTTAATTTGCACGGACTTTACAAAAAAGTATTTTAGAAGAACATAAAATATATTGAAAAAGACATTTAAAGAAAACGTATAAAAATTTGAACGTGCGGGATTCGAACCCGCGCCTCCTGAATACCATTCAGGCGCTCTCACCACTGAGCGATGCATTCAGAATGCGTTCAGAGGCATGCTCAGTGGTGAGAGCGAGTGTGGAATAACACTTTAAAAATGTTTAAAAGTAAGTACATAAAATATATACTCCATTAATCTACTACCGTTTACAACAAGAATAAGTTGTAACAAGCATATAAGAATTTCGACATAGTTCGATATGAATACTTATTAGCTAGTGCGCTTAGATGGTTACCATAACGCGAATCCAACAATAATCCTATTTTTTTGTTTTTTTTTCTATAAAAAGTAGGATAAATTGTTTGAAACGTCAAGTCTTACAAATACATTAGTAATTATAGTTACATATGTATGTTCATATCTAAAAGGAGCTTCATAATATGTTTTTCCATAACTCTAATGTTGTGGATGTCTATGGGCGAAGGAACCACATAACACCAGGTGGGCCTTCTGCTCGCTTGCCTCCTTTATTCCATAAAAATCATGTTTTTATATACCAAGGTACCGTTATGAATACAATACGTAAATAACATTTATAACATCCTGTGAAGAAAGGACTGAATGCATATTTTGGTAATTTAAAAAAAATATTAAAAAAGCACTTTTACCACCTTACATTAATTTTTCTTACCAATAGCATCGTATTCGTCATCTACTTCAGTACAATGTCGTTTTGATTTAACCTCCTCGTACGTTAAATGTTTTTGCGTTGGAGCTTCTTCCGTTTCCTCCATATTGGAAGAGATATTAAAGTCTGTATAGGATTCATGTGACTCCTGACAGCTGCCCTCTTGGTCTTGCACGTCAATGTCGTCTTCTGATGCCTGTAGTGTAAAGTTAAGCATTTTATTGCAGTCCGGTAATATAGCTTTAGTTTCACGCTGTATCCCGACCACAGCAGGGTAGGCAGAGGGAACCTAGTATTAAGATACTCCGTTCCCCACTTTCCGCCGAATTAGGAGGCATTGCGTGTTAAGTGACGGAACTTAACGCCGCGCTTTACCTCAACACCAGAGCGAAGAAAATGGAAATATTAAATATTTCCAGTCCTCGAGTGGGAATCGAACCCACAACCAGTCGTTTACAGTCACACGCTTGTGCCACTTGGCCACGACTGGCCACCGCATATATAGTGGTGGTAGTAGTATATGGGTAATACACCTATAAAGTTAAGAACACAGAGTCTTGACACTAGGTTTTCTGTCACTACCTTATTCTGTAGGAAAAAGCGTGAGTCTAGTTATAATTTAGACATTGCCATGTGAAGTACAGGCAGAATGAAAGCTGAAAATGAAAATTGTAATTTTCTTTAATTAATAAATGTTAATATTTAATTTACTTAATTATTAAAGTTTGTTTTCATATTTTCTATATCAAAAGGTGTATTGAAAAATAAAAATATTTAAAATTTAAAAGGATTAGGTAAAATAATTAACTTAAAATTTAAAACACGTAAAAGGTAGGCACAGAGAACTTAGACACCTAAGGCACTATGTTCGCCACGTGTTTACGCCGGAAGTCGAAGCATTACTTGTAGCGGACTTAATGATTACGAAAAAAAAATAAATAGAACGTCTGAATAAATGGAGTTGCCAGTGTATTTAATATTTCCATATTTAATATTTCCATTTTCTTCGCTCTGGTGTGGAGGTAAAGCGCGGCGTTAAGTTCCGCCACTTAACACGCAATGCCTCCGAATTCGGCGGAAAGTGGGGAACGGAGTATCTTAATACCTCTCTTATCTTAGGTCCCCTTTGCCTACCCTGCTGTGTGCGGGATACAGCGTGCAGCTAAAAAAAAAATGGAACAACACCTACTTTATTTTTATACATCTTAGTATTTATAACAATACCTGTATAGTTACTTCATACATAATAATTAATTTTATTTATAACAGTACCCCATTAATAAAAAATGTACCATAAAGCGCAAATAGACGTATGAATTATTGTTGAACGGTTATGAGCTTTCCAGCCGGTTAAAACTTTGATCCGCTTAGCGAATGTTATTGCAACAGTTAATCTTGTTCAGATTTAATTGCAGCTATTCCATATAACTTGCACGAACTATAATTAAACGTTGTCTAGTGTTTATTAAACTGAAACATTATTAAATTTTAGTATTAGATGGTTTACGAAGTAACTTTGTCGTGATACTGTCTGCAACTTTGGATTTTAACTTTTAAAGTGTAAACAAGTTTGAATTAAAATGATTGTTTGAATGAATGTATTTCTTATATATAGAGGAAATTTATATATTATTATAAAAATAACATATTCAGAAGTTTTATTAATAAAATAATAATTTTTATTTATGCATATCCTAATACAAAATTACAAGAGACTAGCTTTAAATGTTGTACAAGTTTAAGTTTAATATGGTATGTGCTTAATATTAATTGTTAAAAGTGCTGAAAACAGCACCAATCTTTGTATATTTCAGCGTTTTGATATTCATGTCTCAACCATGCGAAAAGAGTTAAAATCCATTTGAATAAAATTTAGAGGCTGATAATTCGCGTTGCTTAGCAACGTTTATTAGTATACCTATATCAAATATTTTTTTATGAATTATTATAATAATACTGACTCCTACATTTTTTTTCCATATAAACTTCAACTTTTAAATAAAATCAAATTACAATTTTTCTAAGCCAAAAAAAACTTCTCCGTTCTCCGCTTGCACACTCATTTCAGATATTAGGTATTCATTAATATAAATGCTAAATTTTATACTCTATTCGCATTATTTTCGTAAAAAGAAATCCAAATTGTTCCTTCTATTCTATAACGGTGATAATTTTACCTAAATAGTATCCATTAAATTTTCCTACTTGAGTCTTTGTTTTAAGTAAACATTTTTATTCGGCGGAAAGTGGGGAACGGAATGTCTTAACACGAGGTTCCCTCTGCCTACCCTACTGTGTGTGGGATACAGCGTGAAGCTATTATTCCTCTTCAAGCAAAACCTAATGAATAAACCTGCCTTATAATACATATATGCCCCTATAACAAAATTCCAATCTTCGCACCACTGAATATATATCAAGATTAACGTGTGATTTTTGGGACAGCATATTACTTCAATTGATGGAAAGTGGAAATTGGGCATTGACCTTCCAAAGGTAAAAAGTTTGATAGCTGAAATTTGTTCTATTAATATACTTGATAAAAATATGAGTTATTTAGGCTGTCGTGGCACAGTGGTACAGCGTCTGACTGCAAACGTTGCGGTTGTGGGTGCGATTGCCACTCTGGGAAATGAAAAGACTAAAATTATCATAATTATCCGAGTTCCGTCTGTCCGTCAGTACGTAATATTTTAGTATCCTGTGACTATTTTCTTGCTACCTAATATATAAAAAGAGCGTCAACTTGGACAGAGTACCCATACTAATATTACAAATGCGAAAATCTATTTGTCTGTCTATTAAACTCTCGCGCCTTATATACTAGCCAACCCAGGGTCTAACACCCCTAAAGGGCATCTCGAAATAAGGGACGAAAATATGAAACCAAAATCCAAACCGTTACACCGATGTCGATTAAGATATTTGGTGGCGTAAGTTCAAACATAGGCTACCTATTTTTTTGAAAAACTTAAGGGGCTGAAATAAGGAATGAAAATTGTTTATTAGTCTATGCGGGTGAAGCTACTAGCAGGTTGATAGTATGTATATGTAATTAGATAATCATGGCGTTGCATTATCTTTGGCCATATCAGGCTTTAAAATAAATAACAGAGAGACATACCACTAACTCTATGCTTCCCGACAAATTACCTAAAACTTGGTAAAACAAAGGAAAACAGCGTTTAATTTCTTGATTTTTAGTACATATGTGGTATTTTTTTCCAGATCAAAGCTAGCGGTGCTCAACAACCGGCACGCGTACTTCCTGCTTGTGGACAACGGTTCTGTCGGTCGGTACGGCGCGGAAATAGTGTTGCGGCGGAAACTCGAAAAGTATATTGCAGCACAGAAATTACACCCTTGTGAGTTATTTTTCTTATATATTTTTATTATTCTCATCTTTTGAAAATATGTTTTTAGTCGAATACATATAAGCAAAACACTCCCTGTATGTTCCAACGTGTATGTATCTCACAAGAAGGTCGAGCTTTTAAGAATATAAACTGATCTTACGGCTTACTTTTTAAGGAATAAATGTCCAATTTACGATATTATCCTTAACTTTGCAGACTAAAATAATGATATATAGTGCTATGACAGTTCTTTCCGTTTAACTTATTTCTATATTAAATAAAATAAAAGAAATATTTTAATATTTATATTAATTAAATAAAATAACTATCGTGTGTGAAATGACTATATTTCATAGTATTTTATGTACTCATATTCATCCCCCTACATATACCGCCCCTATTTTGTCTCTCTTGCGGTTTGAAAAAAAAAAACGTTACCTATGTTTTGACTTTGAATCTTCAATTATTTTCTTTCCAAATTTCATCTAAATCGGGCCGATAAATTAACCGTGAAAGCACCTGTCTGTTAGACAGGCAGACAAATGTTCGCATTTCAATTTTCATATTTCTATAATATTATATAAATCCATAGATATTTAATTATGTATAAGTATCAATGAATTCATTCAATAATAATTCATTAGGTTAGATATCCAATCCACTTATAATTGAAACTCTAACAGAATACTAAATAATCTAGAAAAGTTAGACTAATTGAGATTGCTTTTTGATTATTATATTTTTACCCGCGACGGAACGGCGACTGTATATGTGTTTGGGGTGAGAGGTTGTTTGTTTGTTTGTTTGTTTGTTTGTGTGTTTGTGCAAATTACTATGTCAATTATTTCCAAAATTACGAGTCCGATTTTGATACGGTTTTCTATGATAGGTTAAGGTTCAATTGGCGTATGTTTTTATGTATGTCTTATTGCCTTAACTCACCAGGGGGCGCTGCAGTAAGCATTTTATGTGAAAACGAATGTTTTCAATTATCTCAAAAAATAATAGTCTGATTTCAATAGATTTTCAGTGGTAGATTCAGGTTTAATTGGTGGATGTTCTTGGATATGTTTTATCGTGTCAAACCACCAGGGGGCGCTGCAGTAAGCATTTGTTTGTACTTTTTTTGTATTTATTTGTCTAAAACCGAAACTACTGCTCCGATTAAAAAGAGTTTTCAGAAAAAGATTCAGCTTTACTTGATGCATATTTTAAGATTTTTCTTTTTTTGTTCCGGGGAAAACTCACCAGGGGGCGCAGCAGTAAACATTTGTTTATGCAAATCAAAAACTACTGGTCCGATTTACATGTAACTTTCAAGGATAGGTTCAGGCTTAATTGGTGCATCTTTTTATATATGTGCTACAGTGACCACTCATCAGGGGGCGCTGCAGTAAGCATTTGTTTGTACTTTTTTGTGTAAAACCAAAATTTTTCTTGTATTTGTTTGTCTAAAACCGAAATTACTAATTCGATTAGATAGAGTTTTCAGAACTAGATTTAGTTTTGCTTTGTGCATATTTTAAGATTTTTGTTTTTTGGTTACGGTGAAAATTCACCAGGGGGCGCTGCAGTAAACATTTGTTTATGTAGAGTAAAAACTACTAGTCCGATTTAGATGAAACTTCCAACGATAGGTTCAGGTTTAATTGGTGCATCTTTTCATATATGTGTTACGGTGATCACTCACCAGGGGGCGCTGCAGTAAGTACATTTGTTTGTGCAAAACTAAAACTACGAGTCCGATTTGAATGCAGTTTTCAATGATAGATTCAAGTTTACTTAGTGCATATTTTCATATATGTGTCATGTATGTTTACTTAGTGCATATTTTCATGTATGTGTCAACTCTCTAGGGGGCGCTGCAGTAAGTAGCTGCTTCCATTTTTTGTGTATAACCAAAACGACTAGTACGATTGGAAAGAGTTTTCAGTATTAGATTCCGCTTTGTTTAGTACATGTTTTTAAATTTATATTAGGGTGACAAGTCACCAGGGGGCGCTGCAGTAAAATATTGTTTGTGCAAAGCTAAAATGACGAATTCGATTTGGATGCAGTTTCAGTGATAAGCTCAAGTTTAATTAGTGCATGTTTTTGGATATGCTTTATCGTGTTAACTCACCAGGGGGCGCTGCAGTAAACATTTGTTTGTAATATTTAATGTAAAACCACAACTACTAGTCCGATTGGACAGAGTTTTCAGTATTAGATTTACCTTTACTTGGTGTATGTTTTTAGTTTTTTTTTTACGTTAAGAACTCACCAGGGGGCGCTTCATTAAACATTTGATGGTGCAAAGTTAAAACTACGAGTCTGAATTTGATGCAGTTTTCAACGATAGGATCAGGCTCAATTAGCGCGTGTTCTCGTATATGTGTCGTGGTGACACCCCACCAGGGGGCGCTGTAGTAAGCATTTGCTTGTATTTTTGTGTGAAACCTATTTAGATGCGGTTTTCTGTGATAGGTTCAGGTTTAATTGTTGCGTGTTTTTATATGCAATATCACAAACTACCACGGGGCGCTCCAGTATAAATTAATTTGTTCCAAATCAAAACTACTAGTGGGTTTTGTGATTTTCACTGATTTGGTTAAACTTAAGTTTCCTAAAAATGTTGCGGTGACAATCTGCCAGGCGCTGCAATAGGCATTTGATAATCAGAAAGCATTGGGCTTATAATTTTTTTTGGATTTGCATGAAGATTAATATAAAGTATTTCGAAATTATGTAATAATATATAATGTGTATCTATACACTTTAAAAAGTTTAAAATAAAAAACAAAATTAAAAATTTTGAAAATACCCACGACGGTTTAATTGTAATTGAAAAAGGATAAAATAACTAGAAATCCCCCGCCTAAAAGAATATATGTAACGAGATGATGGGGACAACTTCGTCGGGGGCTGCCAGTTGCAACCTCTCTATTTTAAATATAGTAGCTAACAGTATAGATTTCGTTGTTAAAGTTTTTAAAAGGAATACCAGTTATCAAAACTGTAAATTCATATTAATATTTTAATTTTTTCCTAAACCTGTTTTAACAGCATGAAAACCTAGGAGAAGTTAGCAAACTTAAAGTAATGGCAGCTCCGACGAAGTCGTCCCCATCATCTCGTTACATATATTCTTTTAGGCGGGGGATTTCTAGTTATTTTATCCTTTTTCAATTACAATTAAATCGTCGTGGGTATTTTCAAAATTTTTAATTTTGTTTTTTATTATTATAACTACATATACAGGCAAGCAGAAAATATAATTAGGATATTTTTTGAAGAATTTGAAAGTGCTATATAGTGCACACTTAAATTTATATATTATATAAAACGTATTAAAACTGTAACTTAACAGGACTCGAACTTGTGCCTTTCGGAAACCGTCCAACCGCTCTGGCTTCTGGTTAAACAACCATACGTTCTATTTGACTACGTCGAAATACTTATAGGCTTGTTACAAATTATTTTCATTATTTCTTCTCTTTGCATCAATACATTTTGTGTAAGATAGCTGAACCCAACACGGTGCTTTGAATTGTCTCAAATAATTTCAATATACTCATTCTTCTGAATGAACACAGTACGCACAACAGTTGGATAAAAGTCCAAAAATAGAATAGTTATTAATAAATAGATTAAAAAATACAATAGACAGGTTTTGTTTTTCTTTTTTTTTAGCGTCACGCTGTAGAAAATGGAAATATTAATATTTCCACTCCTCGAGTGGGAATCGAACCCACAACCAGTCATCTACAGTCACACGCTTGTGCCACTGCGCCACGACAGGCCCCAATAGTTAAGAATAGAAATTGAAAAACATTATCATATAACGCATGGCTTACCGATCAAAGTTTTTTTAAGATTTCCAAGATGTGCGTATTCAAATCACACTGCATTTAAATTTTTATATATTTTCTAAAATTATTTTATTAGCATGTAATTTATATTATTAATTTTAATATAAGCTTTGAATATGCCTTTTTAAACACCCTTAGAATTCATACTCTGTTCGTATATACTTTTCCCAAAAACAAGTTGATTTTTTTCCTTATTTTAAAAAAAAAGTTGTAAGTACATTTTACATTTATACATAACATTCATATTTGACTTATTATATTTGAAGCATCGCAATTCAAAGTAATCGATTGGTTAAATAAACATCTACAATGTTTGCGCCAGGCCGTTGCATCAATATGCCGGCGTTTGAGAGATTAATCATCTGTATACATTTGCGGCACCTGAATTAATATCTAGAGCGTATAGCGTTCCATTTATTAATTTTCATACAAAATATCGTGGTTTTGTTTATCGATTTTTTTTATATGAAAGAGGGATAAGTACTTGGCTTGTGCTAGAACGATTAGAGTTAATATATCCATACATATATTATAAATGCGAATGTCTGACTGTTTGTCTGTCACGCTTTCGCGGATAATCTACCGGTCCGCTTGAAATGAAATTTAGATTGAAAGTAGTAAATAGTCCAGTGTCAAACATAGGCTACTTATTTTATCAAAAATCCACCTCTAAAGGGTTGAAATAGGGGATGAAAGTTTATATGAAAAATCTTAACCGCTTGACCTTGATTGTAATGAATTTTGGCATAAATTTAGTTGATTATCCAAGGCTAAACATAGGCTACTTTATTTTAGAAAAATCCACCCCCAAGGATTGCAATATAACGAAACAGTCTAAAGTATAAGTCGATTAGAACTAATTAGAATAACATTAGCTTTTTACAACAGTTAGAGAGAATCTAGGGTCAATACATGCCGCGCATTTTTAGGTATATATAAGGCATAACAAAGAAAAGATAATAACTTAAATATAATCACTCCCCTAAGTAGGAATCGAACCCACAACCAATGACGTTTCGAGTCACTCTCTGTGTCATTACATTCGCTATTTATTAATTTTACATAATACTATACTACTAATACCAAGAAAAATCTAGTTCTAAACTATGATATGATTATACAAACAAAACTCGCTCTTAACATTGTTTTCATTTCATTTATTTACTTTATTCCAACACTCACCGTTTCGGGAGACCCTTCTTTTATTTTAATGTTGCCACCGTCCTCTCCAAACACAAACGAAAGCATATCGTAATACCATAAATGCGGTGTATATATCTCATTACGATTCCTAGCCTGAGCGCGGCTTTCTTGTACTTTTTTGTGTTCCCGCCGCACACAAGCTCGAAGACTCTCAATTTTTCTTAAAACATGCACTCTCGTGGCTGTCGAATCGTATTTTTGTACTAAATCGGTCAATTTCGTGATTGCATCGTGACGTTTCTTCTTATGCTTGTACCCAGTACATTTTCTATCCCACAAACAGCTTAATTCTTTGTATAATATTATGAATTTCTTTAATAATTTACGTGGGAATACGACATTGTTTTCCGCCATTTTGCCGTTCGACGAGCGGCGCGGCGCGCAGGTCACTGAACGTGTTGGCGCCTCCCTCCCACCCGCCGAGCTCCCCTTTTGCATCCACTGTATCAATCTAACCCGATGGCCGATGTTGATAACTTATTTATAAAATTCTAAAGAGTCAATTTTCTGTTCGTTGGCTTGATTAAATTTTTGTTAGCTATTCGTTGTATATATGTATTTTTGTAATATATATGAAGTTTTACTATAAGCACGGTGTGTATACTCCATTGTGGCGCAGTGGGATAGCGTCTGATTGTAAACGCGTTTGGATGTGGGTTTTATGAGTGTATTATTATATAAATAAAAATAATTTAAAATAAATTATTTTATCAATAAAAATAATTTTAAATTAAAGTATGTTTATTATTTCTCTCTGGTAAAAAACAAGGCGCAGTGTTGGGTTCCTATACTCAATACGTAATGTCTCGAATTTAGGAGACGACAGAATGTCTTGCCACTAAGTTCTGACTGTTTTTTTTTTGCTACGCAAAAAAGTATGAAACTTTGTTGAAAATTATAATTATTTGAGGCGAGATCTTTGTATGTTTCTCACATTCACATGACCTAAACAAATATAAGGAATATATTTTTTTTTATTTACAATAAAATTTATATTTAAAACAAACGGCAATAATAGCGAAAAGTGTATTTATTTTAATACATACTTATCAGTTTAATTAAGTTATATTTGATTGTTAATTTTAAACTCTTGTCATATTATTTTTTTTTGTTTTATCACAACAAAAGAATGTAAATAGTTATAATATAATATAATATAATATATAAAAAATCCCCTGAGCGGAAATCGAACTCGCAACTACTTAAACGCTGCATTGCTCCTCGATGACCTATATCGATATAAATATCTGTCCTGAGATAGAGAACCTAAGATCTGCTCCATAGCAGTTTGTATCAACAACCACTGAGCTAACAGGCCAATTTTATTAAAAAATATTTATAAACTCGACCAGAGGAGACCTGCAAACATACGTAATAAAGTGCGGACTTCAAAACAACACTTTGATCTTTTAAATAAAGTACTTTGCCATTCGTTTGTTTATCGTGTTAACCTTTCTCGTTACCTGAAAATTTGTCGCGAAACATTCAGGCCTGCGTTTCTTTGAAATTAACATGCTACGTTTCACGATTATTACGTCAGATTTATATGTAAATTAACGTAATAAAACTTTGCAGAGTTTTTTTATCTTAAAAATTGCGAATTCCGGAGTAATTATTTTGTCTGTTATCTTTACGGAATTTCTATTTTTTACTGGTTTTGGTAGGTGAGACCTAAATAGTCGAAATATCTGGATGTTCATTTTTTATCGCATACATTTCGGAGAGTGTGCTTTGGAATTGCATAGCCTAATTTTCAGTGGCCGAATTTACTATCGGACGTCGGGGAAAACGGTTTAGGCCATCCGCACCTGAGAATCCGCACTGTACGGGCAAAGGTTCTTTATTTGCAAATTCACAATGAAAGAATAGGATAAATTGCCGATATTTGTATTTCCTATGTCGTATATCGCCTTCATATTGATAGTCAACAGGTACCGCCTAAGCAAGCATGTATCCATCGTAACTTAACACCATGCTTGATGTGGTCAAATCTGTGCATTTATATGTTTGGCAAGCTCGACATGTGTTAAGCGTCTGGCGAGAGCTTGCAAGAGCTTCTTGCCGACTTCAGCTAGCAAGGGCGATTTGCAACGTATTTACATTTTAATGTTTTGAACTTGTTAACTGGTTACTGAGGCGTGGCAAACGTGAAAATATACCATCAGCCTATCATACAGAGTCACTGTATTTTGTTGACCTTCTCCAAAATAATACAGGAAATATAAGGATAAAAAAGCAAACATTCCCAGCACTTTCACCCAAAAACAATTTTCCATCCCATAGCAAAGATAGGTACCGTAGATTATAGCGCACAATAGACAGTTTATATCTTTTATGGCTATTAAAGAATTTGACCGCACCCGAGTCCTTGCTTCCTTGTCCTATTTATAGAGTGCGATAAAATTCACACAACATAGATTAATGTTGTTATGTTGATTTTTATGAAGTCGTATAATTTTTTATTAGATTCACCTGTACCTATCTATGTATGAAAATATTGAAACGCAATTTTGGCCCTTCTCTATTCGATTGGTTTTGAAAATTTGCACACATCTGCCAGTTTTGATGATAATGCAATATTTTTGTAATGTAAACCTGTCCTGACAAGAAAATCGTTCTTGTCAGGACAATTAGAATAGCTAGGAAATAATTCTATACGTGTCCCTTTTAGTATATTTTTCAAGCTATTCACTGTTTAATATAAATGAAATAAAATAAAATAATTTATATAAAATATATCCCTTACGTCTAGAACATTGTTTGTAATTTTGACTAGCACTGTAGGTAGTTAGGTGAACTGTTTTTTTATAATAAATATTATAATTTATATTTATTTGATACTGTCATTGGTTACATTAACTCCATATACAGAGCGCAATAGAATTCACACAATACAGATGAATGTTCTTAAATCGTATAATTTTAAGTATGCTTTTATTAACTTTACCTGTATCTTTATAAGAAAAACTATAGAATTATTTCTAAGACAAGGCATAGCATTAACTTCCACCACTCAACAAACAATGTCTCAATTTCAGGCAGAAAGTGGAAAAGCTTTTGCTACTAGCTCATCTCTGACTGCCGTGCTGGGCGGGGAAAAGGGTGAAGCTGCGTTTCTATTGTATTTTATTTTCATTTAAAAAACAATCTTATGTCTTTAATAAAGTTAGCTAGGGCTGTAATCTCTTACGTTGTACATTCTTCTTGTAGACTATTATTTTTAATTACATCACTGGTAATTCCCTGTTGTCGTTGCTTCATACTTGCGGTTTTTAATTCGTGCGGAATTGTAAGATAAAGTTATTTGTTGCAAAATTATCGAAATAAAAAATAAGCATGCATATTTTTTGCAACGTCACGCTTTTTCTTGAAAGTAGGATAGTCAGGGGGAACTTTGTATCAAAACACTCTCTTTCACTTTCCACTCAATATTTCGGAGAGTACCAGAGTGAAAAAGTATCATTACTTCAAGTAATAATTAGACGTATGAATGACGTTTGTAGTCAGACCCAATTCCACATCACCATGATCGCCTTTCATGTAGTGTGTATATATACATATGTGTGTTATAAAATATTTTCACACATATACGTTGAATATTATATTTATTCTTTGAATAATTGATGAGCTTTATATTTTTAAGCTCATCGCCGAATAGATACAGAGAACTTAGTGTCAAAATATTCTGAATCCAAAACGCTAATTCAAGACAGAGAAAGGCTTTTAACTTCATTAAAAAAATAGTGTTTGGTAAAAAATTGCTTCAATAGGGAACTAAACCCACTATACGTACGTATATACAGCTTTACGATTTTTCCGACATAGCACGCTAGTCATAGAGAACCTAGTGACTAAACACTCCGTTCTTTCCTTGTGGCCAGAAAACCAAGACTTAAGTTAGGTGGCGGAACTCAACGCCGTATGTATACTACGAAAAGCAGAATCTTTTATTTATAGCCTATATTCTCCCTTAGAATGTTTTGTAATTCAGATCATAGGACTTTTATAGTCCCAATAAAAATGTCAAAGGTATTTTTAGCACCAGTTCCACAGTTTTATTTTGTACGGCAAATATCGTAAGGGGTCTACTTTTTAAGTCTCACCGCGTTTTATTGCCAACGGAATGTTACTCTCGTTTTAAAATATATAGGGTAATATAAAACAAACTATGAAATGGTGGTTACACTGGTAGGTAACGTAAATAAGACTTTTGTTGTAATAAAATGAAAAATTATATTTTTATGTTCATTTGGAGCCTGTGGTTACGAGTGGGCGTAGAACATGTTTAGAAGAAAATACGAAATGAGAATACTGTTATATTTGAAAAATAGTACAAAGGATTAGAAAAACAAAATAAAAGCTATTGGGTTGTTATTACTTAAATTTTAGGAAATTTCAATAATAAGTAATTCATAAAAAGATTTTTTTATAGATTTGCTTTAAATATAAAGATAACATACAAAATTCTTACCTAAGAGTTGCCGTTGGCCTTTTTATTTTATGACCGTTTGTTAATTTTTTTACCTAACATATATATGTAATAAACCTCTGATTCTCTGAATCTGACTCTAAACGTGATTCTTGTGAGTTCGATTCCCACTCGGGAAATGATTATATTTAAATTTTCATTTCTTCGCTTTGGTACACATGACGCTAAGCTCCGCCATTCAACACACAGTATCTCAAATTCAAGCTGAGAGTGTAGAAAGAAGTTTAAAATAACCATATCTAATTCAAAAATAAATGTTTTCTTAAAATTCTAACAAGGTACAAAGAATATTTTTGCTACATACGTAATTTGTACTTTAATCTCGTAGCCAAAGTATGTAGCTTAAATAACATTATTAGCGGAACATGACGTGGGCGACGAACACCCACAGAGCGGAACTTTTCAATCCCTAATTGAATATTCATCTTATTTATTTATTTGAAATATACTTTGTTGGGATATAAATATTTAAAATAGGGCTTTAACTATAGTAAATTTATTAAATTTATATGTTTTAACGCCTACAGGTTTTAAGCTTGTGTTAAGTAAAAAGTTAGTTTTATTTTAATTCTGTGGTTTCTTGGGATTTTCGCTTTAGTTAGAAAAAATATGACAAAGACAACTATGGTATTCAGCCAGGTACGCAATCTCTTCTCCATATTCAACCTGAATTCTGTTAGAATAAAACGATAAGACACTTCGTTTTCAACTTAAATTTGGTTTAAAGAATAAATATTTAATACTAAAGTAAATTTAATTCATAAATTATATTTTTATCATAAAAAATGTATAATTATAATAGTTAGTCGTACCTGTATTGTAGTAAAAAGTAAAGCAATCTTTATACATATCTATTTCAATTAGGTTCTTTGTTTGGAAGAGTAATTGCTTAACAGATAAACAAAGAAAAGTATATTATTTTTAAACATTTTTTAAAGTGTTATTCCACACTTATAAAAATTGAAAAAGACATTTTCACCGGAAGACATGCGTTCACCGGAACGCATGCTCAGTGGTGAGAGCGCCTGAACGGTATTCAGGAGGCGCGGGTTCGAATCCCGTTGCGTTCAAATTTTTATACGTTTTCTTTAAATGTCTTTTTCAAAGTATATTATATTTGTCAAACTTTAGGTGATGAAGAATGATTCGACACTGTTACACTGGGAAAAGTGTCAAATCTTATTTTCAAAAGTATTAGGTTATATCCCTGTGCTGCTCAGCGTTCCGGTGAACGCATGCTCAGTGGTGAGAGCGCCTGAACGGTATTCAGGAGGCGCGGGTTCGAATCCCGTTGCGTTCAAATTTTTATACGTTTTCTTTAAATGTCTTTTTCAAAGTATATTATATTTGTCAAACTTTAGGTGATGAAGAATGATTCGACACTGTTACACTGGGAAAAGTGTCAAATCTTATTTTCAAAAGTATTAGGTTATATCCCTGTGCTGCTCAGCGTTCCGGTGAACTCATGCTCAGTGGTGAGAGCGCCTGAACGGTATTCAGGAGGCGCGGGTTCGAATCCCGCTGCGTTCAAATTTTTATACGTTTTCTTTAAATGTTTTTTTCAAAGTATATTATATTTGTCAAACTTTAGGTGATGAAGAATGATTCGACACTGTTACACTGGGAAAAGTGTCAAATCTTATTTTCAAAAGTATTAGGTTATATCCCTGTGCCTTTTTACCACTATCCGTAGTGAAAATTTGTAGGTTACATACATCGCGCTTATTTATTGTCTACCCTATTTTTTACTGAAATCCAACAATCTCATCAATACTTTGTCTCTGCCTACACTGCTTTTCTATATACGTGGAGAGATGAGTGGGACATGCGTGGGTTTTAGAACAGAAATTACAAATATATCGTTCATACAGTGACGTAACTACGTTTTAACATTTTAAAAGTTTGTATTTTATAATGTAATGTATTTTCAATCATTGGCATGAAATTTTATAATGTACAGTGGCGTAGTTATCGTAGGAGCAGGTGGTGCAGTGTACCAGGGCCCCAGAACTCAGGAACCTCTCTAACCTCAGCTTTGTAGAGCATATAAAAATCCAGAACAAAATGTACGATGACGTATGGAATTACTTTAATAGGGATACGTTCAGCTCACAGTATGTTCTCATTATTCCTATCTACAATTTTGAAAGTCTATATAACTTCCAGCTACGCGGTAAGAGGAGATGAAGATCTAGGTGTAGCTACGCCATTCCTTATGTATGCATTTTTATAGTAACTTCGTAGGAAAACTCTAGAAAGTCATTAAAAATAGCTGAATAATACAAACAAACTACTTGTTAATTACTAGTATGTCGTTGTTCTATTGAATACATTATATATTAGCTTCACGCTGTATTCCGCACACAGCAGGGTAGGCAGGGTAGGAGGGAACCTAGTGTTAAGACACTCCGTTCCCCACTTTCCGCCGAATTCAGAGGCTTGCGTGTTACGTGGCAGAGCTTAACGCCGCGCTTTACCTCGGCACCAGAGCGAAGAAAATGGAAATATAATTTCCCACAACCAGTCGCTTACAGTCACACGCTTGTGCCACTGGGCCACGACTGGCCATCATATATCATTTTTTCACAATTAATCAATACAAATTTCTGTTTCAGATACACACTCGTCAACGCCTGTCGTATGCCTCGTAATAGAAGGGGGTACGAACACTGTGAGAGCGGTACTCGAGTACGTGACAGACACACCACCTGTGCCGGTAGTCGTGTGCGATGGCAGTGGAAGAGCAGCTGACCTTATTGCTTTTGTTCACAAGTAATGAATTCTTGCTTTAGTATATATTCTTTATTGTAGTTTGTAGACCTTCGCGGTTTTACCTGCACAGAAAAGTGGTCAGAGAGAATATAGTGTCAAGACCGCGTAAAATAGAGGCATTGAGTGTTGAATGGCGGAACTTAACGCCGCGCCTGCCTTCTTTACCGGGGTGGGGTGGAGAAATGAAAATGATTAAACTATGGTCATTTCACTGCATACTAAAAACATATTACTTACTGTCGATAATTTTACCGATACCATATACGAGTATAGCATATACTGATACAATAGTATATTTTATTTTATAGATATTAACAGTGGATTTTACGCAAAAGTGATCGATTTATTACATTTAATATGATTTTCGTCGCCCTCTTCTTGTAAGTAATGTGTGCAGCATTGAGTTCTGTATCTCTCATAAGATCATCAAGCTTAGAGTATGTAATGTCATTAAAATGGTCAGTTATAAAACAAAGCTTTGTTGGTAGAATACCCCTCCTACACAGTTATAAATTATAATATAGATAGGTAATGTATAGAATAGATGTAAAATGAAGAATAAAGTAACGTACTTGGTTTCCAACGCCTACTAATACTTTAAATATAACAAATATGAATACACGTGTAGCTTTCAACCTATAAAGACAGGGGTAGTCAACACGCGGCTCCCAAATGACATGCTACTTATTCTAGCTTTTTAGCATAGCGGGGTAGTCAGAGAGGACCTAGTGTCAAGACACTCCGTCTTCCACCTTCCACCCAAAATTCGAAACATTGCGTGTTGATGATGAAACTTAACGCCGCGCTTTACCAAATATCTTACTAATTCATTATTTCATTATAAATTGACATAAATATTACATTTACGAGTAAACAGTAAAGTATCAGTAAATGACTTACATAAACTCTGTTCTCTTTGTTCAATAATAATTGAAAAGCGTTAAACCACTTTAATCATGCTCCGTTGAACTTGTTGAATCAGATTAAAATTTAAATTCTAATACCTTTGTTCTCTAAAAATACTAAGTAAATAAGAAAATTCTTTCGATAAAGTAGGCACGATTTATTATGAAACAGCTCATTGAATATAAAAGCCTGGATTTTTAATTAATGACCAATAAAAAATCTATAAAAGCACCTAGAGGGATGGTAAAATAAAACATATACATACATAAATAGGATGAGGTTTGACTATAATAGAGATTGGCTGTGTGCTTCATATTAATTATGACTTAATTATTTTTATTTCTTCGCACTGGTTAATAAGATAAAGCGCGGCGTTGAGCACCGCCACTAAACACCTAATGTTTCAAATTGTTTCAAAAGTGGAAACCGGTATAAAACTAGGTTCTCTCTATTTACGCTGTTATGCTGGAAAAAGCATGAGCTTCATGCTTTAAAAAACATATTACTTCTTTGACTTTACCTCTCTTTCTTATATTTCTTTCTTCTCTTTTTTCTTTTAAATTACTGTCAAATTTGGATGAATGTAAAATTTTACATTAGGTATATTAGCAGTATTTAATTGTACACGGGATGGTTGTAGGTTCGATTTACACTCAAGAAAAATAAATATTTCGATCATTCATCTATAAAATGATACGAAAAGCTCAGGGTTAAGTTCCGCCATACAACACACAATAATTTAAAATATAATGGTTAATGTCGCAACGAGATTCTTTTTTTGCCAAAAATCCTACTTGAATTAACAAGATTGATATACTAGACCTTATTTAATAAAATATTAACTAAATGTTTTTATAAATGACATAAGTTTAATTTATTTAGGAACCATCAACATAAAAGCTTCATTGTAATTCAAATAACTTATATAAACAGTAACGGCCAGTGGTCGTCAGTCCTCATTCACTATAGCGATTCCGCTGAAACAACTTTGTAACATAAACTAAACTTTCTAGATTTATTAGAGCCCATGAATTTTATGGCAAATAATGAAATACGGTTATGTTAATATAAATTGGACGCTTAGTTAATCTACGTAGCCTTTGAAAATACAGTTTTTTTATTGTTTAAATATCTAAATCCAGGAATATTCCTAGGATTAAGAATTAAGTTATTACATACTAGCGACCCGGTCGCCTCGCCCTCGGGGGTGGATTGTTGAAAAATAACGTAGCCTATGTTTAACCTTGGATTATCAACTATATTTATGCTAAAATTCATTAAAATTCACACAACAACAAAAAATGTAAACTTTCATCCCCTATTCCTACCCTTTAGACGTTCATTTTTGAAAAATAAGTAGCTTATGTTTGACCCTGAATTTTTTTACTAATTTCAATTTAAATTTCATCCAAATCGGACCAGTAGATTGACCGTGAAAGCGTAACAGACAGACTTTCACATTTATAATATAAATAGGGATAATGTCAAATGCAGTACAACTTAAGGCCAGTCGTGGCACAGGCTGTAAGCGGGACACAGTGAGAAGCTAAAAAAGAAGGATAAAATATGTTTTTTTTAATGTCCTATTGAGTGTTGCAACTAAACGCCGCATTTTGTCTTAAGTACAAGAGCGGAGAAGTAAAAATAATAAATATTTTTAATATTTTTTTTAAAATAACTCTTAATTTTTTAAAATACGTGTGGTATAGATATTAATGTTTTCCTTGGGCGTATTTTCTCTTCAGAACGATTATTCATTATGAGGGCCCTAAATCCTTCACATGAATGTTATCAATGGAACCCGCGTACGGGATTTAGTATTATTATGCATATTACTATATAAATTCTAACTTTTGATTAAATGGGGAAATCCTTTTTAGTTATTTCCACTAATTTATTTTAATTAATTAAGTTTGTAATAAATTTTAAAAGCACAACATATTGTTTAGATTGGTTGAAATAGGTAAAAAGTTTTTCATATATTACACAGTCAGGCAGACAGTCAGACAGGGGCCAGTCGTGGGGCAGTGGAACAAGCGTGTCGTGGAACATAAACGACTGGTTGTGGGTTTGATTTCCGCTCGAGGAGTTAATATTTCCATTTTCTTCGCTCTGTTGTCAAAGGCAAAGTGCAGAGTTAAGTTCCGCCACTTAACACGCAATGTCTCCGAATTCGGCGGAAAGTAGGGAACGGAGTGTTATGACACTAGATTCCCTCTGCCTACCTTGCTGTGTGCGGGATACAGCGTGAAGCTAAAAAAAATTATGTAACACGCTGAATTAGAGACGAAGTGTGAAATTTTTGTATAGTCAAGATGGTCTTAGAAAATTAAAAAGAACTAGGACTCTTAGACGGATAATTTAATAGAGGTACGCCGATGGGAATTATGTTATATGGACACTCGCCAATGGTATAAATGGTCCGCCATATTTTTACTTGTCCCCTTTTTATTGCTTAGTGATCTTTAAAGAATATTTCCAAAAGAATTATTTTTCAAAACAATACTTTGATGTATGGTGATTGAATTTTGATGTGAGAAATACTCGATAGGTGCAAGTCATGCTGTGCCTAGAATAAGAGATTTTAATTTTGCATGTTCTATATTTGTTCGTGACATGAATAAAGACAACTTGATGTTATGTTTTATTAGGAAATGTCTTTTCATTATTTTTGCATAGTTTACACGTAAAAGAATTTGATAATGCAACTTTTTGTAGGGTGATGCTACAATAATATCGGGCATACAATTTAGAAACTAATTCTATTCTTATTCACACATTAAAAAACATTTATCTATGCGCTTCGCATTAAAAAAGAACCTGATAAAATAAATTCGTTCTCCATTTTGAGGCCTAACAGAAAGCTCGTTAACTGAAGAGCATAACGTAATAACCACAATTTTTACCCATAATTATGACTATGGCGTTAAGACGTCAAAGCTTCCATACAAATTATGATACCGGAAGTAGCTTCGTATGAATTATACCAGAAGGAAATATTTAACAATAAGCAAACTACATTTAAACTCAAACATCTAATTTAATATAACAAACTTAAGATAATCTCTTGTAAAAGTTTTCCTTTGTTCGTTATACTTTATAGTTTATGTAGGAAGTTAAAGAAACTTCTAAGCTGTTCTGTTCACATTCCTTTAGCATGTGGTTAGGTTCTTCAAATACTTGCTGGTATTTGCTAAGTTTGTAATGTGCTCTCATATTGTAGTCATTGATATGTGAAACTCAATCTTTAAAATGTGGTCAGATTAATGTTTTTTAAAATTTTGTAATATATGCATATTACAATAATGTAACTGATATCTGTCTGTATATGGAAAAAATATGAGGAAAAATAATATTCCTGGCGTGATTATTGGTTGTAAACGTAATTTTTCACAGTTTGTCTGTTTGTTTTTGTACGCTAATTTCTGAAACGGCTCATTTGCTTTTAATATTTAGTGTTTATTTTACTTCAATCGGTTTATAAATAAAAAACAACTTACAGCAATTATTTTTTTTACGATAAAGTTACTGTAATATACCTAACTGTTTTATTAACTGGACTTAAACTTCAATATACGCAGATGAAGCCGCGAGCGAGTCGCTAACTAAATAAAAAAATGATGGTACTTTTAGCTTCTGATATTATGTGGTCATTCTCAGGTACAAATGTGTTGAAAATAAGATATCAATCCTGCAACAAAATGTTTCCTGATTTCCGTTATTGGCCGTTCGTTTACCGTTTTTATTTATTTCATGTTTTGTAGGATTTCTATAGAAAACCATTTTTACTTTTGGCTAAAGAAGGATCAATACATACTCTAGCTTTCTGTTCACCCTGCTATGCAGAAAATATATGAATGGTATGCCTTTGCTTATAATAATAATAATAATATATATTTTTTTCTTTGGTGTCAGGTACGCATCAGAAACTGGAGAACAGACAGTGTTAGAATCAATGCGGGACTATTTAATCGGCACCATTCAAAAGACCTTTGAAGTCGGATTGCAGCAAGCGGAATGCTTGTACAGCGAACTTTTGCAATGCACGAGAAAAAAGAATCTGGTAAGTATTCAGAACTTCCCTGGCATTTTGTATATTAAAATTTAACTTTTAAACGGAATGTACGATATAATTGTGGTGAATGCTTTTTTCAGTTGTAGAGCTTTAAGATATTTTACGTATATTATGTAATAACTTCTGATTTGACTTTAGCTTAACGTTTTTTTCCTGCATTGTAGGTTAAAGAGGACCTAGTGTCATGACACTTTTCTCTCTACTTTTCACATGTAATCCAGACATCGCATATTGAGTGAAGAAACTTAATGCCGTGTTGCCGTGTTGTATAACACCCCATAGTGGAGAAATGAAAATAATTTAAATTGGGTAACAATCGAATTCACAACGGTCGCGTTTACAGTCACACGTTGTCCTACAAAACCACGATGGTATTCAAAGGGTTATTTTTCACTTTAAGTACTTATATTTTGTATGAAACCAACTTATCATAAGTCAACCAAAATAGGTACCAAAAGGAATAGTATTTCCTTAGCAACCTTAGAAGCGCGACCGACATAACAATGGTTAGCCAATTTATGCTCTTAAAATAATGTTTAAAAGTATTTATTACATAGCATTCTCTCTTGCCAAATGATTTTTCGTAGAATAATCTTTAGGTAGCAGAAATTTGTAAAAATCTCTCTACAGAGATGCTAACAACAAAAGTTATAATAAAGCGTGTAAGAATTTCGACGCAGCGGATAGTAGAACGTATGGCTCAGTGGTGAGAGCGCCTGAACGGTATTCAGGAGGCACGGGTTCGAATCTCGCTGCGTTCAAATGTTTATACGTTTTCTTTAAATGTCTTTTACATATTTTTTTATTTAAGTACCTACATTTCAGTATTTCCGGTTCAATTTTTTATATTCAAACTTAACCCTAAACTAATTCTAATTATATGCAACACTATATACCTATGTACGTATAATTTAGCTGTTTGATATTTCCCGCTTAGTAGGGAGATAGTCAGAGAGAACCTTGTTACAAGACATCCATTCTTCACTTTCCGCGCGAAATGGAGACATTGCGTTACGTGACGGAACTCAACGCCGTGCTTTTATTTTCTTAGGCTGCGGAGAAATTAAGACAATATATAATCATTCCCCCGACTGGAACGGCCACAACCATCGCATTTACAATCAGACGCTGTCCGAATGCGCCACGACAGCCTACGATTAAATTAGACTTTTAAATTCATTTTGCTTATTGTACAATATACACTTAGCATATAAATTAACGGGACAGCGCTTTTTGGTACGAAAAATGAGAAAGTGACTTTACTTGTTAAAAAATTATGTAAAGTGTTTCAAATAGACAGTCTCGGACTAAATGGGCTATGACTTTTTTATATTATACTAGGCGTTACCCGTGACTTCGTTTGCGTGAACCAAGAAACATCTTCATTGAGTTTCGGTTTTCCCATATTCGAGTAATCTGAGGAACAGCCAGTTAATAAAATGAGATGATAGTCAGATACAGATCTCCCAATTGCGTTATTATACGAAAAAACCGCATCTATGTCTTTCAAATTTGAGGGTTGCCCTCGATTTCTCCAGGATTCCATCATCAGATCCTGATCTCCTTACCATGGGACCAAAAAAAGAATTTTGAAAATCGGTCCACCCATCTTCGAGTAATCGGAGAACACACATAAGAACCTCCTTTTTTATGTCGGTTAAAAATCCCTATAAATTTTAACTTATTATGTTATTCTGATATCAAACCTATATTACTGCAAAGTTTCATGAAAATCCGTTCAGTAGTTTTTGCGTGAAAGAGTAACAAACTCACACACATCCGTACAAACTTTCGCATTTATAATATATATAAGATAGTAGTTCATCTTGAAGTTGTGAATTTGTGATCTTACTATAACAATTTAAATTAAAAATGTTCTTATGTTTTAAATTATTTTGATTATTCTTCAATCCATTCTGAGAAACGACATAAAAAGCTGTGTATGCTTGAGCTTTAAAATGTTATGCTCTTTTACGCATTTTTATATAAAGTTTGATGTATATATAAAGTTTGATATATATAGACATTGAAACATGACTGATAAAGCGATTGTAATGTAATAAAGTGGCATTATTCGAAATTTTATACTGAACGTATATTTATGAATACAGATACAAATTTGAAGAGAAAGAAAAGTACTTGTAAGTATTTATATTCCGTATTAAAGTTACGTATGACGTAAAAAAAAAATATTATACGCTTATTTTAGAGTTATTTTATTATATCTAACCGTTGTGAAATAAAAATATTTTTATATAGACATTCTTTCAAAGGGATTCCTTCTTTGAAAGAACATCCGACGTCTTAATGAAAATTGCATCAGACATTTTTCCACTACACCAATATAACGATGGAAAACAATTGTTTTGAGAATATAACTATAATGACGTAGTGTCACATCGTCTGTATATCCTATGGTTGTGGGTTCGATTCGGACAGAGTGTTTTGACACTAAGTTCTATCTGGCCTAGCCTTATATCCCAGATAAAGTGTGAAGCTAAAAAATAATATTACGTAAAAAAACGATGATCCTTTTTTACAATTATTATACGAGAGGAAGTGTACGTAATTTAGTAAATTTCAAGCTTAAAAGGAGAAAAAATCATTAGAAACACATTGAAATAATAAAAATAATCTTATACATTACTTGTCTATTACACCCATTATTATATACACCCATTTGTATAAAGTTACGGCCACGTGGCTAAGACATCATATAGGTACTTATTACATCATTTATATACATAGAGAAAAATGGTACTTGTACTAATTAGTTTTCTGATGAAATCGAACGTAAATCATTGACAGCTGCGATCAATCTACAGCGGCTGTTAAGAGCTTTTGCCTTCAGTCAGTCCAATACCTCAGATTATAGGACTGTATTGGAGGGAACTTATATTGTATTTTTGATATTTTAAATGTTACTCTTTTGTTTTCTTGGTTTTTTTCGCCATTGCACAGTAGATAGAGAGAAAGTAGAGTCATAATACCTATTTCTTCCTTAATTCGAGGCCATTTTTCGTTTCGACATTTCGAGATAATGTTTGAGGATGTACGACAGCCAGTATTAAAGACATAATAAACTTTTATATATATATCTTCTGTTATATACATATACATTATACATACCTATACAAATGTTTTAACACATAAAGATCACAATTTTTCTAACAACTATCTATTGAGTTTTCAGATTTTAGAGGTATGTCTGCAATTTTTATCTCAATTATCGAAAATACCTGTAATAGCCTGTTTAAATAAACATATATTGTTTCTACAATTCAGTTCTTTAATTATCACACATTGAACGTGCCGGTCGTTTCGTAAAGCGTAAATCACTTTTCCAATACTAAATTGTAGGAAGAATACAACAATGTTTTAAAAATTTATACGATAACGAATAATAAAAACGAATATTAACTATTTTCAACTGATGTCACTGCTATAATACGGTACTCTTAGTTAAAATTCATTTTATCTCAAACATGGACGAACGGGCATACTCAATAATAGAATTTCCTCTCTATGCAAAACAACTAATTTCTCGTTCAATTTATTGAAAGGCTTGTTGATCATATTATAAGTTTTTATTTCGTATACAGCGTAACGATTAATTAATTTTTATTATTTAACGATTAATTTATTATTATTATTTGGGGCCAGTTGTGGCGCAGTGGCACGAACGTGTGACTGTAAACGACTGGTTGTGGGTTCCATTCCCACTCCTCGAGTGCCACAAATGCCTCAGAATCTGGCGGAAAGTGGAGAACGGAGTGTCTTAACACTAGGTTCCCTCTGCCTACCCTGCTGTGTGCGGGATACAGCGTGAATCTAAAATAGAAAAGAAAAGGTTAATTAATTATCCATTTACTTCACTTCAGTTTAGTTATTTTGTTATGGTGCTTGGAATGCAAGTCGAGTACCTACTTACTTTTCATTATTCAACTATTAGTTGTTACTACAATTTTTTATTCGTATTTAAACCTGTAGTTAAAGTTATTTAAATCAGGTTATTCAACCTTTCCCTACACAGTATCTATAGAATAGATAATAAAGAACGGTATTTATTTTGGCATTAAACAATTCTGATATTTGATCGTTTGAGATGATCTAATAAAAACAAAAAAAAATCAAATAACTAATATATTATCGATCTATTTCGCATTTCGTATTATGCAAATTTCAAGCGAAAATCAGCCAATGAGTGTTAAAAATTACCACAGCTGTTACCAAATTAAATATTTGCGGGGATCTATAGCATCAGTTAATCAAGATATAAAGGAATTTATAAATAATAATAATTAATTGTACTACAATTTGTTCGATTAAACGTCACTTATAAAATAAAGATATAAAAAACATACATAATTTCATTATTAAATCAATAACAAATTTATAACATCCCAATTAGATTTGATAAAGCTGTTAGTTAAACACTTCCAAACTATTTCAGAGCCAAAAGAACTCAAACGCTTATTCTGCCTTTTCCAACTTTTTTCCCATTGCGAAAATTCCTTTGTAGAATTTTAGTTAATCGAAGAAAATTTCGCACGAAGAAACTGAATTCTCTTATATCGTCACCGAAAGCCGTTAATATAACTATCACTGGGGAATAAACTAAATTAGTATTGGATATCTTCATCTTCGCCCCGCCGAGGACCGACTGGTCGTAAGATCTCAGATATATAATACATAAAATGATCAATTTTCCAGACCAGCTGTTTCAATTAAACTCGTCCTTGCATATAAATTTCATTACACGAAAGTAAATTGAAACCACATCAAATAAAACATCTTTAAGACTTAGATGTAAATAAGAATGGTTTGTAAGTAAATGGATTTACTCACTTAATTTAAAACTTTTGAAAGTCTGATGAGATACGTTGAACCTATGTATATATATAATACTAGCGACTTGCTCGTGACTTCGTCTGCGTAAACTACACGATTATATAATTTCTGTTTTGCGTTCGTCCGCGTTTTCACTTAAATTACAAATTGTTTATTTTTTTTCCCTTTTTTTACGTTTGTTATAAAGTTGAAACTAAATGTTAAGAGAAGTTTACCAAAACGCAGTAGTCTAAACTGCATTTAAACCGCTTGACTGTTTCAGAGATTAGCGTGCACAACCCGCTCAGACAAAAAGAAAATTAATTTAAAAATCATCGTTTTGGGTTCTACTACATTCTTAAATACCCATAATATTATTTTTTTTGTACCTATATCTTTCATATACAGATAGCGATCAGTTAAATATTTGTTATATGTATACATTTTAAATATATTCGTCATTGTGTAAGTATCATTGCCAACGAGTATAATCATTTCAGTTCTTTGACTAAGTAACTTCTTACGTGCCAGTTGACTACAGGTTACTTTATCAATATCATTTTTTATAATAAACAAACAAGTATAATATGAAAGTAATTTCGAAAAGCTTACTAGTTAAACGAAAAATATCATGTGTCCGAACTCCGCTGGGCTTTTCTTTTATTAAATCATGATTTTGATAGTATTTTGATAATACAAAAAATCATATAGTAAATTGAGTCCAGTCGTGGCGCAGAGGCACGAAGTGTGGCTGTAAAGCGGCTGGTTGTGGGCTCGATTCCCACTCAAGGAGTGGAAACATTTAATATTTCCATTTTCTTCGCTCTGGTGTCGAGGCGAAGCGTTAAGTTCCGCCACTTAACACGCAATGCCTCCGAATTCGGCGGAAAGTGCGAACTTTGTGTGCGAAAAGAGCGAACATGTAGTCTTCTATTAAGGTTGTATTCACAATCACCTCAAAATCAGCCAAGTGGGAGTCGGAGACGTAACCAGGAAATATGGCTACGAATTATATGTTTTATTTTATTAAGATGATACAGTGATACTGCAATGCCGCGTAACTAATTCAACTTGCGTGAAGATGAAAAATGTAGCGATGTAAGTCGGTTTGGGTTGTATGTACACCATAGTGGCCCGCGCTTCTCGATTCAAAATCTTCAAAAATGCGATGATCAAATATAATTTTTGTTATTTAGTAGAATAAGAATGCAAACCTTTACTACAACGACGTCTAATGTTTCCACGAAATTCAGCTTACTCTGTAAAAAAATAATAATAAGTATTATAACATTTGCATTTGCAGCATTTCTAATTAAGCCAGGATCGTTTACACCGTAATCTCATCTAACTAATGATAATTTGGAACATCCAAGAGAAAGTCTTGTCTCGAAATTAAGAAATGTAATTACGTGTTATATATTTATTAAAGTTTTATTCCACATATTTGATAACGAGATAGCAACTCGATGGTGGCTTCGATTCTTATTAGGGGAAATGATTTTATTTAAATATTTTTATTTATTATATTTTAATTAATTTATTATATTTGATTTTATTTCTTCGCTCTGGTGACAAGGAATAGCGTAGCCTTGAGTTCCTCTACTCAACACGCCATTACTAGGAAGCGGGAAGAAAGTGCAGCACGTAGTGTCTTAACTAAATTTTCTTTACGCACCATAAATGGGAAAACGGATGAAACTTACCAGCTGACTTTAACTACAACTTTCTGTTTTCGCATACAAACATGCAGAATTAAGGCTTGAAATGGTAAAAGGAATTTGAAGCTTACAAAATAAGTAATTGACATGTGTTCTTTAAATTTAATCTTATTTCCGTAGTGGTATTTGTGTTTTATTAATTTTCTAGAGGTTTTTGCTGAGGTGAGCCTTCATTTTATATATTTGGATTGTAGCTCCTCTCGCTGGAGGTAAACACCTAGTAAATCTATGGGAGAGGCTTTTAATTTTTAAGCATTTGTCATTGTTTACGTGTTACTTAGTAGTTCAATATTCAGAGTGAATTAGTAAAATGTTATATATAAGGGGCACAATTTTCCTTTTCGAAGAAAGGAATATTAAACTTCTTTTTAAGTCTGAATATCGTATAATATGTTACTTGAATAAGTGAATGTACTATAGATAATTTCATACTAAAGATACTCTTTCACTTTCTAACTCTTTTTGGATTTATGAGTACCTTATACTTATTGTTTGTATCAAATACTAAATGTCTAAAACATAGTACTACGCTTTTTCTGCGTAGCAGTATTGTCAGAGATAATATAGCGTCAAGACCCTCCATTCTTCAATTTCCATCTGACTCCAAAACATAAGGTAGTTGCGGACGTTTACGCCACGTTTTGTCTCACCAGACCGATATAATAAGAATCACCCCTTGAGTGGGAATCGAATCCACAACCAACCGCGTTTACATTTAGGCGTCACTCTGCTTCACGTTGGCATAATACATACATAATTATTAATTAAATTACAATATCATATTCCAAAATAATATAATATATGAATTTCATACTCTGAAATACAAAACATATTGAAAATTAACGAATTATGTGGTTATTATTGAAATGTAAATTTCTATTTTCATTCAACTAATGAAAACCACAAACTTTAGTAATAAACGATGAAGTTTTAAGCGGAAATACAATTAATTATTAAAAGCCTCTTATATCCCTTAAATGTTATTAAAATCAAAGATTCATTTAATATTGCTTTTGTGGTACATTTTTTTGGATTTCTTTCTAACAGGATACTCAAGAGAGAATCTAGTGTTAAGACACCCGCCCTCCGATTTGCACAAAAATTCAAAAATGTGTTGAGTTGCAGAAATAAACGACGCGTTTTGTCTTGTTCACAGAAAACAATTAAATTATGAACGTTTCACCAAGTGGGAATCGAACCCATGGCCAATCGCAAGTATAGTCTAACACTGTTACATTGTACTAAGATGGCCTCACAATTATATTCCAAACACTTGATGTGGATAAGTTACATTTAATAACTAAGAAAACTGGACTCTCTTATGGTATATTTAATAAACTTAGTTTTAAGCTCTGATATTGTAATCAAATAAGGAATTTATATATAAAAAGAAAAAGATTATTTTAAAAAAGGTACAGACCTTATGTCCGTGTAAATGGTGTAAATTAAATTGTAAAAAAAAAAAAAAAAGCACTTGATGTAACTAATTTTCTAGAATGTGCTCTAAACTTTTATTTTAGATCTCACGTAAATAAACCTACTGTTGCAGTCAAAGGAAACTTTTAGTACTAGAAAAAGTAAGCGAAATAGTTTGATAAGCATCTCAAAGAACTGTAACTGGAAATGCTTTCAGCTATTTCGATGTCCATTTTGTGTTTTATATTTTTTAATTTTTTAATTTTTTTTTGTATGTTTTGTTACGGGAAGCCGTAGTTGCGCAGTGTGAAAGTGTTGGACTGTATGTAATGGTGGGTTCGATTCTGACTCAGGTAAATGCCTAAATTCATTTCTCCGCTCTTGTGACCTGACTTAGTGATGCGTTGACTCCCTTCACTCTACAAGAAATTACTTAACTAGGTTCTCTCGTTTTCACGTAGATAACCCTGCGTAAACATTAAAATTACATATTTTTTTTTTAGCTTCACGCTGTATCCCGCACACAGCAGAGTAGGCAGATGGAACCTAGTGTTAAGACACTCCGTTCCCCACTTTCTGCCGAAATCAGAGGCATTGCGTGCTAAGTGTCGGAACTACGCCGCACTTTGCCTCGACACCAGAGCGAAGTAAACGGAAATATTGAATATTTCCCCTCCTTAAGTGGGAATTGAAACCACGACCAGCCGCTTTACAGTCACACCTTGTTCCTCTGCACCACGACTGGCCCCAATATTGTATAATAATGAATTATATTTATGAATTCCGTAATTTCTGTAGTATCTTCTTTAAATTTTAAGCGGTCAGTAAAGACAGAACCTATCTTGCTTAATATTGTAAAGAATTTGTTTGAAAAAACGCACTATACTCGTAAATGGGAACTACTTTGTCGAATTGTAAAAACATTTAAGTGTCGAATAGCCCATTTATCGAAGAAGGCAGGCTATAAAAGGGCACTCTTGACCAGTAATAGCAAAGTATCAAATGAAAAATGTTGTAAAAAGGTGGAAAATGTATTTCTTTTGTGACGTAGACGAAGTTGTGCGGGTCCATAGACGAAAACGAAAGTCACGGTTCTTTGAGAAAGACTTTGCCGATTTCATTCGTCTTTTTAACATTTTTAAAGTGCTATTCATACAAGTTAGAAAATGTTTTTTTTTCACACGTCTTTTACAAATTTGAACTTGGTTAAATCTGAACCTATGTCTTTTGAAAAACTCCTCGCTTGTCGTCCGTCTTGAGTGGTGTCCCTCGAAACTGAAAAAAGCGCTGGTTTGAGTCCGGCTACGTTCAATTTTTTACTAGTTTCTTAATACTATGCAAACAAATCTTATAGGGAAATAATAATACTTAATTCAGAAAAATAATGACTTTTTCACATATAACATTCCAATTAACAACTTACAGACAGGACATATTTTAAGATCTTTAAGATTTTTTTTTCATATCGTTAGTTACATTGTTTCTTTTTAAGCTACTCTATAGTAGCTTTCAAGGATTTACTATCTCTACTAGAAATATAAATGACTATACTACAAAGAGCTTAAAATTTGAAATGTACAAGGAATTTTTCATCATTTCGTAGGATAATACAACATTACAATACTTGTTCTGAGCTCGCCGAGTGCAGTACGAGAGGGCTTTATTATATCTATTTCATTGTTATCTTCTTGTTGAAGGAAATTTTAGTTTCAAACGTAAGACAGTGTTTTTTTTACTAATGTAATTTAACTCGTTGGAAAGAAGAATTGTAATTACAAAAAGAACAAAATGTTACTTTATCTAGTTCTCCCGTGGGGGGACGGGTTAAGAATACAATTCCCCCCCGCCGCTGGGTAGCGTCCCGTAAAAGGCGGGTAACCCAGTAGTTTGGTGGTAGGAGATTCGTTCTCCGACTGGCTCGCGACCACTATCATGTCAAAGACGAACCGCCAAATATCTTATGATGTGTTCCGGTTCGATGGCATGTAAGCCAGATCTCCCTATTCCCACCAATCCCATCCTTGCTCCCTCCTTCTGTCCTATATTCCCAAGGCTGGCAACGCATCCATAACTTTAATGTTGTGGGTGTCTATGGGCGAAGGTAACCACTTAACACCAGGTGGGCCTTCAGCTCGTTTGCCTCCTTTATACCAAAAAAAAAAAATATTATTTATATTTTTTTAGCTTCACGCTTTACCTTGCATAGGAGGGTAGTTAGACATCACCCAGTGTAAAGACTCCCCGTTTTCCGCTCTCCGTCGAATCCTTTGTTGCCTTTCTTTCTTGTAGCTGAGCTCAACTCTGCGTTTTTTTCTACCAAAGCGGAGAAATAAAAATAATTAAAATATAATCATTTCCTAAGGAGGATATCGAACACACATCTATCACGTTTATAGTCGGGCACTTTGATATTGCGGCACGATAGCCTCATACTTCACATCTAAGTACTAAAATACGGTTTAAAGCGTTTTATTAGCTTTACTTTGTGTCTACCTACATATAAGAAACCCTCGCAATATCATTTTGATCCACTTCAGAAGAAAAAAGTATTTGAATAAATATATACAATTGTGGGTTATATCTTACTTGAGTTAAGTTTTGCTTAACGTTATAGTTTTAAATCTTTCGTAAGATTTGTCTAGAATAGTCTTAGGTAGGTCGTGACATTTCAATATTTATTTAGACACTAGTAAGTTTTTAGGTGCTATTCCTTTTCACCCTTTTACTGTAATCTTGTATTGTTTTACTTTGTTAGATTTAGAATAGGTACTAAGTACTAATGTAGTAATGTAGAGGCCTTCATAACACAGTGAGACAGTGCTTACTGTAAATTTGATGGTTGTAAGTTCGATTCCCTCCCGGGGGAAAGATTTTATATTACTTTTATTTGTCTGTTCTGGTACCTAAACAAAGTGCGTCGTTGAGTTCCGCCACGTAACACGCAATTTCTTAATTTTTGGGGAAAATAGAGAACAGGTTGTCTCTAGACTATCTTGCTATGCGTATTTATATACACCATGTCATCGTTATGTAATTTCTAATTAAAATGTCGTTATTACGAAACAATAGATTATTTCATTGAACGTATTAATTAACGCTTTGATCCTCATGTAGGAAAAACTGTAATTTTAACATATAGCATGACTTTAAGTGTTAAGGAGCGGAATCCAACGCCGTACTTATTCATTCAATTTACAAAATGCTTCTATTTTTATGATTTTGCTGTATTAAATGTGATTTTATTAGCTTCACGCTATATCCCTCACACAGCAGGGTACGCAGAGGGAACAGTGTTATGCCACTCCGTTCCCCACTTTCCGCCGAATTCGGAGGCATAGCGTGTTAAGTGGCGGAACTTAACGCCGCTCTTTACCTTGACATAAGAGCAAAGAAAATAGAAATATTAAATATTACCACTCCTCGAGTGGGAATCGAACCCACAACCCTTTGCTTTACAGTCACACGTTATGCCTCTGCGCCACGACTGGCCCCATGAAACTTTTGACTGGCCCCAAATGTGAAATTGAATTCCAAAATCAAATACTCAAGATTTAAAATTCTAGTCAGTTCTAAAACTAATTTTCTTTTTCATTCTATACAGTATATTTAAGGAACAACTTGGCTTTTGATTAATTTTAATATGAAATTCATTGAGTCTTTTGTACTAGAGAAGCCTTAGCAGGGATGAGGTTTATGGGTCGAATTTTACGACAAGGTTGGATCTAGGTTGTCTTAGAGGTCTAATTTTGCTAATCTACTCAGTACCTACACTTTATTGAGGTTACTAAAGGCAGCAGTTCAGGCGATTTTTTTTGAGTTGAGCCGTTTAAAGATAGAAATAGCTGCAAGTCATATTTTTGATTCTCAATCTATAAAACTAGAAAATATATATTTGAAAATTATAGAATTATAATGTAGTTAAACGAAAAATACAAAATATAATTATTTCAATTTAAACTTTGTTAAATGTTGTAGTATTGAAAAAGACATTTAAAGAAAACGTATAAAAATTTGAACGCAGAGGGATTCGAGACCGCGCCTCCTGAATACCGTTCAGGCGCTCTCACCACTGAGCCATG